>JAJOZX010004915.1:0-40000 GCA_023014485.1 Bathynomus jamesi
TGTTCTTGTGGTTCGGAACCCACGTAAAATTGTAGGTCCCCTCCGCCACCACGGAGGACATGCACAATACACGAACACAGTTAGGTAGACCAGCCATGAGTGGATCCTAGGGTCTTTGTTGGTCTGAAACATTATAACATTATAGCATTATAACATATATATATATATATATATATACACACATACTCTGTGTGTGTATTATATTATATATATATACATACTGTATATGTATATATATATATATACTGTATATATATATATATATATACTGTATATATATATATGTATATATATATTATATATATGATATATATTATATATATATATATATATACAGGGTGTCCCAAAAAAACTATATTCTTTATAGCATCATATATTTTATAATTTAAAAAAACCAAACAATATCTTGTTATAGCAATTGCCAATGAAAGGTAAATTAGTAATCTAAGTGATCAAAATGTTATAGCGAGTTATTTGCATATAAAATTTAATTAACTACGCCAAATGCTAAAAATGTTCTCCGGCGGCATGAATGTACTTTTGAATGCGTCGACTAAGCCTGGCCTTGTTTTATCAAAGGCCTTGTAATGGCGAAGCCTATGGACTGAACGTAATCTAGTCACTCACTAGCTTGCTTCGGACTTAGCCTACGCACTCATTCCACGATACAAACTCTACAGCATTCAACTTTATTCAGTTCAGCAAAAGAACCCATGTTGCGTAAACGTTTGACACTGGAGCAACGAAAAAGTGTTCTGAAATGGTATTGGAAATTTGAGAATGTGTCCGAAGTCCAGCGGCAATGGATCCAGAATTTGGTACAAAGCCACCGACACGTCTCGCCATTAGAAGCATCCATGACAAGTTTTTTGAGGCAGAGGGATCTGCTCAGATATGCACAAGCGAAGATCTAGACGACGCAAATCAAGTGCGAGTGATGAAAACTCCGTTTTTAGTGTTGCAAAAATTTAATCGATCACCACAGAAATCAGTTAGGCAATGCGCCCGTAAGACCGGAATCAGCAAATCAGGTGTTCACCGGATTTTAAAGTCGGCAAAATGGAAAAGCTACATTCCAAGTCTGTTACACGCCATGACTGAAGATGACCCTGATCGCAGACTCGAATTTTGTGAATGGTTTCATTCAATGGAAGCCGAAGACGTACAGTTTGCCAACAAAATCGTGTGGTCTGATGAAGCTACTTTCAAGCTGAATGGCACAGTAAATCGACACAACTGAAGGTACTGGTCACTTGATAATCCACACGTTTATGTGGATAAACATGTTAATTTACCATGATTAACAACATGGTGTGGTTTATCATCCAGGGGTTTGGTTAGACCATTTTTCTTTAATAGGACAGTTACCGGTGCCGCATATCTCGACATGCTGCGGACAGAAATTATACCTGCAGTTCGGAGGTTGTTTGGAAACGACGACTTTTACTTTCAACAAGATGGAGCCCCCCCCCCCTCATTATCATTGTGATGTCAGAAGGTACCTCGATGAAACGTTGCCTAACCGTTGGATAGGACGAAGAGGAAGCGTTGAGTATCCTCCACGTTCACCGGACTTGACTTCACTTGATTTTTACTTGTGGGGCTACCTGAAGGATGCAGTTTATGGTACAAGACCTGCAACACTCGAACACATTAAGGATGCAATTAGGGAAAAGTGCGGGACCATCACAGCATCCACATTAGTCCATGTCTGCGAATCAGTTAGTCGACGCATTCAAAAGTGCATTCATGCCGCCGGAGAACATTTTGAGCACTTGGCGTAGTTAATTAAATTTTATATGCAAACAACTCGCTATAACATTTTGATCACTTAGATTACTAATTTACCTTTCATTGACAATTGCTATAACAATATATTGTTTGGTTTTTTTAAATTATAAAATGTATGATGCTATAAAGAGTATATAGTTTTTTTGGGGACACCCTGTATATACTGTATATAGGTCAAACAAAGAAATTCCTTTCCCTGCCGTTCTCAAACATCATGGAATCAAAACAAAGCTACACACGTGGGCATGAAACAGGCCCACACAGGAAACAGATTCTGTGGTATTTCTCGAAACTGCCACCAGAGAACGTCACCAAGGCCAATAAAATGCAGTTTCTTCCTCAAATCATTCTCACTTCTCACTTGCCATTTGCCATTTTCTCATCTTGGTCGTCACGTCTCACTCTCAGCACCTTCGTCAGTAGCACCACTTGTCACGCAGCCCGCTGTTCCTTCAAGACTCCGGTCGAGCATACACGAAGCCTATCATCAAGTAAGGCCCTCACTCCGCTCTTTACTTCTCCCCGTGAATCTCTTGTCACGTAGCGCCGCTTCGACCTCAGCTGGCATCAGTCATTCAAGTCCAGTGGTGGGCACCGTTAACCAAAAAGTTAACTTCGTTAACCGCTAATCCGTTAACCAAAAAGTTAACTTCGTTAACCGTTAATCCGTTAATTCGTTAAACATGTAACGGAAGTTACCGATAAACCGTTAACGTTAACTTTTATTATAAAAAAAATGAAAAACAATATATATATATATAATTTAATTTTCCCTCTTCTTCTCGTTCTCCATTTTGTCCATGAGATGCATGTTGCCCTTCATGAAAATTAGCATATCAAAGTTTTCATCAGACAGGGATGATCTCTTGGCCCTCAGGATGTCCTTGCCCATAGAGAACAAACGCTCCACTGCAGCACTGGAGGGGATGGCTGTGTTGAACTTGATGAACAAGTCCACCAACACTTGCTCACCCAAGAAGGCAGCATCTGTCAGCAAGTCCTTGGAGTTGGTCTCCAACCAGGTCTTGACCAAGTTCTGGGCCTTGCCCTTGAGTGACCTGTGGCTTCTGCTGCTCTCTTTTGTCTGGATGACAGCACTGAAGAAGTCATCCTCCTCCTCGTTGTTGCTGCCTCCACTGTTGCTACCCACTTCGTTGGACTGCTGCTTCATGTCCTCCTCGACTGTACCCTCCATGCTTTTCCAACCAGATGAGGCGAAACCTGGGATGGAAGGCAGCAGCCAGCTGGCATTCGTCATCCTCCAGGAGGGGCCAAAACCTTTTGTTGATGCCTGCCAAAAGTGCGTCGACCAAGGCGCTGCAGTAGACGAGGCCCTTGGACTTCAAGTCCTTAAGCCTGAAGATTGTCGCAGCAACTGTTGGCAGCAGAGTCCCAAGGTAGGCTTGTTCCTCCCCCTGGATCTTGTCGAGTGCTTTGGCCACAGGTGACATGATCTGGAAATAAAACAATGGAGAATTAGTAAATTGTAGAAATTCAAATTTGTATTATTCTGCAATATTATTCTGCTGTATTTTACTCAATAATATAACGATAATTGAATGAGCAAAACTAAAACGTATCTACTGGCTGGTGTTAAGAAAATATAACTTTATTGCAATACAGTAAATAATATAGTTGGAATAATTGTATTCTTAAACGTTTACGTAAACAACGCTATTATTGTATCAAAGTCCTGCATTTAATTGTAACCAGAAAAAAAATAAATCGTGGAATTTCCACGAGTCCCGCTAGTTTATTATTAATTTATAAATATATTACCTTGACATACTCTTTCATTAAGTCGACATCCTGGTCTTTGAAGCTGTTGACCTTCAGCTGGGTCATGACTCTGTGGAGAGCAGGCCTCTTCGTCTCCAGGATTGTGTTCAGGACCACCACAGAGTCATAGGTGGAGTTCCACCTCGTCGTGTTGGGGACAACCAGCCTCCTCCCCACCTCAGCGTAGATGCTGTCTGTCTGCTGTCTGCTCAAACCAATGCCATAAATAACTACCATATTTGGTAAGACACAAATTGTGGCGACGGAAACAAATATATCGCCTGATTTTGCACTGCGGAAATGGAAATTCGTTCATCACTATTAACAGTGGCGGATTAATTGCGCACCTGCTCAGCACTGAAAATAATAGAAACTTTTAAACGTTTATTTATGAATTTTTTGGGTTAACGGACTTGAGTTAACGGAAGTTAAATGTAACGGAAGTTAATTAGTCCGATAATGATTTTCAAAGTTAACTTAAAAGTTAAATCGTTAACGAAAAAGTTAACTTCGTTAATTAACGATTAACGGATTAACGGTTTGTGCCCAGCTTTGTTCAAGTCACACTTCAACCATACAAGAAACGAAGCAACACTTGAGATGATTCTACAATTCCATCCTACAAGAAACAACAACACTGCTGTAGGCGCGCTTTCCGTTGTCCTCTTTTCAACAAGTCTCCACCGGATGTCAACAATCTTCCGCTCGCCGGCAAGGCCAGTCTGACTACTGAAGCACCCTTCGAGACCCAGGCCCTCTATAGTGTCAAAGGTCATTAAGGCGAACGCAATACGGTCAAACCTTCACCTGGCCTACAGTCTCCAAGGTCATCTTCGGCGAAACGCGATACGGTCAACCCTTCACCTAGGTCTACAATCTCCAAGGTCATTGCGGCGAAACGCAATACGGCCAACCCTTCACGTAGTCTTCAATGAGCCGTGTGAGGCACGCAGGTAGGCAGGAACGGTTCGACGGGCGGCTGACTCGATGATACGTGAATGGGCTTGTTCGTATGATCCGCGAGTCGAGTTGTTGTACATATTTGTTTTTCCTGAATTAATTTCATCACTACCAGCCTACGCACCAGACAGTTTGGATAAGAACTAGGAACATTTTATGTTTTACTAAACATCTCCACACTCCGGCGCACTATTTGAGAGGAACATATGTTCATATTTTTCCTTTCTGCCCATCAAACGATACTCGTCTCTAAACTCTGTTAAAAATTCACGCAGGGCACTAGCCAAAACCTCACTACGAACCTCATCATGATATGCGTTATAGTGATAAAAATACTTAAGATTGTCCATGATCACGAGATTCACATTTTCAGTCGTAGGGTATGAGTAATCGACATGGTGTAGCATGACGTAATACCGCTTGTCACACCACCCATCAACAAGGCTCATTATCCATACCTGCTGCTTCTCTTCTGCACGCGTTGTTTCTTTTACTTCACGGTGTATGTGAGACTTTATAAAGTTTAGCTCTGCAGTATACTTCAGCACATCGTCTGTGCAACGAAAGCCTTCAACGGTCTCACCAGAACATCCGTAGAGTATTTGTACATCTCGGAACTTCGCACAATCCAATGTGTTTTTAAAAGAGGCATAGGAGGGAGGAATAGGAAGTTTCTCGGTATCCACCACATCCTGGCACTTTACTGAATACCATTTCGTAAACGTTGTGCAAGCAATATTAAAGGTAGCCATTTGAATACACGTCTGATCTGAATACACGTCTGATCTCTCGGGCTTACTGCAGTCAACTGACCACGCAGGAACTCCCAGGTAGTAGCATGACTCATGGTCTTACAGTGGGCGGAGCTTAGAACTTTCACCTGTGCACGCACACACACACACACACACAAAGGAGAAAGTGAAACGCTAATTGAAACATGATTTATTTAATAAACGAGATATTCAAGTTATATATATTTACAAATACGATTTAATAAACGAGATAGTCAAGTTATATATATATATATTTACAAATACGTGTAATAAATCAATATATATATATTTACAAATACGATTTAATAAACGAGATATTCAAGTAATATATATTTACAAATACGTGTAATAAATCAATAGATACGATTATATACAAGACGTGAACCGAAATAATGTAAGTGTTTTTCGATCTTTTTGGGATAAGAAGACAATATATTTTCATAAATTTATTAAATGAAAGAAATCAGTACAATAAACAACTACAGAATATATCGTTACAAATATACGAACAAAAACATTATAATATACAACGAGTACGTACAATTGGAAAACGGTTTTTCATCTGTCTGCATACCATTTCATCGTTTCGGCGAGTGTGACACGGGTCAAATAAATTTAAAAAATTTATAAATTCTTTATCATTTGACATATGCATGAGAAATGAGACGCAGTACATTCCGCAAACATTAGTAAAATATCCTTGCATGCGAAATGGGGTCCATACAACTTCGGGAATATGTAACTGAGCGAGAAATTTTACAATAATAGGGTCACTCCAGGGTTGAGTACCGAGTGAATCAAAATAGTACAGGCGCTGTCTATTTTTAAAATAGACAGCGATCTAGTGAATCCCTTCATTACCGATGATGTCTGTGTTCACAATAAGACTACCGCATTCTCGCGTACTTGGCAAACTCAATGTTTCATTCTTCGCAAACACGCTGATAAATTTGGAACGTGTGACTCGCTCCATTACTTTCTGAAGTGTATTAGCATCCATTTTAAAAGTCAGTGATAACGCTCCTAAATCTATCTACTTCTATTAGGGCTTGCGATTCGAGATATACTAGTACACTAATAGGACGTCTATAGGCTTGGCGAATTCCAGCCGCACTGAGATGTTTCCGCTCTGCTGTGGGGTTAAATGGGTATTTACGCTAGCAGATAAGTCAGGTGTAATGTCAAACGGGTAAAGGTTAAATTGATCAATGAATTCTTCCTGCGTTACCCCATTACCAAGCTCATCACAATCACCTGCAATATGGGTCAGATTACTATAGGCTCTGGCACAAAGAGGTAACGCAGCGTCTGATGAATAGTCCGTACCCATTGTTCCACCCAAAGCAGTGCCATTAACGTATAGAGTTATATTTTTAAGTCCGAAATTCTCGAATTTAAAGGCACTCTTTCTATATTTTCCATTCACCGAAGCGTGGTCCTGCATGCCGATTAATATCCTTTTAGGAAGATTTCCCAGGGCAATGTTTTCTATCTGCTTCGATGCCAACCCTGCAGGAACCGTATATAGTTTGATCTGCACTCTGTTAATAGGATATTTCACTGTAGCGTTTAGTAAATTTTTCTCAATTTCTAGTTGTTTTGGTGAACTTAATTTCACTCGCCGTACGCGGAGGTATGTGTCCATAATGTGAACCACAACGGGCTTTGCACCCTCTTCTTGATCCGCATCCAGATTTAAGCAGATCTCAGGACTCGTGCGGGTGAGCTTTATTTTCATATCCACCCCGTTCACAAGCAACTTCTCCTGGAAAGTGAAATCTGTGTGCAACCGTCCAAAACACTCGTATATTTTCTTTTAGAATTTTTAAATTTGTCCTTTATACTATTTTCATCTTTAGTTCGATAATATCCCTCCGCACTTAAAAAGGTAGCCTTCGCTTCTTTGGAAAAGTTGATGACATTTTCCAGATAGGCTCGTAGATGATAGTACCCCGTGCCTGCCGATATGTTGGTCTGATTTAAATATACGTCACATTGGTTGAATATGGAGTGCAGAAAGTTTGTTTCAGGGTATACAGCATATTTGTCATCGCAGACCGTTCCATCAGAATGGGCTATACGTAGCTTAGCGTACATGTGCACACAGCTTGGATCAAAAAGTAAGGGCCTGAGCTGGGTATCACGAATTCTATAGGTGCACTCGGGGAACTAATTGTGTTTAAAGGGTTAATTGTAATAAAGTCACTGTGCTCAATAGAAACTTGGGTTGGAGGTAGCTCAAAAAGGGACAGCTCCGATTTACAGCATTGTGAACTACATGGGTGGATGAAGCGTGCCATGGCGAAATAGTGACTCCTCTCTCGACAAGTGGTAAACAAACTATGATTCATGAGATCAATGTCCTTAGCTTATATCAGTCAAAAAGTGGTCAACCATAGGTTTCATTCGCTTACAGCACTTCTTTTTTGATAGCCTTTTACGTTTAATACCACGTGACCCCTTCTTCTTCTTCCGGGCAGCCCGCTTCTTCCCGCCACCACGCATTTTTCTCTTTGCATCTTTGATGATTTCGTCCCGTGTACGCTTTAAATGTTTTTTTAGAGCCTCTTTAGGTTTAGCCCCGGCCAATATGTCTTCTGCAGTGTTAATACCTGATTGTAGCGCTTTCCTTCCAAGGTATCTGGCACCCCTCTTCAGCAAAGGAACAGCCGTACGTAGTATGGATGAAAAATGGACCCAAGTCCACTACCGCGCTGGTATCGCATCCCTCGATAGACGGTGAAAGGCTTTCTATCCATTATAACTCAGTGCGTCGAAAGTGTAGCTTCACTGTTAAGCTCCCGTTACCGAATGGGAAGTTTTCACCCTCAATCGTTCTTATATATATTGTGATATTGATTATTAAATTAGTTGCGACATTCACATAATGGGGTCTGTCATATGTAATAATCAAACTCCTTCCTCTATGGTTGGGGATGTGAGCAATGCGCAGCAGGCGTGCCTGGGTATCCCCAACAAACTGGTGCTCCACTATATTACTGTAAATATAGCACATGTCTGGGGACCTTTCAGCCAATTTCTCAATCTTCAATTGATACATTAATCTGGACAAGTAATGCTGTGTCTCGTGAAATGTGTCTCTTTGGAAGACTGCGCTATAGCGGCCATTGGCTAGAATTTGGAACTTTCTATGGTCTTTAATACGTCTGTTAGTCTTTGATTTTAGGATTAGTGTATGTGCAGGGTTGTTTACGATTTCGTATACTAAATCATTCGTAAGGTTTGAGTTTCTTAAACTTACGTTTAAGCCTTTCACAACATCCTCGGCCGAACCATATTGACCCGGCCCTAGTCTTACTTCTGTACTGTAATACCGTGCAATCTTAGTCCGAGCGATGCGCATAGTTTCATCCATAGCTACCCCAGCTTTTTCACACTCGTCAATGTCTCTAAGAATCGTAAAAACGGTTTCTTTATGTTCAATATTTAAAAAGACGGTGTCCAGCTGAATTTCGCATATCCCCACCTCATACGAATCACGACCCAATTCAATGTGCCCATGGAGTTCTGTTACAAAGTTGGCTAGTGTGTTGTTAGGGTGTACAGACAGGGACGAGGAGGACGGGAGTGTGACGTAGAAATGGTTAGGAGCCATGTTGCATACTATTTAAGCTTCATTATTGCATCAGCTTTTATATAGGTGTTGAAGCTTTCTGGGTACCCTAGCCATTTCACCAGGTACATTTTTCTCCTTCCTGAACCTTTGCTTCCTAAAATTTTCTCAATTTTAAACATTTTTTTCTAAATTAAACGCAACTTTCTGCAATTCCTCGCGGTAAAAGCCTCCTGAGATTTCTTCCCTATTCAAATCTTCAATGTAATACATCATTATCTCACCTTTAGGTCCCACAGCCCTAACTTTAAAAATCTCGCGTGTCCATCCTTGCTAAAAACCCTTTGCGAATTTATTCCCCGAACGCGACAGCCTTACATAATCATTGATTTTGAAGCGCGCAGTGTGTGGTGGTGGTGGTGGTGGTGATCCATCTCTTCTCGGGAGCGTACCTCTTTCTAAAACTTCGTTAGGTGTTGTCCCAATCGTGCGATGGTGTGAGCGGTTGTAGGATGATGCCAATGATTCCAGAATGTCTAGAAATCTGTGTGTGTTTTTGTGTGTAAAATAACGGTGCATGCGTTCCTTTATGGTGCGCTGAACTCTTTCAGCTAAAGAAGCCTTATGTATAGAATTGGTTGTGTAATAGCTGATATTAAACTCTGTCAACATGTTCTGAAAAGCACGGCCTATAAATTCCTTCCCCATATCCGTACAAAAATAGCCAGGAACCCTGTTTTCTTTTAACATTAGCGTTTTGGTGGCTTTAGCAACTGTTTCAGGTGATTTATTTTTCAGAGGAACTAGCCACAGATATCTAGAGAATACGTCTATTATGAATAGAATGTAGCGGTAACCATCGTTATACACAGAATATCTTTGCATGTCTGTTAAATCTGCTTGCCAAATAGAATCAATCGAGGAAGCCGTTGTCTTGGCTGTTTTAAACCTTTTTCTCACAGGCTTATGAAGCGTATAAGCGTCCTGCTCCCTCAAAATCTTTCAACATCTTTTTTTCCTACTCCGTAAACACTTCTGTAAAGTCTATCTACCCCGCCGTAAGAGGATGGGGTAGAAATGTCATAATAGCGTTTAGTTAATACGTTAGCCATTTGCGTATTTTAGAGGCACGTGGGTAGGGTTGGTTTAACCTCTTCTTGCTCCTCTTCAAAGGTGTTACCGCCGGGAGTGATGGCGCCTTCAATTGTGTCACAGGCGTTGCATGTTCCAAGTCTTTTAACCTGTTCAGATTTCCTATCAACGTTTTAGGGACATTTATTTGTTGTAGTCTTGCTTTAATATTCTTCCATCCTGATGGTGATGGCCTATCCCACTTTCTCACCAGATCATGGACAATGTCTACGATATTCGATCCCTGTACCTTTGATCCTTCCACAATGATCTCCCCTGTATCGGTCCATTGTATGGCGGGATCCTCATTCCATAGATTATAAAGACTTAAGCCTTTACTCCTCAATGTAAGTGGGAGGGTATTTTTTAATACATGTTCGATATGTTGTGTGGCTAATCTTTTTGGTTGGTCAGCTGTATCGTCGGGCACAGATCCTATGTCGCCATGTCCATCGTCCCCCGTGCTGTGCCTAATAACCACAGGAATCTCTGTAGGGCTCTTATAATTTTCGTACTCGTGAAGAAATTTCTGCAGAGCTTCTTGGGATAAGATTCTTTTCTCATCAGGTGTTTTTTCACTGTTTAATAGGGCTAACAATTCGCTTTCCATTCTTTAAGTCTGCTTTTACGGGGATCTAGATACGTGTCTGGATTCCTTTGCAGTGAAGCGTACACCTCGTGGGGAATCACTACCACTTTCTTCATTATATTAATCTAGTCAGTAAAGGACCCAAAACTGAAAATAAGATGGGGAGAAATGACCCTCCTGTTTGTACAATAATTCGTTTTTTCTTCGCTACAGTTTGAACTTTTACGAGCAAGTGCACGTATTATGTTCTTGTAGCGGCGTAGGCGAGCCTTCTGATGGGTTTCATTGATACATTGCAATTTATAACGTTTAAGACAGATTTCATAGATGCATTTTAAAAAGTCGGCGTCGATATTTTTAATAAACATCTGCTGCATTGCCCGGGGCAATCGATGATAGATTTTTATTAATTCACGGTATTTCTTAGTCTCTGTCATTCTGGAATATACACCGTTTCAGGCTCGTTTGGAAATATATTCGTTCGCAGAAGCACTCTAAACGTGTTTCGCGGATGAAGGTCGCAAAGCAAATATCCGTAACGCGTGCTTGTAGCTTCTTTATAAACTTCCAAAAACTCTTACGCTGATTCGGGAACATTTGATTGGCTAATACCAATTTGTGATACATCTCTACGTTGCGCGAAAAAGACTAGATATTGCGTATTTAACGACACTCGCGCATGTATCTATTTTTGAAAAATAGATTCTGGTTGATGAAGAACACGCTTATGTTAAGATGGTGGGAGAATACTGTAAATGTCTCGGCAAACGTTTTATCCATCTCCAACATGAGATCGTCAATTACAATGATTGTATGTTCATTTCCCTTTAACGAATTAACGTCATATACGCCTTTGTGGAACAAAATATCATCTTGGTACTCGTTGAACACTGATTGATACGTCGAATAGCACCATATAACTTTATGCACAAATTTCGAGAACATCTCTCCCTTTTCTTTAATGATTTTAAGCATAAACACAGTTTTACCACATCCTGTAGGTCCAGATATAATACATGTGGATGGGCTCGTGAATCTGAATTTTTCTACAGAGTCCATTTCTAACACGTCACACTCCTAAGTGGGTCATTTACAAAATATTACAAATTTTGAGTGCTGTTCCTTATATTTCTTCTCCCACAGAACCGTGAATGACGATGAGGTAGAGCATCCCATCATTGACATTACGGATGACCTCGACGACAGTGTAGTTGTGATCTCCTCCCCTGCCAACGACCCCTCACCAGCGATACCGGTAGCACGTCCAAAGCGGAGGTATGAGAACCCCACGTCAGGTATAAAGCGCCCGAAATACGCACCTGTTGCAGCGGTAATAGATCCCCAACCCTCAACCTCTTACGCAACAACCCCCCCAGCAGCACCTCCCGCTAATATACCCCCTTATTCATCCGCCGCCCCCCGTTCTGTTAAGTCTACAATAATAGATCCCCAACCCTCAACCTCTTACGCAACAAACCCCCCAGCAGCACCTTCCGCTAATATATCCACTAATTCATCCGCCGCCCCCCGTTCTGTTGAGGATGCCATAACGCTGGAATTGGTGCGCTCCGCAGCCCCCACCCCAGCCTTGACTAGAAATCGGTATAGAGTCAGGGTCGACCCTAGAGTCATGTATAGCAATGGAATTGAGCGCGGGTTACGCCGGGTTGTACAGCATATTATAGAGTTTGCTTTTCAGAATCGTGACGAGCGTGAAGTCAGGACGAGTCTGTCCTTTGGATTCGGGTCAGATGACGGTGATGTAGACGATTATTGGGTGATAGTGCCATTTAGACGTTTGGCGGCTGAAGATGTAGAATATATATTAGGGCGTATAATGCAAGCCGCCCAAAGTAGTATAGCCTTCAATATGGACAACTTCACGGTAAATATTGACCATGTATACCGTGTTGCGGGCCATAGTGCCATACCGTATACTCTTAACTTCAATTCTCCGACTATTTACCGAAAGCATATAAACGTCGATCGTGGTTGCGGCTTTATAGCAGTACTCTTAGCACGTATGTTTACTGTACAAAATACACGGACTCAAAAAATTTGGTTGCCTACAGTCGTGGAGCGTGCCCGTAAACTAGCTGTAGACTGTGAACTTGAATTTGACTGTAATATGGGTCCTGAAGAGCTGAGAAGGGTAGAACAGGAAATGAATGTCCGCATAGTTGTGTTTGGGTTGGATGATCGTCGTAGGACTGTGTATGTTTTTAAAAGCTGTGAGAGAGATCGTACAAGACCCCTACTTATTTTAGGATTGTCAGGGACAACGTATCTCCCCATCCGTAATATAAGGGGCTTTACGCTAGTTATGACAAAAGTCGAAAATATGGGAGACATCATGATTTGTGTAAGGGGTGCCTCGAGTTTGCGGATGATATAGTGAGACATTGTAAAGAATGTCACATGGTATGTGAGCAGTGTAAAAGCACCAAATGTGAAAGCCGTGTAGTTGAAGCTGAGAAGAGAGACTGTGATGTGTGTAGACGCACATTTTTCAATAATATCTGTTTTGATTTCCATAAATCAATTGGCACGTGCAGGAAAATGAGAATCTGTGAATGTGGTATGTTTCACACAATGGATAATTGGGGGAAATTTAAGCACAAGTGTGACGTAATTCACTGTCCTACATGCCAGGAGGAATATAAGGCGGATGGAGTAAAGCATGTATGTTATATGAAAGATGCTAAGCCTAAAAATAACCCTTGTATAACTGTATACTACGATATAGAAACATATACGAACGCTGAAACCAGAGGTAATTCCACATTTACTTGTGAGCCAGACCATCTGTGATGAGTGTATGCGTATCGAATGTGACGAGTGCCCCAAATGTGGAAACGGACAAACGTTTTTAAAACGAATGTCCGCGATAGTCCCTGTGAAACTATTTGTGTCCTATATTGTCAAGTTAGCCGACAAGTTCAAAAAATGACTGTGTATATTCTCGCCCATAACGGGGCAAAGTTTGACACGCAGTTCCTTTATAAGGAGTTGCTTGAACACGAATCCTCTGAGATATTTACAGGTGATCCATTGAAGAGAAGCAACAAATTAATACAGATGCAGATAAGAGGCAATGTACAATTTAAAGATACTTTATTATTCACACCTTGTAAATTAGCAAAGCTACCCAAGGTGATGGGAGTAGCAGCTGAAGTTTCTAAAGGATACTTCCCTTACACTTTCCTCACCAGCGAGACTTTAAACTACGTAGGCCCACCACCCCCCAAACATTATTTTGACTGTATGGATGAACGTGAAGACTTTGATCGATACTACGACAGTTTTAATGAAAGTAACCCTTATAATATAGCTGATGAATGTGAGCGTTATTGCGTGAATGATGTGCGCGTGCTTAGAGTATGTTTCCAGGCCTTTAGAAGGATGTACATAGCCCGTTTCAAATGCGATCCACTGCAAGTCGCAACCACCATCGCATCATTATGTTTTACGGTGTTCAAGAATAACTTCATGCCTAAAGACACCTTAGCCATTATTCACCGAAACAAACCCGCAGTTACGGGCACAAGGCTATTTACTGGCTCATACACCTACAGCAACAGACAGGTGTATACATAAAGCACGCCCGCAACACGGGTGAAGTACCCCTTAAGATTAATGGACGTGTTTTTTGGGTTGATGGGTTAAGTGAAAACTGTGTCACTGGTGTGAAGACTGTGTACTCCTTTAACGGTTGCTGGTGGCATGGATGCCCCCGTCCTGAGTGCGGAATCACCGGAGATATCCACGGTAGGTCTCCTGCCGACTGTCTCGCATCAACCCGCACCCGCGATCAACTTATAGGATCACAGTTCACTCACAAATCTTGTGGGAGCATGAATATGATGCACGGATGGAGACAGACGAGGTTTGCCGTGAGGAAATAAAAACGATCAAGCGTTCAATGGTGCTGGATCCTCTCAAATGTGGTGATAGCTTGTTTGGAGGACGTACAAATCCTTTCAGACTATACTTTCCACCTACGGAGGGCGTGAAGCTCCATTACTACGATTTCTGTTCTTTATACCCATACGTGATGAAGAGCAATCCGTACCCCGTGGGCGCTCCTGAGAAACTGGTGGGACCTAGCCTACCCTCCATCAATTAATTTTCAAAAAATTTGAATGATCGTTACTTTGGGCTCTCTTCGTAGACGTACTCCCCCCACGCAATTTATGGATGCCGATCTTACCTGTCGTTATCGACGACAAGCTCATGTTTCCCCTGTGCGTGAAGTGCGCGGAAGAGGATAGCGGCGATTGTACCCATATACCCCACCAGCGTAAGATCAGAGGCGTATATACAAGTCCTGAGTTGTCCCTAGCGTACGCCATGGTTATAGAATACTGAAGATACATGAGGTGTGGAGGTTTCAGAAGCTACCCAACCTTTTCACACCATATATAAACACCTTTTTGAAGGATAAGGTTGAGGCATCAGGGTATCCGCGAGGAGTTGATACCGAAGATGAAAAGTCTGCCTATATTCAACGTTACCGCGACCGCGAAGTATACAACTTGATCGTGTCCAAATTGTAAAGAATCCAGGCAAGCGCTTTAGTGCAAAGTTGTGTCTAAACAGTCTATGGGGAAAATTTGCGCAGAATCCCGGCAGAGGGAGCATTCATTTGGCACAAAGTTATAGCGATGTCTGGGATTATGCCAATGCCCCCGATAAAGAGGTCATGGAGATCGTAAATGTAGGTAATACTTACGTAATAAAGTACAACAACACTGAATTTGCCACAGATACCTCAAGGGTTACAAACATACCTGTGGCCAGCTTCACAACAGCCTACGCCCGTATAAAACTTTGGGGTCTATTGCATTCTCTTGGGCGGAGAGTATTGTATGCCGATACAGATAGCGTGATATTCACAGAGAGGGAGGGTGAATACATGCCCGCTATTGGGGAGTTCCTCGGCGAGCTCACTGATGAGATCAAGGATGAGTATGGGGACAACGCATACGCCGACTCTTTTGTCTCAACAGGACCTAAGACTTATGGGGTACGGGTCAGGGTGGGGGAGGAAATGAAATATATCGTGAAGGCAAAGGGTATTACGCTCAACCATGCGAATCGGCAGGTTGTTAACTTTGAGTCGTTGAAGGATCTAGTATGTTTGGACGATGATGAACAACCACCCCAACTAATTGTAGGCACCCACAATTTTCGAGCGCAGAAGCTGGGGGGCGTGAAGGAACTTAGGGGTACGAAGGTGTGCCGTAACACCTATAGGAAACGTTACCAGTTACCTGGTACCTATGATACCGTACCCTTTGGATACCAATGATGCTTCTATTGTTAACTCACACGTCTTGTATATAATCGTATCTATTGATTTATTACACGTATTTGTAAATATATATATATAACTTGAATATCTCGTTTATTAAATCGTATTTGTAAATATATATATATATATAACGAATACCTCGTTTATTAAATAATCATGTTTCAATTAGCGTTTCACTTTCTCCTTTGTGTGTGTGTGTGTGTGTGTGTGTGTGTGTGTGTGTGTGCAGGTGAAAGTTCTAAGCTCCGCCCACTGTAAGACCGTGAGTCATGCTACTATCTGGGAGTCCCTGCGTGGTCAGTCGACTGCAGTAAGCCCGAGAGATCAGACGTGTATTCAGATCAGGCGTATATTCAAATGGCTACCTTTAATATTGCTTGCACAACGTTTATGAAATAGTATTCAACAAAGTGTGAGGATGTGGTGGATACCGAAAAACTTCCTATTCCCCCCTCCTATGCCTCTTTTAAAACCACATTGGATTGTGCGAAGTTCCAAGATGTACAAGTACTCTACGGATGTTCTGGTGAGATTGTTGAAGGCTTTCGTTGCACAGACGATGTGCTGAAGTATGCTGCAGGGCTAAACTTTATAAAGTCTCACATACACCGTGAAGTAAAAGAAACAACGCGTGCAGAAGAGAAGCAGCAGGTATGGATAATGAGCCTTGTGGATGGGTGGTGTGACAAGCGGTATTACGTCATGCTACACCATGTCGAATACTCATACCCTACGTCTGAAAATGTGAATCTCGTGATCATGGACAATCTTAAGTATTTTTATCACTATATTAACGTATATCATGATGAGGTTCGTAGTGAGGTTGTGGCTAGTGCCATGCGTGAGTTTTTAACAGATTTTAGAGACGGGTATCGTTTGATGGGCAGAAAGGAAAAATATGAGCATATGTTCCTCTCAAATAGTGCGCCGGAGTGTGAAGATGTTTAGTAAAACATAAAATGTGCCTAGTTCTTATCCAAACTGCCTGGTGCGTAGGCTGGTAGTGATGAAATTAATTCCTGAAAAACAAATATGTGCAACAATTCGATTCGCGGGTCGTACGAACATGCCCATTCACGTATCATCGAGTCAGCCGCCCGTCGAACCGTTCCTGCCTACCTGCGTGCCTCACACGGCTCATAGTTATCTCAGAGCTTGAACCGAGTGGATGTGCGCTCCTCGAATACGATGGAACTTCCTTTGAGCAGCATTCTCAACGCCTCGTACGATGTGTCCGTGACGAAATCGTTGCGCGTGTTCAGGCGTAAATCCGGTACCATTAGCTATGTACTGGAAACGGAATGTAGACCGACAAACAAACGGGTTTATTTAAGTATCGAGGAGATGAATAGAATCTTCGTGATAGTTGAGAAGTGGAGTGAAGATCGTTATAAAATACCTGCTAACGTAGGTACAAGAAGAGAGCAGATTAGTGACGCACCCTCATACGCCGTTGTATGTACGTTGTGTATAAATAACGATCGGCCGTGCATTGGTATACTGCTGATGTGGAAGAATGCTTCTGATAATAACGCTCTTATTCCTACGCGAAACCGTTTCATCCTCGACAGAATGTTTGAAATCGTCGGATTCCGTAAGCTGAAACCTATATTAGACGCGCGTGTTACGGACATGCTTTATTTTGATACAGTACTTGAATACGCCTACACCGCTCTGCTCGATGGGTTTACCGAGTGTAGGGCTGGTGAGAATGGTCTAGTGCTGGATGTTTATTTAAAAAGTTTAGACGATACCATGAACTTTGGTACAAAGCAATTGATCGGTACAAGGCTGAGGTCACCTACACCGTTCACCCTGAAGAACTATTTCTTTATATAACGCGCAGTTGTCGTAACGATTTAGAAGATTATTTCAATTGCCGCTATGTTGAGTGAGTTCACGATTGAAAAGCTCGAGTCGGTAGAAATAAGCCCTCGATTGGAAAAGCGTGCTTATAAACTTGTGTTTAATAATGTAGCTAACGATGAACTCTTTGTGCGTGCTTTTGATTGTATTCTAGACGTATTTAAAGATGACTTACCAACCGGTTGTAAAGTGGGAACAAAAATAGTACTGAACGATATGAAAGCCCTTCATATCGAATACAGGTTTCCCTATACTTTAAGCGGTGAAATATTATTAAGCCGCATATACTGCGTAATGCAGAGCAATAATGATGTAATTGTAAACTCGATTAAGACCGAGTTTAGTATTTTGAAAAAAAGTGAATTGTATTTCTATATATTTTGCTTGATATTTCTCCTGTACGATTATATGCATATTTCTATTATTATTGAAATGTATATTTATTTCTATTTGAAATGTATATTTTATTTTATATATATCTCCATAATTGTGTGTATATATTTCCTGTACTGTTATGATTATACGCATATTCCTCAATTGAAATGTATATTTATTTTCTATATATTTATAATAAACAGAATGATGCAAATTTCTCCTGTAGTTATATGCATATTTCTATTATTATTGAAATGTATATTTATTTCTATTTGAAATGTATATTTTATTTTATATATATCTCCATAATTGTGTGTATTTATTTCCTGTACGATTATATGCATATTCCTCAATTGAAATGTATATTTATTTTCTATATATTTATAATAAACAGAATGATGCAATGTTGTTTTATTTAATTATATCATGTTACGCCTTCTAAACCTACTACCGGTATTCTTTTAAGAAATATAATAATGCATACAACGGTATCGCTAAAAGTGGTATCTGGTAATATTTACGCCTTCTAAGCCAACTGGCTGATTAGGAGTCTATAATAATGTATACAATGGTATTGCTAAAAAGTGGTATCTGGCAACTCAAGCCATTTACAGCCAACTGGCTGATTAGGAGTCTATAATAATGTATACAATGGTATCTGGCAACTCAGTCTTCGATTAGAATTAAATGAATACATGGCGCTATCTGGCAACTCAGGCCATTTACAGCCAACTGGCTGATTAGGAGCCTATAAAACAACGCCTACTCGGCTGAAGTCTTAATATGCACTTGGCTCCTGCCAGGTGAACAGCTCTCCTCCTTTCTCTCTGGTCCTTTGGGGGAATAGCTTGGGGGAGAACTCCGCCCCCAAGTTGCATGCCCCTTGCAACCCCGGTTGGCAACAAAGGCCAGTACTCTTTTCTTTTTTGCAACAACCCCCACCCCCCTTTGCAACATTACATAATAACTTGCAACATTCTTGCACTCTCCCCTTTTGCGGCTATACTACTCATATATGTACTGTGCCATACCGTATTTCCATTAATTCAGTTATCAATAGGCTTCATTATCCATTCTGTGTCCACTCTGCATATCTCATTAGCCTATCTGCATTAGCGTATTTACTTAACAATTAGACTGTATAACCATTCCTTATTGCTAAGAACCAGTCATCTTTAGCATAGTATAAATGCCGTTATATAATTGTTAATCATTATAAATACCTTTATTGAACTGTTAATCGCTGTGAACAAATAATTGATTTATTTTCCTAATTAAACACAAAACAACAAAGTAACTTCTCTCTCCTTATTAAATATTGTTTGTTTGGGCAGTAGGCCCAAATTGATGACCCCTAATTTAATTTCAATTTTTTTCAGTAATTATAGTAAGCCTATTTTCTTAGCCACATCAAATATATATATATATATATATATATATCTTCCATGCACGGTCTGTGTGTATCATATATATATATATATTTTTTTTTTTAACTGCAAACACAGTATAATTACTGTAAAGAACGACGGCATGAGAAGGTGCCCCCTCAGGGCATTCGATTCCGCTCGTATGTAGGAGAATTACGACTTCTGACTGATCGGGGACCTTGGTGTAGTGGTTAGCATGTCCGACCGGCAATTGGATGATCCCGGGTTCGATTCCTGGAGGGTGCCTCGTTTTTCATTTGTTCGTTCTTTCTCCTCATCTTGTGCGGACGCTCTTCTACACAAGCGTCGTTCTTTATGTATACATATATATATATATATATATATATGTGTGTGTGTGTGTGATTATTTTATTGGCTGAAGAGTGAAAGAATAAGAAAAAGAATTTTATATAAAATGTTAATAATGAAGTATAATTTTTAATATATTTTTGTATAGAAATGAATCAGAAATAAATATTTAAAGGACATAAAAAAAAAGTATTAAATATTTAAAGGACATAAAAAAAGAGTATTGTGTTATTAAATTAAAGTTTGTCTTCGCACTTTTTCTGGTTTTGAGAATGTACCAAACTCGTACAATATTATACGACCTTTTTCGTATCTACATAAATTTAACAGATTTATATATATACACTGTCTATTCGTGGTAACAAAAATAAGCGCAGCGTATTCACATTCTAATTCGGTGAATTTCTATTAAATTTAAAGAGTAAATAAAGTTTGGTGTTTTTACTCGATTGCGCGGATGAGCAATTTATTGTAGAATAAACTGAACAAATATCTCCATAAGAAATCAGTGGATAAGGAAGGGAGATAAGAGCGCTGAAGAGAGAGAGAGAGAGAGAGAGAGAGAGAGATGCAATTAGGGAATGGAAGAAAAATAAATAAAAGGGAGAAATAAGAAAGAAACGGAAAAGAATGGGAGAGAAAAGGGGATAAACTTGTACTCAATGTTATTTTGCAGCAAAGAAATTAATGAATAACTCTTGATCAATTTTAAATAATGGCATTGCATCGGGGAAACAAAGATAATAAAGAAAATATGGAATAAATGAGAGAGACTACTATATACAATATGCAAATAACGACTGTTACATTTTCGAAATGAAAAAAAAACTTAAGGGAAACCAATTTAAAAATGACGATAACGAAAACGAAGAAAAAAAAAAGGATGGAAAAAGGGTGAAAAAGTGGGATTTTATCGTGCTCAAAATGGATGCTTCTGCGCTCAGTTGTTGACTTTAGTAGTTGCTCCAAAACGGAGTCTTATCTGGGAGACGCCGAGGGTCGATGGGTCAGCGATTCATGACTCTCCGGGGGGTCTTAGCGGAGTGCTAGGGAGAGGAGGGGAAGGGAGGCGGGGGAAGAGAAAGGATTCAAAGAAAAAGAAGAAGAAGAAAAGAAAGACGAAGAGAGAAATGGATAATAAAAATATGAAACAAAAAAATATTTTTTTCATCCGAAATAAAATGTTTACGTAACGTGAATCATTTCTTTTGATTCTATAAACTTAATTATTTCCATTAATTGGCAATGCGCATAGTTTTACACTTTCACATAATGACAAAATATTAACGACAAACTTAACTGCAGTGGTTGATGGCACCAGAAGGCGGTGAAGTTTTAAGCTGTATATCTATATCTACATCTATCTATAAGGGTCGGTACGAAAGTAATGCCTCTTATTTTTCAGTTCATAAATACAATAATAAACATTACTTTTGTACCGCCTCTCGTGTATATATACAGGGTGATCAAAACGTCGATGTGCACCTATATTACTCTGAGACACAAAAGTGCATACATACAAGAAGTTAGATATTTTAATGAAAAATTATACGATATCGTGCAATATTACAGTAACACAAATTGCACGATATCGTATAATTTTTTATTAAAATATCTAACTTCTTGTATGTATGCACTTTTGTCTCTCAGAGTAATATAGGTGCACATCGACTTTTTGATCACCCTGTAATTTGTGCATGTGCCTCTCTCATGCGGTAAATTGAGTCAAGAAAGAAGAGAGAGCAATTTAATATATATTAGAGAAAGATTTCATAATATTTATGGCAGTTGGTGAAAAAGGTTAATTCTTACTCTCTTGATTTATACATAACCACAAATATCTTTAATGGTGAAAACCTTTCACGCAGTTCAGCGTTCCATCTTTACACGTGCGAGAAAAAAGTGAACTGGACATGCAGTTTGTATCGCTCATTTCGCAATATAATCCATTTAAACGTCCTCAGTTCAAAAATACAAGACAAACTATAAAATGAAAAATATGCTTAATAATATAACCAAAACAGATGAATTGTCGTGCATCAAAATTCCGATTATTGATAAAGAAGGAAAATGAGTCATAATACAGAACTGAAGTGAGAAGATTCCTGTCGTGAAACGTACTTAAAGACACGCGAGAAATGATTGCAAATCAAGTGAGACTCCGACGTCAAAAAAGATTTGAGCTAAAAGTCACCTTTTCCCGTCTGACACTCAATTTACCTATTTTTCGCAACCATACGCAGTGCTTATGCGCATACAGTATATACCGACATCGCTTGAATTCCTGTTTCATAATGTCTTGCCTTAGAACATAGCATGGAACCTCCCCCCCCCCCCCCGCTTTATTATACCAACATAAAATCCTATAGCAGTCTCCAACCAGACTTGGAGCTGATTATATACATATACAGTATACATATGTTAATCACTTTGGAAGTGAACTCATGTTTTTATCGTACCCAAAGAGCCACGACAAAACCACACGAATAGAGACGTTAGCCCGATGGCATTCCTCTTCCTCAAATAACCAAACCAAAACAATGGATACAATAAATAAATGAAGACTAATGTAGAAAGACTTAAAACAACAGTGATCTAAACAAACTAAAAATTGCAAAACCTTTTTCTGGATCAATCATCCATCCAATTTTAAATAGTTTTAAAAGTTATCACCAATGAATTAAAATTTCGGAGCAAGTGTAGTTTACGTTCCCCTACATTATCCTAGTGTAGTTTACGTTCCCCTACATTATCCTAGTGTAGTTTACGTTCCCCTACATTATCCTAGTGTAGTTTACGTTCCCCTACATTATCCTAGTGTAGTTTACGTTCCCCTACATTATCCTAGTGTAGTTTACGTTCTCCTACATTATCCTAGTGTAGTTTACGTTCTCCTACATTATCCTAGTGTAGTTTACGTTCTCCTACATTATCCTAGTGTAGTTTACGTTCCCCTACATTATCCTAGTGTAGTTTACGTTCCCCCTACATTATCCTAGTGTAGTTTACGTTCCCCCTACATTATCCTAGTGTAGTTTACGTTCCCCCTACATTATCCTAGTGTAGTTTACGTTCCCCTACATTATCCTAGTGTAGTTTACGTTCCCCCTACATTATCCTAGTGTAGTTTACGTTCCCCCTACATTATCCTAGTGTAGTTTACGTTCCCCCTACATTATCCTAGTGTAGTTTACGTTCCCCCTACATTATCCTAGTGTAGTTTACGTTCCCCCTACATTATCCTAGTGTAGTTTACGTTCCCCCTACATTATCCTAGTGTAGTTTACGTTCCCCCTACATTATCCTAGTGTAGTTTACGTTCCCCCTACATTATCCTAGTGTAGTTTACGTTCCCCCTACATTATCCTAGTGTAGTTTACGTTCCCCCTACATTATCCTAGTGTAGTTTACGTTCCCCCTACATTATCCTAGTGTAGTTTACGTTCCCCTACATTATCCTAGTGTAGTTTACGTTCCCCTACATTATCCTAGTGTAGTTTACGTTCCCCTACATTATCCTAGTGTAGTTTACGTTCCCCTACATTATCCTAGTGTAGTTTACGTTCCCCTACATTATCCTAGTGTAGTTTACGTTCCCCTACATTATCCTAGTGTAGTTTACGTTCCCCTACATTATCCTAGTGTAGTTTACGTTCCCTACATTATCCTAGTGTAGTTTACGTTCCCCTACATTATCCTAGTGTAGTTTACGTTCCCCTACATTATCCTAGTGTAGTTTACGTTCCCCTACATTATCCTAGTGTAGTTTACGTTCCCCTACATTATCCTAGTGTAGTTTACGTTCCCCTACATTATCCTAGTGTAGTTTACGTTCCCCTACATTATCCTAGTGTAGTTTACGTTCCCCTACATTATCCTAGTGTAGTTTACGTTCCCCTACATTATCCTAGTAGTTTACGTTCCCCTACATTATCCTAGTGTAGTTTACGTTCCCCTACATTATCCTAGTGTATTACGTTCCCCTACATTATCCTAGTGTACTTTACGTTCCCCTACATTATCCTAGTGTACTTTACGTTCCCCTACATTATCCTAGTGTACTTTACGTTCCCCTACATTATCCTAGTGTACTTTACGTTCCCCTACATTATCCTAGTGTACTTTACGTTCCCCTACATTATCCTAGTGTACTTTACGTTCCCCTACATTATCCTAGTGTACTTTACGTTCCCCTACATATCCTAGTGTAGTTTACGTTCCCCTACATTATCCTAGTGTAGTTTACGTTCCCCTACATTATCCTAGTGTAGTTTACGTTCCCCTACATTATCCTAGTGTAGTTTACGTTCCCCTACATTATCCTAGTGTAGTTTACGTTCCCCTACATTATCCTAGTGTAGTTTACGTTCCCCTACATTATCCTAGTGTAGTTTACGTTCCCCTACATTATCCTAGTGTAGTTTACGTTCCCCTACATTATCCTAGTGTAGTTTACGTTCCCCTACATTATCCTAGTGTAGTTTACGTTCCCCTACATTATCCTAGTGTAGTTTACGTTCCCCTACATTATCCTAGTGTAGTTTACGTTCCCCTACTTATCCTAGTGTAGTTTACGTTCCCCTACGTTATCCTAGTGTAGTTTGCGTTCCCCTACGTTATCCTAGTGTAGTTTGCGTTCCCCTACGTTATCCTAGTGTAGTTTGCGTTCCCCTACATTATCCTAGTGTAGTTTGCGTTCCCCTACATTATCCTAGTGTAGTTTGCGTTCCCCTACATTATCCTAGTGTAGTTTGCGTTCTCCAACTTTGTCCGCGTATACCTAATCAAATAAAAAACTAACAGCGGTGCAGCCTAATTTTCCGGCTTATGTGCTGTTCTCAGATGAGGCCTGTTTCACACGTGAGGGTGTGTTTAAAATGCACAATTCTCACGTGTGGGCGCACGCAAATCCACATGCTACACGGGTTTGTAATGCCTGGACTCTCTGACGATGAAACGGATGTAACTGCTGCTCGTGCAACACTCTCCAGACCAGGTCGTGGTTCACACCGAGGATACGTGCAACACCTCGCGTGCTTGCATTTGGATTGTCCTCAAATCGCCGTAGGATTTCTTCTTCCATGTCAGGAGTGCGCACGTTTCTCTCCCGACCAGTGTCATGCATGTTTGCATGGAATGTTCCAGTTTCTCGCAGTCGCCGATGCAAATGCGCAAACGTTTGGTGGTTTGGCACACATCTGTTTGGGAAGCGCTGTCGGTACAAACTCACAGCAGCTCTTCCGTTTCCATTGGCAGCCCCATACACCATATGCATGTCAGCCATCTCAGCAGTCGTGAAGCGCTCCATGTTACGCGTACTACGTCCGATTTAAGAATGCCCGCGGCAAGCGCGAGTCTAGCCCACTTCACCTTTTAGCCAATTGCAGCGGCGCCCTCTCGCGCCGAATGGTGACGTCAGCGGACATACACTTATAGACGAAAAGGGTTTGTCTTGGTGTTGCCTATCCCCCATTACAATTTGTACAGGAAGTTTTCAAACACCCTGTATATATATATATATATATATATATATATATATATTTAATATATAGAAACGACGTAAGTATAGAGGAGTGTTCTGCACACGAGGAAGAGAAATAACGAACGAACAAATGTTCGTTATTTCTCTTCCTCGTGTGCAGAACACTCCTCTATACTTACGTCGTTTCTATACATTAATATACTGCGTGGTCATTGCAGTTAAATGTGTATATATATATATATTATATATATATATATATATATATATATATATATATAATTCAGGGGCGGCTTCTTAATGAATGCAAGGCATGCACTGCATGCGTAAATAATATACTCAATGAATGTAAAATTATTATTTAAGTTACAAAAATAAAGTTAAAATTATTATTAATATTATTATATAATATTGGTTCTATCCTCGGTTACTACATAACTCATAAGAATACCATAAAAGACAAAATACAGCTTATCTAATATGTACTACACTGTAATGCATGTGACTGCATGCGAAAGTAAAATTACCACGAGCCGCCACTGATATATATATATATATATATATATATATATATATATATATATATATTATATATATATATATAAAGTGATGATTGGTTAGGTTAAGTCGTAATGTTTCGTTAGTTTTAACGTTTTATTTAATGGATTCATTTAAAAAATGCCTTCTAAAGATCCTAGTGTAGTTTACGTTCCCCAACTTTGACCTAGTGTAGTTTGTGTCCCCTTTTGCGTCAGTGGGACGTAAACTACATTTGCTCCAAAATTTCAGTCAAAATATGTATAGGGTTTCCCGAAAGTCTTGTTACACCTATGTATAATCTCGGAATATTAAATGATGTTTGGTTCCAACAGGATGGAGCACCTCCCCATTATTCTTGAGGGTTCGTGAATATTTAAATGAGGGTTTCCTGATCGATGTATTGTGACATTAAAATGCAACATTAAAATGGCCTCCGAGAAGCCCAGATCTCTCGAGCTGTGAATCCATTATAGGGATTTATAAAGGAAAAGGTTTCTCAAAAACGTTATGATTCCCACGACAGACTAAAGGAAGCCGTAAAGGACACTGTTAAACTCGTAACACCTAAAATGCTGAGGAGCATAGCACACCGAACCTGGCGTAAAATCATTCTGTGCAGTGAGAACGATGGTTTGCATACAGATCCATTGGATACATGATAAACTTGTTTGTAACTATGTATAAACTACAATGTTGTATAATTCTGTATAAAATAAAATGTCTGTTTTCAACTATATCCTTTCATTACCATAGTCACAGAACACTGGAGTAACATTTACATAGGTGTAACAAGATATTCAGGACACCCTATAGAATGGATTAAAAAAAAATTGTATACACTATATATGGAATATCATGCACAGGAACAATTTTGCATAATGCAAAAACTGCCCTCACCAGGGTTATGCATTATGAAAATCGTACAAGTTCATGTATGATATTCAATTTATAGAACACCAGCGTTGCACCAATAGTTTGAACGAAATGCTGGTCGTTACCTCAAGTGCGGGAGGGTTAACAGGTAAAATGCCTCTGAATGCGAAAGCTTTGGGTGTTTGTTTCCTCAGTGGTTTAAATGTATGACAAGGTGTAATAACTTTTATCCCGCATTATTGTAGAAGCTAGCGCTCTCACCTTCTATTTAAGAGGTGGTTGTGGTTCGAACTCTGGTAGTAGTAGTAGTAGTAGCTTTTGCATATATATAAAGCTTTCGACAAATGTGACCATGGTATAATAGCACATAAAATGAAATGTATGGGAATAACAGGCCAAGTGGGAAAATGGATCTACAACTTCCTCAGAGAACGTCTGCAGGTCGTCAAAATTCAAGGTATATCATCATCAGAATAGGAAGTACGCGGCTCAGTACCACAAGGGACAGTACTGGCCCCACTCCTGTTCATTATCATGCTAACAGACATAGACAGCGAAGTAAACAGCAACAGTATAGTAACATCCTTTGCAGACGATACAAAGATCAGCAGAAAAATCAGCGATGTACATGACGTGGAGGCTTGCAGAGGGACACGAACAAAATATACAAATGGTCAGAAGACAACATGTCATTAACACCGAGAAATTTCAGCTCTTGAGATATGGTAGAAAAGAACTTAAACAGACTGCATATTATGCTCCAGATAGACAGGAAATTCAGAGAAGCACGAAAGCGATCGATCTCGGGATAATAATGACAAATGATGCTAAATTCGAAACAGAAAAAGCGATAAACAAAGCAAAAAGAGTCGCCGGACAGGTACTAAGAACGTTCAAGAGAAGGGACAGGACAGTAATGATTCCCCTGCTAAAAACACTGATTATACCAAAACTTGAATACTGCTCAGTTTTGACGTCCCCATATAAAAAAGAAGAAACTAATAAACTAGAAGAAACGCAAAGGCATTTCACAGCCAAGATTGATGGCTGCAAAGCGGTGTCCGGCGAATTTGTCTACAACAATTTGTCTAAAGATACAATTCATCTACAACAATTCGTCTACAACAATTTATCTACAGCAATTAGTCTACAGAGGAAAAATGAACGCTATTTGATGTTAATTATTATTAATTTTTTCAAAAAAATGAAAAATTTGTTTCTGCAATCGGTTTTCTTGAGAAATGATAAAGAAAAATGTTATTGGATATTAATAAATTTATTTACTGAAACAACGCAATACACTCCAACATCTTTTTGAATAAGTCCGAGCTGGTGTGGCGCTTACGCCATACAAATTCACAAAAAATGACAAGAATTAGTGCGATATCTTGCAAAAAACAATAGTATAAGAAACTCGATTAGGTCAGGTTAGGTTAGGTCAGGTCAGCTTTCTCAAGAAACCCGATTGCAGAAACAAAATCAGGGTCATCGACTGCCCTTGTTTTCAGTTTCGTAGGAAAATCGAGAGCAGTCCATGAAACAAACTAGGTCCAATATTAGTAATAGTTTCTCTAGACAAATTCTATCTGTAGACAAATTATTGTAGATAAATTGTATCTGTAGACTAATTGTTGTAGACAAATTGTTGTAGATGAATTGTATCTTTAGACAAATTGTTGTAGATGAATTCGCCTAAAACCCTGCAAAGCACTCAACTACTAGGAAAACTACGTAAACTAAATCTGTACTCCCTGGAAAGAAGAAGAGAGAGGTACACCATAATCTACATATGGAAAATGATCGAAAAACTGGTACCAAACCTAAAACTAAACCCATTACCATTCAAACAACACTGGAAAATAGGAAAGGCAGAATGTGTAGTGTTCCCAAATTAAAGGCCCGACAAGGGGGGACCTCAACACTGAAGGAAAATAGCTTTGTTGTCAGGGGGCCAAGACTTTTCAACCAACTCCCAAAGTTGAAGTCTTCAAGAGAAGACTGGATGCCTGGCTCAGGACGGTAACCAGATGAGCCGGGCGTGCCTGGCTATGTACGGTGGAGAGCGCAAGAAAGCAACTCGCTCCTCCACCAAGCAAGACAGAGGCGGGACCACCAGCTTGACCTCCGTGTGGAGAGAGATCAACGCACGAAACAACATAAGGTTCATAAGGTATATATATATATATATATGTGTGTGTGTGTGTGTGTGTGAGATGGGATAGTTTAGTCACTTAATGTTTGCAAACTAAACATTATATGAAAGCCCTTAAAAGCCTTAACTATTATGACTAATAAAGAAGACGAGTCTTTAAATTTTTCCTAAATATTTAAATAAATACGAGAGGAATACCAGACATTTAATCCTAATTATTTAATTATATTAATATAATTAAATTAATAAATAAAAATAAATGAAATTCATCGGCTGTTTAAAAACTAAGAAGTTAATAAATGAATTGGTTTATAGATCGTCTGAGATTCATTAATCAAGCCTTTATCCGCGAAAGGCTTTGCCTTACGTTATCTTTTCCCGCTTTTTATTTTTTGCGCGCTTTTTTCCCGCGTTTTTTCCGCGCCTTTTTTTTCTCTTTTGTCTTTTCCACTTAACCTTATACAAACTTTTCATTAACCTTTATTAAAAGGCTCTCATAAATATGCATATAAATATACGCACAGCGTTTTAAACTTTTTTTTTTAGCCAAACGTTAAGTCATATACGAGTATATTTAGACTTAAGGCGAATTATGAATACTTTTATTCATAATTAATGAAGGAGGTTTTGTGGTCTTATTTTATACACTTTTTATGTTGTTTTAATGTCATTTACTATATTGATATTTCATGGTTTTTAGTAGTGATGAATAATAGGTACGTATTAATGGGGTTTATCAATCGAGAATCCCTTTATCTGTAGTTCTCGCAAAACGTTCATTGATGTATTGAAGTATAGTGTCAGTAGGTACTCGCTCATTTATACATGATTGTGGGGCTGTCTATGATCACGGATAACCCGATTTTACGGTTAACTTGGTATACCCCGAAGGATGGAGGGTGGGTGGTTCAGCCACTGCTAGCCACCAACACTGACGAATGTAAACGTCGAGCCAAATCACGGTTAACTCGGTGTCATACTCACGAATAAGCTCACACTGGTCACAATTAATAAATCACGGTTAACTCGATTCAAGGATAACCGCGCGAGTACTGTATTTCTGTTTCTTCAGTAGGCATTCAGAGTTTGTTTCCACAGCTGATAATGACAGTTTTTCATTCAAAGAGTTATAATAATCTTTAGATTAACCAATTCTTCACTTCCATTTCTTAATTCGTAAACAAATTCACAGAATTTAAAAGAGAGAGAGAGAGAGAGTTACAAGGAAAAGAAGTACCTGAAAAGGCCTTGCGGCCCATACCGAGGAGGTACCAATGGCAAAGGGTGCCACGGAAAATTTTCTACACACTCAAATAGTGTGCAAGATTTGGTCTAACCTTTTCTTGAAATGATCCACAGAGGAACTGTTCACAACTTCTAAAGGTAACCTGTTCCACGTGTCACAGATCTTATACATAAAGTAATTCCCACACACACTAGTCGTAAACCGTTTCAAATCCAACTTCCAACCATTGTTGCGAGTTGGGTTATCATTTAAACTAAACATACTTCTAAAATCGATATCGTTGAACCCGCGTAAGAGCTTGAAAACCTCGATCAGTTGACCGCGCAGCCTCCGAGTTTCCACCGAAAACAAGTTCAGGGCGCGTAACCGTCGATTGTAGCCCATATGCCTAACGGAAGGGATTAACTTTGTGAGAAAACGAGAGAGAAAGAGAAAACGAGAGAGAAAGAGAAACGAGAGAGAAAGAGAAAACGAGAGTTACAAGGAGTTACAAGGAAAAGAAGTACCTCAAAAGGCCTTGCGGCCCATACCGAGGAGGTACCAATGGCAACGGGTGCCAGGGAAAATTTTGTAAAAGTTTATTTTTCTTTCAACTATCCTAGCAGTAGTAGAAAACTGGATAGAAAAGTAGAAGGCTCTCTCCCCACCCTCCGCTCCCTCCCTGCCAGAGACAGGTACAGAAAAAGGTTGAAGAAAATACCTTGACCCTGGAAAAGTAGCCAAAGAAATTTTACAGGAAAGTGGAGAATATATAAATAGCTCTATATTTTAGCTTGCTCACAGAGACACTGTTCAAGCGATCTCCTGCAGAGTTTTCTTATGTTTTAGTCTTAAACTATGAGAGTATTCAGTACTTTGTCTAGCCTATTTTTAAACACATTTACACTTTGACTGGAAACAACCTCTGAGGGAAGTTGGTTCCAGATATTAACTATTTTATAGGAAAAGAAATTTCCGCAGACTGAGGTCCTAAATGTCCTTACACACTCAAATAGTGTGCAAGATTTCGTCTACCCTTTTCTTGAACTGATCCACAGAGGAACTGTTCACAACTTCCGAAGGTAACCTGTTCCATGTGTCACAGATCTTATACGTAAAGTAATTCCCACACACACTAGTCCTAAACCGTTTCAAATCCAACTTCCAACCATTGTTGCGAGTTGAGTTATCATTTAAACTAAACATACTTCTAAAATCGACATCGTTGAACCCGCGTAAGAGCTTGAAAACCTCGATCAGTTGACCGCGCAGCCTCCGAGTTTCAAGCGAAAACAAGTTCAGGGCTCGTAACCGTCGATTGTAGCCCATATGCCTAACGGAAGGGATTAACTTTGTGGCCCTCGCCTGCACTCGCTCCAGCCTCTCAATATCTTTCCTGAGGGTGGGCGACCAGAACTGCACAGCATACTCCAGGTGCGGCCGAACAAGGGAATTGTACAGTGAGAGCACAATCTCCTTGTTCCGAAACTGAAATTGCCTCCTGATATAACCAATAGTTTCTGGGCTTTCTTTTCCACCTCTACGCACTGTTTCGTAAACTTAAGGTCGCTGCTAATTAGCACACCCAAGTCTTTTTCTAAATCAGTCACCTCGATATTACTACCCAACATCGAGTAGTCCGACTTGGGATTGGCGTAGCCAATGTGCATCACTTTGCATTTACCCAAGTTAAACGGCATTTGCCATTTTTCGGACCACTCTCCTAACCTACCTAGGTCCGCACGCAGTTCTTCGATCGCTTCGGGCGTCCCAACATTGGCCCCAAGCTTGGTGTCATCAGCGAATTTGGCGATCCGACTGACGATGCCACCGTCGATATCATTTATGTAAATGATAAACAACAGCGGGCCCAAAACGGAACCCTGAGGAACCCCACTAGTGACCGAGGCCCAACCCGAACTAGCCCCTTTAATTACAACCCTCTGCCGCCTATTCCTCAGCCAGTTTTCGATCCACCTACCTATTTCCCCACCGATACCCAGCGCGCGCACTTTCGCCATTAGCCGGCGGTGAGGTACCTTATCAAAGGCTTTCTGAAAGTCGAGATAAAGTATATCAATCGCCCTACTCTTATCGTACTCACTCAACATGACGTGGAAAAACTCGAGCAAGTTGGTGAGACACGACCTATGGCGTCTAAACCCATGTTGGGAGTCCCCAAGCAGCTTGTAGGAATCCAAATGGTCAACGATCCTATCAGCTATTATCCCTTCTAATAATTTACCTACAACTGAAGTGAGACTAATGGGACGATAGTTCCCTGGACTTTCGTGATCCCTTTTCTTAAAGATAGGGGTCACGTTGGCTTCCCTCCAGTCACCAGGCACCTGGCCCATCTCCAACGATTTGTTGAAAGATAGAGAGAAAACGAGAGAAAACGAGAGAGAAAGAGAAAACGAGAGAGAGAAAGAGAAAACGAGAGAGAGAAAGAGAAAACGAGAGAGAGAAAGAGAAAACGAGAGAGAGAAAGAGAAAACGAGAGAGAGAGAGAGAGAAAACGAGAGAGAGAGAGAGAGAAAACGAGAGAGAGAAAGAGAAAACGAGAGAGAGAAAGAGAAAACGAGAGAGAGAAAGAGAAAACGAGAGAGAGAAAGAGAAAACGAGAGAGAGAGAGAAAACGAGAGAGAGAGAGAGAAAACGAGAGAGAGAGAGAGAAAACGAGAGAGAGAGAGAGAAAACGAGAGAGAGAGAGAGAAAACGAGAGAGAGAGAGAAAACGAGAGAGAGGAGAGAAAACGAGAGAGAGAGAGAGAAAAGAGAGGAGAGAGAGAAAACGAGAGAGAGAGAGAGAAAACGAGAGAGAGAGAGAGAAAACGAGAGAGAGAGAGAGAAAACGAGAGAGAGAGAGAAAACGAGAGAGAGAGAGAGAAAACGAGAGAGAGAGAGAGAAAACGAGAGAGAGAGAGAGAAAACGAGAGAGAGAGAGAAACGAGAGAGAGAGAGAAACGAGAGAGAGAGAGAGAGAGAGAAAACGAGAGAGAGAGAGAGAGAAAACGAGAGAGAGAGAAAAACGAGAGAGAGAGAGAGAAAACGAGAGAGAGAGAGAGAAAACGAGAGAGAAAGAGAAAACGAGAACGAGAAAACGAGAACGAGAGAAAGATATGAAGTTTTTGTTTCCTGCGTGTCAACCATTCTTGACAACAAAAGGAAAGGTTCTTAAACACAGATTAAATGAATTTCCTGTAGAGAAAACTCTAAATGAAATGTTACGGCAACTTAAATCACATCAAAATATTTACAACCATAAACAAGACTTCAGAAACGATAACACGAAAAAAGGTCCCTAATAAACTATAGCAAAGATCGTATTTTATAATAACGAAGTTTGTAAGTAATCGGATCGTACGTAATTATTATTTATGATTTTTTGAGTATATTTAAAAGTTCATAAAGTTCATAGGATTTATTATTTAGTTTATGGACATTTGTATGTATAACGAAGGACATTTCTTCGTGCAAGTTAAAACAAGGTTAAGTAGATCATGCGCGTATATCTTATGTCATTTAAGTAAACACTTTCATCTATTTTTAAATTAAAAACCAAAGGATTGTTACGAAATTAAGTAATCTAATTGCTGTTGTGGCAAAGACGTTTCGCTCTCAAAATCACTACCTTCCTCAGTTTCACTTTCAAATGAGAAATGTCCCATTGCCGAGGACAGAAACGTCTCGTTTTTTCACCAATATATTATATACAGGGTGTTTCTAAAGTAACCATCTATTTTGCGAAATAATATGAATTATAAAAAAAACACCTTTAAAACATGAATATATATATATATATATTTGTAAGCTCGGCACACATTGTTGCTCTTCGTGGATAATCATCTTCTTGTAAGTTGTGGAACACTTGAATGTGGTATGGCTTTTTCTTTAAATCATAACGTAGAATTCTGTAAGCCGTTGTTTGTGGAATTTCTAATCTGTGGGATGCCCTCCGAATCGATAATTGTGGATCCTCTTCGAATGCTTCTTGAACAGATTCGATTCTTTCGTGAGATCTTCTTGGCCGTCCAGATCTACGCTCGTCATGCACAAATCCAGTCCTCATAAATTTGTTTACTAATTCGCGAATAGCCTGGTCTCTAGGGCCTGTTTTACGAAACCTTCTCTCAAACTTTTCTCTAATTTCATTGCACTTCATGCCTTTTATCCTGCATGTTACTACATAAACCCGTTCTTGCACATTCATCATCAATGATATGGGTCTGAAAATAAAATAAAATAATTAACAAAAAATCGTGTAAAGCAATTGAAATATTATAAATACATGAATTTTGTATAACAATGCACATACCATTATGCCAATATAACAATTGTTTAAAATCCCCCTATTTCACCAAAATAGATGGTTACTTTAGAAACACCCTGTACAGTATATTATAAATTTTGGCTCTAAGCTTTCAAGTTACGAAACGGGTATATTTGAAGATCTTTAAACAAAATATGATCCCCTGTATAGAAAAAATAATAAAATTACCAACAATTTTAGTAATAATTTACTAATTAAATAAAGAGAGAGAGAGAGAGAGAGAGAGAGAGAGAGAGAGAAACTTGTTTTATGCATCGATGATTTTTTGTATGGAATCCGCCATGACAGTTTTCACTGGTTGAAGGTTTATTTTGGTCTGTGAAACGGTCGTCTATTCATTCGCTTTTATTACCGTGAAAAGAGCAATCTTAAGCGGACTGACAATAATGAACAAGACAACAAACAAACCCTCCAAACGACAACAACTACAACATCAACAACTGGCCTATTACAACAACTTATAACGACTACGACAAAGCCCTCTCGAGGGTTCTATTGAAAAGAAAGAAAAATACGGTCAACCTCGTTTTCGCTCCTGAAAACGATTTTCGACAAAAGGAAAGTAAATAAATAGAAAATTAACCTTTTCAGACCAAATTGAGTGCTTTTATCAACGCTATTATACGGAATCGAGCTTCGAAAATTAAGAGATTATCTATAATCCCCGATACAAAATTTTATATATGATAAATGCAGAGATTACAAAAGGATTCTTTTTGAAGAAGAACAATCGCGTGAATGAAATTAATCGCTTTAGTAAAGTCTTATAGAAAAGAAATGGAAAATAATTTGCGAAGAAAATAAATTATTTATTTGATTATGAAGAAATGATTTCGTTGCCCGACAAATTTTAAAATTACTTTAATTTTACTTGTTGATTAATCTCATTACCCACCTGAAGCATTGGCGCTCACCCCGTTACCCCTAATGACACTTAAATTAACCAAAAGTTAAAGAAGTAATTTATAATCATACAATTGTCTTTAAACACCACTCTTTAATAAAATATGCATGGCTTCCATTACCCTCTCGATATCCCAAATTACTCTTTTGGGGGTAATTACCCACCGGTTGAGAACCTCTGGTCTTGGTAGTAGTTGGATAGGTTCCTTCGCACCCAGATGTAGCGACCCGTGGTTCAGATTCCCCGTAAAGCTGTCGGTCCGCTCCGTCACACGAATCCTTTCGTCATGAAGGGGATTGAACAACCTTAATCATCATCATTATTATTAATTATTATAATAATTAATATTATTCTCTCTATACAGGAACAAACGAATAATTGTAGCATTTTTGTCCACTTAAAGTACAGTTCATTTTAATAGACCATAATATGATAATTAAAACCCACTCTAATAGACAGAGTTTATTTCCACAACAGTTTCGATGCCCACTGGCATCCTCTTCGGGTGGATACAGAAAAACGAATGAACCAAAAACAAGAGGGAAAACAGTCCAGGGACCATTAAGAAATTCGCACTTAGGTTAGATCCCGTTCTCCCGAACAATTTCTGTATAATAAACAACAGTGTAATAATCAATGTAATAATAAATTTATAATTTCTGTAATAAATAATAATGCAATATTAAATGTAATAACTTTAATAATAAATGTAATTATGTAAAAAAAAAAAAAAAAAAAAAAAAAAAATAGAATCTGTATGTATAGAACAAGAAGATAGTTTTAAATTTGTGCGAATGTACTTATAAGCGGGTCCCTTTAATAAAAATGCCCTTCCAGTGTCGGGAGAACGGGATCTAACCTAGGTGCGAATTTCTTAATGGTCCCTGGACTGTTTTCCCTCTTGTTTTTGGTTCATTCGTTTTTCTGTATCCACCCGAAGAGGATGCCAGTGGGCATCGAAACTGTTGTGCAAATAAACTCTGTCTATTAGAGTGGGTTTTAATTATCATATTTTGACCTTTACGTAGAAAAGAGTGAAGTGTTTTGCATTTATAATAGACCATAAATTGGTACAGGTCATTTCTTCTATTTCATAAATTTATGCCCATAAATGAAACGTACAGAGTTAAAGCGACGCCTAAAACGAACACTTTTCAGGTTATAATAAGGCTACTCTATTGCTCCAGTTTCACTGCCGTTAATTCATCAGTCAGCAAATAAATGTACAAAGGGAAGTGTGGAGTGCATTCCGGGAAGAGTTTATGGTGCTGCAGTCTGTTGCCATACCCTCAAAACCGATCACCCCTGCTTCAACGCAGCCTTATTGGTTCAGTCGTGACTATCGCTTCGGCTATCAGAAATAGGAAACCTGCATATTGGAGGGCGAAGGCCAATCGTTCCCATGAAAACACTGAGTCGTATGTCCGCCTGTGCAGAGAAGTGAAAGTTAGGCCAGCGAAACGTAACGAAGAACTACGGGTGGCAAGCCTCTGCAAGGGGAACCCTAAGGAATTCTTCAGTTATGTTAATAGTAGAAAGCCCATTAGAAGCGGCGTTCTGCGGACCTCCGACGAGGACATCGCTAATATGCTGAATGAATACTTTGCGGGAGTGTTCACCAGGGAGGACACCCGCGTCATCCCCGAGCCAGGCGTCAGGCACGAAGGTGCTGGCCTGGATAGTGTTCGATGTACCGCGACAGTCGTTGCCGATAAAATAGACAAACTGAGCGCGTTTAAGGCTTTTGGGCCAGACCAGTTCCTCCCCAGAGTGTTGCGGGAGGTGCGAGACCAGGTGGCTCCCCACCTGGCTACAGTCTTCAAAAATCGTTGGAGACGGGCCAGGTACCTGGTGACTGGAGGGAAGCCAACGTGACCTCTGTCTTTAAGAAAGGGAATTACGAAAGCCCAGGGAACTATCGTCCCATTAGTCTCACTTCGGTTGTACGTAAATTATTAGAGGGGATAATAGCGGATAGTATCGTTGACCATTTGGATTCCTACAAGCTGCTTGGGGACTCCCAACATGGGTTTAGAAGGCATAGGTCGTGTCTCACCAACTTGCTCGAGTTCTTCCACGTCATGTTGAGTGAGTATGATAAGAGTAGAGCGATTGATATACTTTATCTCGACTTTCAGAAAGCCTTTGATAAGGTACCTCACCGCCGGCTAATGGCGAAAATGCGCGCGCTGGGTATCGGTGGGGAAGTAGGTAAGTGGATTGAAAACTGGCTGAAGAATAGGCGGCAGAGGGTTGTAATTAAAGGGGCTAGTTCGGGTTGGGCCTCGGTCACTAGCGGGGTTCCTCAGGGTTCCGTTTTGGGGCCACTGTTGTTTATCATTTATATAAATGATATCGACGGTGGCATCGTCAATAGGATCGCCAAATTCGCTGATGACACAAAGCTTGGGGCCAATGTTGGGACGCCCAAAGCGATCGAACAACTGCGTGCGGACATACGTAGGATAGGAGTGTGGTCCGAAAAATGGCAAATGCCGTTGAACTTGGGTAAATGCAAGGTGATGCACAATGGCTACGCCAATCCCAAGTCGGACTACTCCATGTTGGGGAGTAATATCGAGGCCACTGATTTGGAAAACGACTCGAGTGTGCTAATTAGCAGCGACCTTAAGTTTAAGTTTACCAAACCGTGCGTAGAGGTAGAAAAGAAAGCCCAGAAGTTGTTGGGTTATATAAGGAGGCAATTTCGATTTCGGAACAAGGAGATTGCGCTCTCTCTGTACAATTCTCTGGTTCGGCCGCACCTGGAGTATGCTGTGCAGTTCTGGTCGCCTACCCTCAGGAAAGATATTGAGAGGCTGGAGCGAGTGCAGGCGAGGGCCACCAAGTTAATCCCTTCCGTTAGGCATATTGGCTACAATCGATGCTTACGCGCCCTGAATTTGTTTTCGCTGGAAATTAGGAGGCTGCGCGGTCAACTCATCGAGGTTTTCAAGTTCTTATGCTGGTTGAACAGTGTCGATTTTAGAAGCATGTTTAGTTTAAATGATAACCCAACTCGCAACAATGGTTGGAAGTTGGATTTGAAACGGTTTAGGACTAGTGTGTGTGGGAATTACTTTACGTCTAAGATCTGTGACACGTGGAACAGGCTACCTTCAGAAGTTGTGAACAGTTCTTCTGTGGATCTGTTCAGGAAAAGGTTAGATCGAATCTTGCACAATATTTGAGGATGTATAAATTTTTCCCTGGCACCCGTTGCCAATGGTACATCCTCGGTATGGGCCGCAAGGCCTTTTGAGGTACTACTTTTCCTTGTAACTCCTTGTAACTCACTCTCTCTCTCTCGTATATATATATATATATATATATATATATATATATATATATATATATATAGAGTGTGTGTGTGTGTATATATATATATATAAGAATCTTGGTAACCTTGGTTTTGCTTCTACCCTAATTATTCACCATAATTATCACCCCACCGTAGACCTACAGTTTAACGTAGAATTCGAACCACGGCACTCCAGCAGACCAGCGTCTTAACCACTAAGCTACCCAGGGTACCCATTTATTTACTAACCAATTTCTTTATTGTGTGGAAGGATGAATAGCTGGGTTTTGCTGCGCTCCGCCTGCCTTCACCGGATCTCTATCCCGGGGCCGATGGATTCGTAGTCAGTGACGCTAACCACTACACCGCCGAGGCGCTTTATATATACTGTATATATATTGTGTACACATATATATATATATATATATATATATATATAAACACACTGTATATAATTGAAAATGAATACAAAATAAAATATAATGTCAGTTAGGTTAACGTTTCAAAAGTATTTAAGTTAACTTTTAATTTTGACGTTAACTGATTGAACGTTTCCAGACAAGATCATCAAATGATGTTGGACGAAGCTTAACAGAATCCATTTCTGACATTAAAATATTCCTTTCAACCAATAAAAATGAATAAGGCAGGAAAAAATAAATAAAAGTTTCCCTGAACCATTAATTGGGGTTGAATTACAGGTTCAGCCCTCGATGAGGGAGGGAACATTTTTGCAGAGAGAGAGAGAGAGGGAGAGAGAGAGAGGGAGAGAGAGAGGGAGAGAGAGAGAGAGAGAAGTTGCGTGTTCACCCTGAATTATATCGGTTGTGGTGTCATCTTCATGAAAGCGAGAGATAAATAAGTACAAGTTTAGAAATATTGCAATTCACTTCTTAATATGTTTTTCAACCTTGAGTATGTATACATAATTCACACTTAAAAAAAAAACAATAACAAGAGTTATATAATAAAGATATTTTCCTAACATTTGAAACGGAATTCTAAAGTTATAAAAATGTAAAAATTGTACTTTTAATTTTCAAATCTCTCCAAATAATTATTAAAGATAATTACTGCAAAATAATTAACTACGTCATTTATTAATACGGAACACTAATGAACGCTGTCTTACATTTCAACACACCTTATACCCGATACCCATTACTCTTAATTCAGAACCCTTTTTTAATTTTGTATTCGTAATTTATTTGCGTTTTTAATTGACGAATTACGCTTTCCTGGTGATGACGTTTCAGAACTGTCAAAACATGTCACAAACGAAATTCATCCCTATCACATTAGTTATC
>JAJOZX010004915.1:45000-85000 GCA_023014485.1 Bathynomus jamesi
GTACCTCTTATTCAGATGATGTACAAACCATAATCCATGACTATAGGGCCAGAGCGATTTCATGCGCGCAGTCTGTTGTGAAGCATCAATGTGATGACTACAAAGAATTTTCTGATCTTTGTTTGCTCTACTTGGATGGGACAAGTAGAGAGTTTTCATTTCGACGTCCTGGTGCTGTACACAGGCTAGGTGGATGGCCAAGTTTCTCTACTCCATTAAGATGGTGCTGCTGGAGGAGCAGATCAGCTCTCTTCCCTCTGGAACCATTACCACGGAAGCACAACAACCCAAACTGCGCGAGTTTGTCAACTTTGTTTGCTTGCTGTACAGCTGGTGGTGGATCACCTGTTCAAGCGCGGTCGAGGCTCCATGGAATGACCTGTCTTTACCAAGACATCCTCAGATATAAAAAACTCAGCCCCAGCATATCATCTAGTGCGATAAAAGCTCTCAAGCATCACCTATGGTACCTGACTGCTGAGATGGTACCTCTTGCGCTCTTTAATGATGCAGTCCCTGAAGCTGAACGCCGCTATCTGGCTGAGAGACTTATAGCAGTAAAGCCAGCACAAGATCAGGCATCTTTATCACAACATCGATTTGGTACGGGATTTGGGAAACCCAAATTTCCAAACTCCATTTCCAGCACGACAAAGCTTGGCGACTTAATCAACAAAGATTCATGGTACATTTTCTCTGTTCTGGAACTTGACAGTTCTTTCCTGACTCATAATATCGAAAATTGGCCAGAATTAGCTTCCTTTCAAACATCCAGAGAACACATCTCGGCAGTTAACGTCGTAAATGATTGTGCTGAGCGTGGGGTGAAGCTAAGTTCTAATTTCCTCATGGCTGCCAGATCAGAACAACATTACCAAAATGTCCTACAAGTTGTTGAATCCGACAGAAAGAAGCTTCCTAATCTTCGAAAGAGAAAAACTGGAGACTAAACTAATTGTTCATGTTCATTTACAGCTCTTGAACATTTTTATTAAAGTAGTGTTCTTTTGACTTTGACTTGCTTGTATCACCAATAATGTATATAGTATCAATAATATAATGTATAAACCAGACTGTAATGTCAGACGTCAGAAAGTAATGTAGAAATCAATGTAATGTATCCCTGTTTTGATTATTTAATACATTTTTACTGGTTCTGATACTTTTGCAAACACGGAAACCGGGATATAAAATGTTTAATTTTTTGGTCAATTTAACTCCAATACTAAATATTGCATCAATGATGTGGACCCCCTAGATGACCACATAAATCTTTGAAATTTGGCCATATGTGCTATTTCAGGCATTGGAACACAGTAATCATAGGGACAGATTGAAATAAAACTTTTTGAAAAATCATGGGAAATTTGATGCACCCTAAATTACACATATATATATATATATACACATATATACACATACACACACATATATATATACACACACACACACACATATATATATATACACATATATATTATACACACATATAATATATATATATATACACACATATATATACATATATATACACACATATATATATATATATATATATACACACATATATATATATACACACATATATATATATATATACACACATATATATATATACACACACATATATATATACACACACATATATATATACACACATATATATATACACACACATATATATATACACACATATATATATATACACACACATATATATATATACACACAACATTATATATTACACACACATATATATATATATACACACACATATATATATATATACACACACATATTATATATAACACACACATATATATATATATATATATATATATATATATATATATATATATATATATATATATATATATATATACTCTGTATATACAGGGTTGCGCAAAAGTCAGGAACCTTAGGCACATTTTATTAAATTATAATAAATGGACACACTTTCTGACGCGTTGAATGCATGATGTTTGAACATTCCTCAACACATTGGTACTGATTTTGGCACACTCAGATGTGATTTTATCCTTTAGGCAACGTATGATTCTGGGTCGATCAGCATAGACTACCGACTTGAGATGGCCCCACAAGAAAAAGTGAAGAGGCGTGAGGTCTGGAGACCTAGGTGGTCATTCGACGGGCCCTCGCCGTCCGATCCACTTACTTGGGAATGTTTCATCTAAAGTGCTCCGAACGATGGTTGCGAAATGTGGTGGTGCACCATCCTGCTGAAACCACATCTCCGCTCGTTCTGCCAATGGAATGTCGTCCAGTGTGGGCATTAGAAATGTTTGCAGCATATGCAGATATGTTTCACCTGTTACATTGCCATCGAAAAAGTACGGACCAATTAACCGATCCCCCCAGAGCGCAGCCCACACCATAATTCGTGGATCGAATTGCACATGTCCTTCCTCCATCCAGTGGCGGTTCTCAATGGCCCAATAGCGTGCATTATGCGTATTGACACGACCGCTGAGGTGAAATATCGCTTCGTCGCTGAACATGATCCTTCGTGCAGTTCCTGAACGAGTTGGACTTTGTAGGGGTGGAAACGACTTGTAAGAATTATCATAGTTGAATGGATCTTCTGGAGACACCCGTTTCCTGGGATAACTTTCTTAAGGACTTACGTGGGCTGTTTTCGAGGTGATTGAGTACTGTTAGTGATGTTGCTGCATCGGTTGAACTTTTTGGCCGGCCACTACGCGGCCGATCATGAACACTTCCCGTTTGTTTGAAGCGAGTGAACAGTTTTCCAACTGATGCCTGAACAACTGGCGGCCTCTCAGGGTGTTTGTCATTAAAAGCAGTAGCAACTGATCGGTGTGTGTTACCACGCCTTGCACACATTAAAACTATCTCCATCCGTTCATCTATTGTCAATTTCTGTGCCATAGGTTTAACAACAAATCTGAAAAGAACAAAACATATTAAAACACAAATTATTAAAATGTGCTTATGGTTCCTGACTTTTGCGCCACCCTGAATATTATTCATCAATGCATGCATAGTTTAAGTGGGAGATGAAGTTAAACCTCTTTTCAAATAGAGAATTATTCCGTCCATACGCCCATTTCAGGATACGAACAGCTCGCAGCAGCATTGACAAGTAAATAGGGAGTCAAAGTACTGACGAGGCTTCCATGTGTGGTTCACCAACAATGAAAGCAACAATGTTCGGTGTTAGTCTAGACTAGTCCAAAGAACATCCATATCCGTATTAAATTTATTGCAATTTTCGTTAGTTTGTATTGCAGACCCCCAATTATTATCAGTCCTGGTGTACGACTCTTCAAGAGCAAGATGCACCGCAGTTTTGCGTTTCCTCCCTAGGCAGCACAAATTTACCTGTATCAATCACAGTCATAATCATACCACCTCAGTCCTGCTTTACATAAACTGGACCAAAAACCACAAGTATTCGCAATCACAAACTGTCCGTATACCGAGCTGTATTTAGTTTAGAATATATTTTTTGTATATATATCTGTAGACTCGACATGATAAAACACTATTTGTAAACTGAAACGGAATAAAATTAAAAAAAAGACCGTCTCAAGGTGGAATAACCTCCCAAAACACCAAACCCAGAATAAAATTCTGAAAACCTTATATACACACACACACACACACACACACACACACATATATATATATATATATCTATATATATATATATATATATATATATATATACCCACACGAGGGCCACAATATATTTGGCCCCCACCTTTTTTTTTTCTTTCCAAGTTTCTTTGTAAGTTCCAGAAATTTTGTACACAAGTAGTTACATACCTTTTTTACAAGTTTTTATTTTTTCACACAGTCTCCATCCTTTTCTACGGCTTTCCTCCACCTCGAAACAAGGGCCTTTATTCCTTGCTGGGGAAAAGTTCGCTAGGTTCCGCTGGAGCCACCTCTTAACAACCTCATCGTCACTCTGAAACTTTCGTCCACGAATAGCATCCTTCATTGACCCAAACAAATGGAAGTCTGAAGGTGCCAGATCCGGGCTGTATGGAGGGTGGGGTAACACAGTCAAGCGCATTTTTGTGATGGCCTTTCTTGTTTGCAAGCTGTTGTGTGGTCTTGCGTTATCGTGCAAAAGGACGACGTCTTCCAGTTTTCTCTCCGGTCGAACTCGCTTTATACGTCTCAGTCTAGAGTCTCTGTAGGGTAGCAATACTGTATATGCCTCTGAGTTGATTGTTTATCCTTTCTTCATAATGTCCACCAGAATCACCCCTTTCATGTCCCAGAAGATGGTGTCCATAACCTTTCCTGCAGAGGGAGCACCACCAAACGGTAAAAGATTGGTGGGAATACTAAAATTTCAATGAATTTAATATGTACATTGAATTACTGTCAATGTATTTAGATAATGTTTCTTTAAGTACATAGATACACAGGTCAGTTGAGTGGGACCTTTTAAAACCAAACTGATTAGGAGATGTCCATAGGTAATCATTTAATCAGAATAACAAGAGTTTTTCTAGTAGTTTCGAGAAGCAGGAAGCGACAGCAATAGGCCTGTAATTATTGCTGGACAGAATGTCTCCATACTTTTTTTGATCAGGGGCAAGATATATACCATCATGAACTCTGCAGGGATATAGCTATGAGCAAGCATGGCTGATAGGAGCAATGATATGTGAAGACATACTACGTCATGACATATTTTAAGTGCTCATTCGATAGGTCATCTACCCCTGACGCAGAACCAGTCTTTAGCTCTTTAATTAACCTCTTTACTTCAGGAACTGATAAAGTATTTTCCCTTGTCCTTCCCACAGTCGTTTCGTGCAATCTATCTTAAGATTATCCCTACTCACACTGTTAAGAATGTTAGAGTAGTGGTTTTTCCACAGCTTTGCAATTTCATCCTCCCCCGACACCCCATCGATTGTCGGAGGGAGGACACTTTTGACACCCGTTTGATTCCTAACAAATTTCCAAAATTTGTTATTATCGTTATTTATGCGAGCTTCACAGGCTTTTGATGCTCGAATAGACTCCTCTTCCTGTTTGCATCGCCTTATGGCCGCCTTATACTGACCTCTACTTCTACACATTCATGTATACTGGTCCTAATCTGGGTCTACCATGAAAGCACCACAAATCGTAAGCGTCTTTCGATTCCCTCTTCAGGGGGGCAATGAAATCATTCCATCCAGGAATAATCTTAGTATGATAGTGGTAAGATTTAATCAGGGGACTTCCTGCTTCTCTTAACTGACTTAACAGGGATACTATCTTATATTACTATAATACCTATCTATGAGTTTAGAGTAAGAATCATTTGAGCAAGGATTACTACAGGCAAAATGCAAAATTTCTAAATTATTAAAGAGGTGACCTGTTCTGTCTTTGTATTCTATTCTCTGTTGCATATTAACATTAGACCAATCGACGCGATTATTCTTACCTATTGAGTTCTTATGTCGTGTTGCGCATAAATTAGTAAAATTAATTAATAGTTCTAATGGTCTATGATCAGAAAGAAGGAAATCATGCACTAACGTATGTAAAATTACCACTGGTTACAGGGCGTCCCAAAAAAATGTACACACACTTTAAATAATTATAAAGACTGTGTTTATTAAAATACATTTCATTTTCAAAATGTAGTAGAATCTACAGACATTATTTAATTGTTTTGTCAACGCCTGTTTTCAAACTGACGTCCGTTCTGGTCCAGGCACTGCTGATAACGCGAAGCAATGGAATCGCAAACATCACGAAACATTTCGTTTGGTATTTGTGTGCATTCTCGTTCAATGGCTGCTCTCAATTCAGCGACTGTTGTAGGTTTTATAGCGTAGACTTTGTCTTTTAAGTATCCCCATAAAAAAAAGTCTAGTGGTGTGAGGTCTGGTGAACGCGGAGGGTATTCTACGAAACCCCTTCGTCCAGTCCACATCCACATCGTGCCAAGTACCACTCGCAATGCTCCACTCTTCGGTCCGGATCATCTTCATTAATAGCATGGACTAATCTTGGAATGTAACTTTCCATTGACAGCGCTTCAAAATGCGTTGGACAGACGATTCTGAAATTCCTACCTCACGACTCGCTTGCCGCACAGATTTTCTTGGACTTTGGTGATACGTTTCCAGTACTCTTTCTTGCTTTGTGGGGCTTGTCGATGTCCGTGGTCTTCCGGAACGCTTCTTGTGGACATTCTGAACAGTTCCATCGGCTTCAAACTTATCTCTAATTCGAGTGATGGTAAGTCGCGTTGGTGGATCTGTTTGAAACTCCCTCCTAAACTGTCTTTGCACTTCAACTGCGTTTTCACACTTCCAGTAGCATTTTAGAATGAATTTCCTTTGTTCAAGCTTAGTCTGACTGCCATTATTAATTCTAATGGGTTTAACTTGGAAAGAAAGAAACATCAATTGAGATATCAGCTGTTAAAGTGTGTGTACATTTTTTTGGGACGCCCTGTATATATATATGAAACATGATAATAGTTAATCAAGTTCATTTCACCTCACCACTACGTATGTATCGTGTTACATCTGCATTTTGAGGGTATAAAAATTAAGTATTATGACTCATAAACGTGCCCATTTTATCCAGCGAAGGTAAGCCCTCGTGAAAAGTTTCAAACTACAGGTAAAACTCCCTCGTTCACGGATGCGGTCCAAGAAACAGGTGGAAGTAATAAGAGATTGCACCGAGGGCGTGATAGGATTTAATGAGGGCAAATAGGAGGACCACCAAGGGGTGGTATGTAGTGGTCATAAACACCGTTGGTCATACCCGTTGTTTGTTAACCAAGTATCGTTGCTCATACCTGTTGTTGTCTCGCGCGTGAACGGGTATAGTTTCAGTTGGAAAGAATTCGATTAAGGCGTTAATTGAGATTACATCGGTGCGTGTCCCGTGTTCAACCATTAATTAATGCGAGTATACGATACGATTTAATTGTTACATGCATGCAGGTGCGGGCAAAGGAAGAAGGGAAAGGGAGCCAGTTTGTGCCCTAACACTGAAACAGTTACACCAGTAAATAAACTCAGGAATTTGAAAGGCTAAATTATAAATTCAACAAACGATACATAGTCTCAACTGCATTGTATTCTTTACTCATTATACATATAACATGATACATAATCTACATTATATATTATATAATACTATATAATATATATATATATATATATATATATATATATATATATATATATATATATATACACGTGTGTTGTAGTTAACATCGCTGAGTACGAATCCACCGGTCCCGGGTTCGATTATTCCCGGCGACGGCAATTAGTGCTCAGCTCACCCAGCTGTTCATCCTTCCATACAAAAAAAATGTTTGTAGATAAATGTGTACTCTGCATAACCCAGTGGTTAAGACGCTGGGCTGCTGATCGGAAGGTCGTGGGATCGAGTCCTGGGGAGGACTCTGTAATTTCTGACCACTAGTGGTAGGTCGTGGCTCGGATTCCACGTTAACTCGTTAAGTTGTAGGCCTAAGGTGGAACAACAAGCTTGACCTTCAGAATGAACAATTCAAGAAGAACCAAAACCAAGGTGTATATACTACATGTAGACCGCATTCTACTGTTTTTATGTACGCGATCACTATTAAAGTTACAGCGATTGGAATGCATTTATTTCGTTGGCACCCTTTAACTACAATTTTTGTTAATAATACGAGTGTTCCATCCGTGCATTCTATATATGTACTTCGATCTATAAATGCGACACTTCTGTATGAAGACAAACAACGCTATCTGCCCACAAATCACAAAAAATGACTCTTTATAATTAATATAGACGTTAATTCGTTGAATCCCTTAGAACAAACATTCTACAAATATATTATTACACACCCTAACTCGAATATTTAATTCATTCCTATATAAAATTTTACACAATTTTTTATGTGAAAATATGAATTATTCGACGGACAAATATTCTAAAGAAATACAAAATTATTCTTTGTACACCTAAACAAGATTCTAAATGAGTATCTCTCGATACCGGTTTACGAGATCGACGCGCTTCCAACCATGAACGAAAGAAGGTGGAAGGAACAGTCATCTTTAATGCTTTGGTAGGCTTTACCCTTTAATAGGACGAAACGAGCTCACGGAATAAGTGGTAACACGATGCTCAAACATAGGGGCGGGTTCAGGGTGGAGAGAGAGAGAGAGAGAGAGAGAGAGAGAGAGAGAGAGAGAGAGAGAGAGAGAGAGAAATATTTATTTCTAGGCCGTATCAAGTATTATATTCTTATTAAATTATATCATGGCTTTTTATAGAGAGAAGAAACAAACCTGTCGGGCCCGGTCGCAAGGCCAGAGAGGGCATATATACAAAAGTTGTCTTCGTATTAGAAGCTGTCGCCATAACCAAACCCGGCGGTACCGATAGTAATTTAGGTTGTACAGTACCCGACCAAATTCTCAAACAATTACGAAATACGTAATATAACCCTTGTCAGGATTCGAGCCTGGAACCTCTGAATAGTAGTCGCTGGCGCTAACCACTCGAAGTTACGGAGTTCGAATCGTGGTAGGAATTTTGTATTATGTAGAAATCACCGTTGGCCATGCATAATATTTCCAATTGCGAGATACGCACAAAATCCAACACAGATTTGCAAATGGAATTAACTTCTCTAAATTATTATTATTATTATTATTATTATTACATATTATTATTATTATTATTATTATTAAGGAAAGGAAAATAAATTTAGGAATTCATAAATTATCTTTACAAATTGAAGTGAATTCGTAAAGGTACTTTTAATTAGATAGAAGATGTTCAAAATTAAGTAATTTTTCTTTAACGTCTTAAGGCGATGAACTCGAGAACTTTCTAGAACTGGTCAGAACATGCGATATCAAAAATACGGTCACTGACCCGACCTCAAATGGGTCACCATTACTAGAAGGAAAAAAAAATTAAAAACTTTTAAGTTTGTATTAAATTTTTTTTTCCAAAAAACTATTTTAATCTCTACATTTATTTATTTTGAAAATCACGCGAGAATTATTCCCATCAGTGTCCATTTCTCACATTCTTTCGAATAAATCCAAGCTATTAATTTGTTTATAAATTAATTAACCGGAAAGGTATTTCATGTCCTTTATAACTTTGACCTTTTTATATTGTAATTTAAAACTATTTCATCGTACTTATTTTTTTTTTAAAATGCTGAAAGGATAATTATTTGTCCTTTGGCAGTATAAAAAAAATAGAGGAAAGTTTGTGGCACCCCGTAATTCTTCAGTGCTACAAAATAAATATGGTCCTAAATTAAAGAGGATTTAGTTTTCGCCCGAGTTAAAACATTTCGTTCACATTTTATGAAAAGGCTAATAATGCATATGGACGTGACCCTCGGTATAAGAGTGTGGGTTACAGTGTTTTACTATTCTCCTTTCTCCATCTTTGTATATACCTATAAAGATAAATGTACTTAAGGACGAATGTACATATGTACACGAAGTGACAAAAATACAGACATGGTTTTTAATATATCTGAATGTAACTGCGTGTCTGCCTATATGTATGGATACAAATCAATATATACTGTATGTGGTGTGTGAATGGCCGTAAATTGAATCATTAACCTATAAACTAGAATTATAGTAGTTAAGTATTTAAATAATACGAGGTGCAATCAATAAATTTGCGGAATTGTTTCATTAAAAACAGTCAATACATTCCGCGTATTTATTGACTGCACCTCGTATTTTCCTGTACATAAAAGTGGTGTGTGTGTGTGTGTGTGTGTGTGTGTTTTAAATCTATAGTGCGATGTTTAGTGGCCGTTTTCGGTTCTATTGTGTTCGTGTTCGGTTCCTCAATGCTCCTAATGAGCGAAAACAAAGAAGCCGCAAACGTTTCGGTTCACCCCTTATAACATTCTGTAAGGGTGAAGGGAGGGTCGAATGGGGTAAGAAAAATTTATTATCCCTGTCATGGGGTTGGGGGGTTTAGGAAGGGAGAAGGATCTGTCCCCTGCCCTCATTAGCGGCACTTGGCTCATTATTATGAAATGTAGTGAACTATTTTTTATAATTTTAATATATATATATATATATATATATATAGGGGTTCGACAAAATAATGGAAACACTCGCATTTTCGGTGCTGTATTTTCTGGTATAATTAATGGCGTTATATAATTTACTAAATTTATATGTAAATGCGTATAGTTTAATATGCTGATATTGGTATTTCCTGTTCTTGTAGAATAAATAAAAATATGGCAGTTGGAAAAGATGGTGCTGACTAAAAGAGGCATGATAGTAGGAGCCAGTTTGTTTGGCATCTCAGTATTAAAAGTCGTATAATCGCCCCTGCATCTCGAAGAATAGTCGTCAAGGTTATGAATACATGGAAGAAAATTAAAAAAGTACATCAAATAAGGAATATAGTGGGCTTAAAGCAGCCCTGACAGAATGTGAGAGAAGAACCTTATTACGAACTGTAAAGCATGAACCAAAGACTGTCGCTTCAGACTTCGTTCATAACTAAACAAGTGTGTGTAAAGAGCAGTATCAGTCAAAATGATGTTATAAGAATTGCATTAAAGCCCCTCATTACACCAACCAGCGCAAAAACTCGAATGAAGTTGGATAGAATAATGGGAACGTTATTATGCTTATGTGGTGTAGTTTTTCTCCATTTCTTTCCATGTATTCACAACGTTGGAGACTGTTCCTCAAGATACAGGGGGCAATTACGCCACTTTTAATACTGAGACACCAACCAAATGGGTTCCTATTGTTATGCCTCTTTCACGGTCAGTGCCAACTTTTCCAACTGCCATATTTTTATTTATTCTACAAGGACAGGAAATACCAATATCAGCATATTAAAATAGATGATGTTCTCGATATTATAAGCATTTACATATAAATTTAGTAAATTATATAAAGCCATTAATTGTACCAGAAAATACAGCACCGAAAATGCGAGTGTTTCCATTATTTTGTCAAACCCTATATATATATATATATATATATATATATATATATATATATATATATATATATATATAATATATATACACACAGGTGTCCCTAAGTCTGGAACCATAGGGCAAAATGATAAAAACGGCAATAAAAACGCTGAAGAGACTTTTGGGGACTTTGTGAAATAAGCGAGGATGGTAGCGGCTGTGTCATCGTCGGTGGATGTCCTCGGAGGTCCACTGCGTGGTTTATCTCCTATGGATCCCGTTTCCCTGAACTTTACTACAAGTTTGCCGACACATCTGTGTGTTATCGGCGCGTGGTCCAGATGCAATCTGTTAAATTCCTCAGCGACCTCCCTCTGACTCCGATTTCCTACGAGCAGAATTACCTGGATGCGTTCTTCCTTACTCAAAGACATCATGGGCACTTGCATAAACAGAAAAACATGAATTACTTATTTTACCCTATGGTTCCAGACTTATGGGACACCCTGTATATATATATATATATATATATATATATATATATATATATTATATATATATATATATATTGTATATATATATATATATATATATTATATATATATATATATATATATATATATATATATATATATATATATATATAATAATTTCTATATTCATATAATTTTTATATTTATGTATATTTATACAGTAAAATATATTTATATGTATGTATGTATGTATGTATGTATGTATGTATGTATGTCTTGTATTCATTTTTATATATAGAGTCCAAATTCGCATAGCGATGACGAAGTTCGGATAAAAATTTTTGATTCGCTTTCTATTTTATTTGTTAAATAATTGGTGAATTATTTCTTTTTAAATTACTTAATTTTTTTTAGAATTAGCTTAATAATGTAATCTTGTTAAATTCCGCAATGTTCGTTTTCTGTATACATTATATTTTCGTTGTAAAAGATGAAGTTATGTCTTGCTTAACGTTTAATTTTAAATCTTAAGCATTATTAGTTTTGCTCATATGCATGTTCAGTTGTAATTCATAACAAAATGCATATTTCAATTTCCATTTTTAGTTAACTCGGCAAATCATAACATCAGATCTGTCAATATGCGGTTTTAAACAAATATATGGCTTCATCTTCAGATATCTTGCTTATCAGTCTAGACATTGCTACAGCTAAAATATTTACCTTATCTTTAAATATTTTGTAAAATAAATTAGCCTATTGAGAATAAAAAAACAAAAACAGATCAATAAATAATGATGTCATTAAAAATGTCAATATATAAACCCGTAAAATTTTTCCAATGTTCATTCTGATTGTCTGATCTAACTTAGAGGCTAAGCATTACCTGTAACATTTTAGTAGTGAACTACAAGAAGAATCGGGGAACCTTCAGAGAATTTAGTAAGCTCCACAGAATCCTCCGATCCACTACAAGAAGAAATCAGAGAGTAGTATAAGAGAAACTTCTGCGATTCCCTATTCGGTACCAGATACCCCTTTAAGGACGAGTTCGCAGCATATGCGGCCACTCTTGTTACCAGAACGTATAGGTTTTATTGTTATTCAAAACTAAATATTTTAGTAACTAGTCACTGAAATGACACACATTTTGGGTTCCTTTCCCGACAACTAAATGATATCTATATATAAACATGTAGAAACATTTATAGAAAAAGCATTGTAGTACAATTTATATTATTTCTGGTGGACCTTAAGGTACCATCCATCGTTAAAGGGATACTCCAGAGTAACACATCCGTTGCTGCCACCTAACCAGAACCTCCGTCAACTTCGAACCGCTCAAGGCCATAGACAGAGGGGTTAACATATATATATATATTTCATCTGGAAAACATTTTCAAAATTGTTCTTTTTCAACAGAGCTCCACTCAATTTTCATTATAGGAGTACTTGGTATATACATTTAATTTTATATATATATATATATATATATATATATATATATATATATATATATATTGGGGTTGTTTAATCTCCTTCGCATCATTAAGGTCATATGACGGAGGGGACCTAGAGCTATACGGGGATCGGACCATGGGTCTCTACATAATCTGGGCGCAGAGGAAGGTCTCCCATCCAACTACTACCCAGACCCAATGTCACTTATATATATATATATATATATATATATATAGAGAGAGAGAGAGAGAGAGAGAGAGAGAGAGAGAGAGAGAGAGAGAGAGGAGAGAGAGAGAGAGAGAGATTCTTTAGTACAAAATAGACTTAATTATTTTCTAAATAGCTTTCAGTAGTAAACTCGAATTTTGTGTGAAGATTTTTAAAAAATATTAAAATTAGTCACACAAATACTACTTTATTCACCAGAATTTTCCTTTCAAAAAGAAGCCCACTAAACCTTAAAAGTGAAAAATTAAAATACATTGTCCAATTTCACAATTATTTATCTTAAAATTATTGGAACAAAAAATTGTAAAATTTTATTTTTATCAATAAACGTTATTCAATTCAATTTAAAAAAAAGGCTCTGCAATAACCTGAATTATGAAATTTCGATATTCCATTATATATAGCTATACAGGGGTTTGACAAAATAATGGAAACACCCGATAGAAAAGTATAGTTTAATATATTTATAGCGCGTTATAGAAAATCGTTATTCGAGAATCTAATGTTGATTCTTAAGCGATTACTACGAAATTAATGACTTTAATCACGTTCTTCTATATTCCAGGTAGGGTTGCCAAGTGTCCTTTATTTCAAAGGACAGTTCTTTATTTCAGCTCGTGTCCTTGTCCTTTGATAAACTCGGAAAGGACGCCATATGTCCTTTAATTCAGTAATCGACTCAAAATTTTATTCATCACTAAAAATTTGAGACGGAGATGTTTTCAAACTTAATTAATTCGTTAATCGGGGGAAGTGAGATTCAACATTCAGATGTGATTTCTAGTAAATCGGAGTTGACAATCCTGCCCCCATTGCCCAAACCAACTTTGAAGCTATTTCCAACACTGAAAGTTTTAAGAACTGCTTAAGTACGGCAGGTAAATGGCACCTCATCTTAAAAAGCAATGGTTTTAAATGTATAAATATTTTCAAAGTGGTGTCCTATGCTTTGTCGGTGCCTGGAACATCAGCATATTGCGAAAGAATTTTCAGTGTAATGAATGCTAAGTGGCGAGATGACAGAAACAGATGTTCAGTAGAATTAATAAAAAGTGAACTTTTGATTTATTTCAATTTAAAAGACAATTGTGCCGATTTTGCTGGCAAAATAAAAAATGATACAGCTTTACTGAAGGCTGGTCGAAGTCAAGATAAGTACAATTTTATAAATAAATATTAAAGGCTTCATTCATTATAATGATTTGTAAATATTTTCCTGTCTTTAATTCACAAAATATAATAAAGAAATTTAAAAATGTTTCATTTCAATACAGTAGTGTGATTTTACAAGTGTACGACTTTCTAGACATATTTTATCTATGAATATAATAAAATTGTAAAAAATATTGCACAAGTAAATTTTTATCATGATAAGCAATGGAATATATGGTAGCGTGCAAGTGTCCTTTATTCAAGATCTGTTGACTTGGCAACCCTAATTCCAGGCCATTTTTGAATAAATAATATAATGAAGGATCTCTCAGATTTTGTGCGTCAGTGACAAACTTTAAGATTGTTCAACATTTCAAGAGGAAAAGGTGATGGCGGCATACAATGAACAGGGGAAGACATCTGCAAAGAACAACAGTGGTCGCAAGCCTAAGCTCACCGACAAAGACAGACGGACGTTGAAAAGGATTGTTGCAAAAAAAAAAAAAAAAAAAAAAAACTGCTGCCAGAATAACCACAGAATTCACTTTACATCTAAACGTTCCAGTATCAATAAGAACGGTTCGTCGTGAGCTTCACAAAGCCGGAATCCATGGTAGAACTGCCATCGCCAAACCACTGGTTACAGATGTGAATGCTATGAAGCGCAGGACCTGGTGCACTAAGCACAAAAACTGAACCTTAGGGCAATGGAAGTGTGTAATATGGTCAGATGATCGTCATTTACCCTTTTTCCAACATCAGGTCGAGTTTATATTTGTAGAAAGCCAAAAGAAGCTTTCAACCCTGACTGCCTCTTACAACCGTCAAGCATGGAGGAGGGTCAGTAATGGTTTGGACAGCGATATTGTGGCATTCATTGGGTCCTATCATTGCACTGCATGGCAGAATTACTGCAAATGAACACGAGGACATTTTAAGTGATCAGGTGCTTCCCATGGTGAAACATTGTTTTCCACAGATGTTGCCATATTTCATGACGATAATGCCCCCATACACACAGCTAAGCGGGTACATTCTTGGTTTGAAGAGTATGAGGATGAAGTCAAACACCTTCCATGGCCTCTCCAGTCGCCAGACTTAAATATTATTGAACCCTTATGGTCAGTTCTCGAAAGTAAAGTGCGGAGCAGGTTTCCACCACCTTCATCTCTTAGGGAGCTTGAATCCTTCCTTCTTAAGGAATGGTTAAACATTCCACTAGAAGCCATTCAAAATTTGTATGAATCAATTCCACGAAGAATCGAAGTTGTTCTGCAAGCAAAGGGTGGTCCAACCCCTTATTAGAAATTAAATCGTGCATTTCCAACAGTGTTTCTATTATTTTTCAAACCCATATATATATATATATATATATATATGCGTGTACACAATATACAATAAAGCGAATGTGTACATACAAAACAATCACAAACAAATGCAAAGAATTCTGAGTCGTATTCTTGACACACACCGACACACACAGACAAACTATATACAGGGTGGGCCGTAAGTTTCCATACATAGGAAAATTTAAACGTTTGTTTTTATGTTTCAGATACCCTAAGAATATGCGTTTGTAAGATCTTGTTTACTGATGAAGCAAATTTTTACATCAATGGAGAGGTTAATCGTCAAAACATACGTTATTGGAGTAATGCTAACCCTAACTGGCTGAGTCCGACGAAGATGCAAGGTGCCGGTAAAGTGATGGTGTGGGCCGGGATATGGGGTGACAGAATTATTGGACCAATTTTTGTCAGTGGAAATCTTAATGCCGAAAGGTATCTTAACATGTTGCAAGAAGAGATTTTCCCATCCCTGCTAAACGAGGAAGGTAACTTCCCAGTTTACTTCCAGCAAGATGGAGCTCCACCTCATTATGGTCTTCACGTGCGTCGGTATTTGGATCAGCAGCAGTTTCCGGATGCTTGGATTGGTCGGCGTGGTCCTGTGGAGTGGCCTCCCAGATCCCCAGATCTCACCCCCCTTGATTTCTATCTTTGGGGGCACTTGAAGGCCATGGTGTATCAGGAAAAGATACGAGACATAAATCATCTAAAGGAACGTATCACCAACGCCATTACAAGCATAACGTCAACTGTGCTAATGCGTGTTCATCAACAGTGGGGAACACGTATTGAAATGTGTTTTCAAAACAATGGCAACCATGTAGAGCATATTATATAAATAAAAATGGTTGTCCATAAAAAAATGTTTATTTTTCCTATGTATGGAAACTTACGGCCACCCTGTAGATATTGTTCATGGGCATATTTTGTTTTCCAAAATGCTTTTTGCTTTGTTCGATTTTGGTGACTATTGACAAACACTGATTCGTGTATAAAATGACGTTTTTATTCTCAATGAGGAAAAAAATAAAAATAAGAGATTAAGAAGCGAATATTTGCTGGGGATAAAATATTAATTACATAGTCATACGAAAGTTTAAAAGACGGCCATTTTGAGCGTTATCGTCATCATCTAGCATTAATTTTACATTTCCTCTATAAATACATCAGTATAGTTCAATAGTCATTGCATCGATCGTGTGAAAGATCATTTTTCATTTGTGTCTACTTTTAATAAAGAATCCCTTCAATTTTACGCGGATCGCGACTAATTTTAACTAAAAGCCAAAGTTTGTATTGATTTTGCATGAAAAAGACCATTCTTTTTTTCTTTTCTTTTTCTCGTTCAAAATGCAGCTATTACATCATCGTTGTATCTAGAACGTGACAAGTAAAGCGGTTTCGAGATATATACAGTATATGTATATGTATATATATATAATATATATATATATTACATTCCTTCATCTGAAAGTCTACGACGTGGTCACGTCGCGACACTGCTTCCCGTTAGATCAGCGAAGTTAAGCGACGCTGGATCTATTCTGTAGTTGGATGGGTGGTCATCTTACCCGTTTAGATGATGTAGCGACCAGCGGTTCGGATTCCGAGTAAAGCTACTGGTCTCCTCTGCAACCTGAACTTTGCCCTTACGGAGGTGGTTAAATAACTTTCAAATATTATTATTATTATTATTTACTTAAACATCAATTTAACTAATAAAAGGAAACATGTTAGAATTGTAAAATTGGGAATTTTTATAATTATTAATGAAAAAAGTAAAAATTTATCAGATTTCAGAACGTAGGAAACATTTCGGCCACGTTGACCTGTGACGTCAGTCGATCCAACTACTACTGCGCATCTCGCGCAGGATTACGGGGCCTCATCACATTGGTAAAGGGGGCGTCATGTGATTGTGCGGTAGCTCATCACGCAACACTCGGTGCTATAGTACGCCCGCTCGGTAGCATCTTAGGTCACGCGATTCTTGTGCGCCCAATCACGCTTTCATTCCTCGTAAAGTCATTGTGCCCAATAGCGCACTTCCACGACAAAATATCGCGCAAGCGCGAAATAGGTCGTACGTGGCGACGAACATACAAATTCTAATTATAAATAATAATTGATAAAATAGGCTTATTCAGGTGAATTAACAGTTTATAACGAGTCTAATTAATTATAAAATTTAGAATATAAAAATTCTCTCTCCTAGTTACAGTTTTGTGAAACGAGATACTTAAGGAACTTGAAAAAGAAAGTTATCGATGCAGTTACTAAAAAAGGCAACGCAGATTCACGAGAGAGAGAGTGTTCTTGGTCATTCAAGAGTGTGTTCTTGGTCATTCAAGAGAGAGTTCTTGGTCAGACAACCTTGATGTCGTCATGGAGCTTTTTTAGCAATAGTCTACCGGTAGAATATGCCCGTCATGGGTGGGCACATCAGGGATCATTGAAAGAAAGCCACCCCCAAAAGTTTCTAGTAAACAATGCCACCCTAAAAAAAAAAAAAAAATGATCAAGTAAACAATGCCACCCCCCAAAATCATTAAAGTAAAAACACCTTCATGAGGAATTGTTTATTATTTATTAATTAGGAATAATGTGAAGTAAAAAAAATTGTATTTACGAAGAATGAAATTAAAATTTATAGGTACAAGATCTAACCTAAATAACCTACCTCGCTAAATAACTTACAGATCAATAAAAGAATACCACCCCCGAATTGTGTCACTGAAAGAAAGCCACCCCCGACCCGTTTGGGGGTGACTTTCTTTCATTGATCCCCCATCAGTTAGTTATTAATTAAAGTTATGGGTCTTTTCCGTTTGGGGGCTAGCAGCGAATTTTAGTGAAAATCGGTATACTAGTGTAGTTTTGGTCACTGATTTCAAAAATAACTTTTTTTGGAGAAATGAAAAACAAACGTGTTAGAGCACTTTAAATAATTAATATGTTTTAACTAGCTTAAACTAGTTACAGAGGATTGTGTTAAATTTAGCCAGAGTCACAAACTGCTACTGTTTATAAAAAAGTGCTCTAAGTGTGAGAAAGTGTGTTCCTTTGATAAAAATACCCAGTTCTTTCGTTGCCAAAAGCGTTGGTTAAACGGTAAAAAGTGCAACTTTACAAAGTATACGTTTTTTGAAGGATCCCGGCAGATCTGTAAAAGTAGCAGAAAAAAAAATCAAAAATTAATGCCCAGTTAGGTCAATTGAACGCCCTTGACGATTGGTTAGGTTAAGTCATGATATTTTCGTTAAAAACACATTAATTATTTAAAGTGCTCTCACATGTTTGTTTTTCATTTCTCCAAAAAAAAAAGAAAGTTATTTTTGAAATCAGTGACCAAAACTGCATTAGTATACCGATTTTCATTAAAATTCGCTGCTAGCCCCTAAACGGAAAAGATCCAAAGTTATTTAAAAACAAACTAAATGAATTACAAGTGTTATTTTCAAGATTCCCATAATAAAATACAAAATTCGTACCTCAAAGAGTTTCCTTCACTATTCATTTACTTCGGCTTCGATATTCAATTAAACTTAACACAATCTTATAAATGAAACTGCTAAATTACTTTTCAAAATTTAAGAAAACTTCAACATAAATATATTAAATATTTCAAGCAAAGCTTTATGACAAAATTAAACATGACATAATTATTATTTCATAGTTAAGTTTAAACATACCTTCGATTTACGCAATTAACGCTCGCAAATTTCAATAACTATAGCACTCGATCTCGAAACAAAAAATACATTCATACAATAGTTTACGTTCATACTACAAGTTTACCATTCAACACAATCATACAACCACCCAACCAGCACGTTACACCTTGACCCCAATCCTCAGGATAAACAAATATAGTGTAAATACTGTAACCCTTTTACACTATTAATATTTGTTTTTGTAAATTTTCATAGCTGGTATTGTTGTTTACAGTCTTTTCCAGTCATTATTTTTTTTGTAGTTATTACAACTAAATTATTGCGTTACACACACACACACACACACACACACACACGCGCGCGCGCGCGCGCGCCTTTACAGTTTTAATAGTATAGATAACGTAATTCAAAGTTTAATTTAATATGTGAACTTAAGAGTACAATTTAAAAACGTTTCCAATGTTCTTCTCTGTTTTCATCAGTGGTTTATTTGTACATATACTGTATTTATATATGGTTCTCTGTAGGATTAACCTTGTAGTGATACCAAGTGAGACTTCATAGAGATCGTACAGATAACCAAGAGTGACGCCTTTTTTGTGCAGGAAAGAGGGGCTAAGGGCGAACGACCGCAAAAACACCCCATCCCCTCATACAAGGAGAAGAGAGCTGAAATCAAGATCCAAAGATTTGATATGCCTGGACACTGCGTTTGTTGGACAGAAAAGGATTGAAAATGTATCGAAAATCTGGTACTGCAAGCTCTCCTTAAAGGAGGAGGCATGCAGTGTCCGTTATAATAGTGATAGCAAAGAGAGAGTGAGGCAACATTGCGGCGAAGAGAGAAGGATTGAAGACAGTTAGAGTCAGGAAATTGATGAGACGAAAAGCCTTTGATTCCACCGGGTCATGTGTGCGTTGAACAACTCCACACATGATAAGCGTACTCCATACAGTAGCGGACAAAACCCCTGTACAGAGACAGTAACTGAGTTGGGGTGAAGAAACTGTGGAGCCGGTACAGCACATCCAACCTCTTAGAAGCTGTTTTGGAAAGAGAGTATATGTGATCTTTCTAGGAAAGATCACCAGAAAAGGAAACGCCAAGAATGTTAAGAGAAGAGGAAGGATTGCGTTGTGTATTGTTGAAGATAATGGGATAGTTGTGTGGAAAATTGTGCCACGTAGACAGATGAAGAAACTGGGTTTTTGAGGCACTGAAAACCACGAGGTTTTCTCTGCTCCAATCAGAGCTAGTTGAAAGATCAGAGGTCATGTGCACCATAGCCATATCACACGAAGCATGGAGTGACTGTTGAGAGAGACGCTTTGTGAAGCAGGTGGAGAAGTGAAGGGTGGAATCATCGACACAGGAGTGGATAGGACCAGAAAAAGAACTCGACCAGAAAGGAAATCAGAGATTAACAAACAGATAGAAGGATAGAAACCGAAGGAGGGCAGTTTGCAAATTATGGATTTGTGCCAGACTCTATCAAAAGCTTTTGATATGTTTTGCGTAACAGCAAATGTTTCACCGAAATCTCGAAAAGAGGAGGACCAAGAGTCAGAGAGATACGCAAGAAGATCGCCAGTAGAGCGTCCCATACTGACGAGCTGAGAAAAGATTGTGAGTAGAGAGGTGTTCTAAAATCTTCCTATTAAGGATAGATTAAAAAATCTTTAGGAAAGCCAGAAATCAAGGCAATTGGATGATAGTTGGAGGGTTGAGAGCGGTCACCCTTCTTTGGGACAAGCTGAATGAGAGCAAACTTTTAGCAGAAAGGAAAAATACCAGTTGAAAGACTTCACACTTAATAGTTAGATTGGTCATGAGTCAAAATGTAACTGTTAGCCTACACGAAGTCGGTGTTTGTAGGATATTTTATACGGTGCACTGAAACGTGGTTGTGAATATTATTTGAGTCGATATGAGAATTTATCAACGCTACCATTCTGTGTGAAACTAAGACACTTAGTAAGATTTGAATGAGTACTTCACGCTACCAATTGAGTTTATTTTCGGCCACGTTACTACTTTGTTGTTGTTCAGTACACCACCACCACCACCACCATTTGGGTTACCTTCGGTGCCACCTTCGTCGTGGATTCCTATCTGGCGAGCCCCGAAAAATCCACACCCTTCACCAATCGCAGAATCTGATAATTTAATGGTGTTCCCCGATCGATGTTGTTGTTGTTGTTGATATCGCTAAGAAATGAAACCTGTACTGCATCTCCACGCGATTCATATCAGAGGGGGACCTACAGCTAAACGCGGAATCAGAACAACGACTCCGCCGAGTAAGACCCATGCGGAGAAAAGATCTTCATCGCCGTAATTTGAAATCACAAAGTCCGAGCTGGGATTCGACCCCTCAACCTTCAACTCGACAGAAGGGCGCCACATCCATTTAAAAGTGTGTAGTGCGAGTGAGTTAAATTTTGAGCGCAGAACCTCTCGCTTACGTGTAATGAGAAAATAGAGGAAACGTATTTCTAAATTACTGTTACACACACACTATAAAGTCGTCTTGTTCCCATTGCCTCCTTACGACCAAAACCCATGCAAGATGACCCATGATGACCCAGCCAAATAAATAAACCACGCGTACGAAGTCATCCTATCCTTTATGGATTTGTAATTGGCTCTCAAACGCCGATGCCTTTCGTGACCCCTACCCCGACTCTCAGCTTATTGTACTTACACAGAGCTACGTGAAGTATAATTGACCTTTGCTAAGAAGGAATCTTCGGGCACGAACGACCGGGGACCGGAGGAACCCACAACGAACACGAAGAACGGACAGTGGAATAAACGAGCAACGAATAAGGTGCCAACAAATAAATTACAAAACAAAATAAATAAAGGATAGAAAATAAGAAAAATAAAAACAATAAAGAAGAAATGAACGACAAAAACAAATAAATTTCAATTTCAAAAATAAAAATTATTTTCAATGTTATAAAATATATAAAACCAAAAGGAAATGACACGTACCGGTTGTACTCTAAAATCTGTATAATTTCAATGATAAAAATATGAGTATACGATATAAGTATAATCAAAAGCAGCGTCCGTAGCTCTGTGGCTAACACTGGTAATATTAAATAAGGAGTTAGAACAACGGAGGATGGCATTAGTTGGCCTGAGCGTTGTGCCAGTTTTAGGCACTCCTCACTGATTATGATCATAAACTTTTCCACGGTAAATAATCATTAAAGAAGTCCAAATATTTTCAATTATTAATAATTAATTAATAATAGCAATAATTAGAAAAACATTCGGATGAACAATTAGAAATAATTTGTCACATTCATTTGATATCCAAAATATATATATATATATATATATATATATATATATATATATATATATATATATATATATATATATATATATATATATATATAGATGTTTAACTCTTCATAATTTTACTTAAACTATGAATGCATCGATGATTTTATATATATATATATATATATATATATATATCTACGCATTTTCCTTATAAACATCTATTTTAAACGCTTCTCGAAATACATATTATAAGAATGCCATTAATAAGAGACACCTGTTTGGCACTCGGCGTATGACACCTGTTACAAATTCTTTTGCATTCCGAACTTTTTAAAAATATTTCCAATATCTTTTTTGATTAAAGAATAAATAAAAATTTAATAAATTAAATAAGTTTTGAACTTTTATCGAATTTTACACAATTTGTGAATGCCGAAAATGTCAATTTTGGAATAAGACATATTTTTTTTAAAGTTTTTAAATTTTAATTCTTCTTTCAAAATGATATTTTTTGAACAATTAAAAACGTGCAAAATAAACATTCGGCTTCCTATTTCTTTCATTCTATAATTGTATTTGGTCAATAATGCGTGCATTCAACACGTTAAAAATTAAACCATATACGTTACATTTTAAGTGTGATAAATAAGTACATCAAATATTGTAAGTATCTATCTGTCTATATATACAGGGTGTCCGAGAATTATCTGTACAAATTTTGGCTGTTATTAAAAGTCAACCATGAAGTGTAGAAATTCCAGTCTTGTCCCATTTTACAGAGAATCTCATTAAGTTTTTTCTGATACCAAGTTTTGACAAGTTTTTTAGAAATTCCAGTGTGTCCGAACATTATCTGTACAATTTCATCTTTTAATAAAATTCTTGATAACACACGTAAAATTCTTAAACAAGATTATTTAGAATCTGTATTTTCAAAAGTTTCTTTTATTAAAGTAACGTTGTTACAAACATTCGATATGTGCACCATTAGTGATTCGCAAAACATCCAATCGATACTCCAAATGTTGCCATGTACGCTGCAGCATATCCACATCAATTCGCTCAATAGCAGCTGTGATTCTTGCTTTTAAATCATCAATGTCTGTCACCCGCGTACATTTCTAAAAAACTTGTCAAAACGTGGTATCAGAAAAAACTTAATGAGATTCTCTGTAAAATGGGACAACACTGGAATTTCTACACTTCATGGTTGACTTTTAATAACAGCCAAAAATTGTACAGATAATTCTCGGACACCCTGTATATATAGATGTATATATATATATATATATATATATATATATAGACTCTCCATCCACTAGTATAATACTCCGCGGCGATTTTAATTTCCCATTTATAAAATACAAAAAGGTGGGTAGAAATATATTTATACAGCAAGATAAGGGGGGCACAAGAGAGGACCAGGAGCAAGCAAAAATGCTGATGGCTCTCACAAACGAGTTTATGCTGACACAGGGGATAACAGAAAATATCAGGAAAAATAACTGCATAGATCTGGTATTTACAAATAACACAAACTTGATTGCCGATATAAAAATAACTCCAACTGTCATCTCAGACCACAATATAATCGAGTTATCAACAAATATGGCTATAACTTTAAAAGACAATACACATACGGAAGGAAGAAGCAAATTTGAGGCTTTTAACTTAAACTCCAAGACTATAAATTGGGAAGCAATCAGATCGCACATGGCCCAAATAGAGTGGAGAACAGTTTTAGAGAATAAAACAACTGAGGAAATGCTAATAACCTTGGAAGAAAAGACGCTGAGAATTCTGGGAAAAATATTCTCCGAAATCACAGCCAAAAGGAAAGAGGAACTGGCTAGAGAGACAAAAGAGAAGAATAATCCGCAAAAGAAAGAGAGTGGAGGCGAAGTTAGCCAACTGGGGGGACAACAATGCCAGGAAAGTAATACAAGAAAAACTGGAGAGAATCGATTGGGAAATACAAACTCTGATAAAGGGCCATACAGAAAGGGAAGAGGAAAAGGTGGTAGAAGCAATAAAGGAAAATCCAAAATACTTCTATAGTTATACGAAAAGGGAAACAAAAACACGCGCTACTATCGGGCCCTTAAGAAAGGAACTAATGAACTAACAGAGGATCCAGAAAAAATATCTGAAACATTGAGAGCCCAGTATGAATCGGTCTTCAGTACCCCAAAAAGTGACAAAGCGATACCTAACATAGATGCATTCTTCAAAGCGAAATTGCAAGGAGAATGTATAACAGACTTTGATTTTACCCCGGAAGATGTAGCGAGAGCTATAGGAGAAATGAAATCACATTCAGCTGCAGGTCCGGACAAATGGAACGCACTATTAATTAAAAACTGTAAAAATGAAATAGCTACACCCTTATACTGGATATGGAGACGATCCCTAGAAACTGGGGAAATACTGAGCATCTTGAAAAGAGTAAACATTGTCCCTATATATAAAGGCGGGGTTAGATCTCAAGCAAAGCACTGTAGACCAGTGTCTTTGACGTCCCACCCAACCAAAATTTTTGAAAGAATAGTCAGAGAGAAAATCTATTACTTCTTGGAGACATTGGAAAGATTCAATGAAAATCAGCACGGATTCCGATCAGGAAGATCATGCCTATCACAACTTATAGAGCATTATAAAAATGTCCTAGATACACTTGAAGGCAATGAAAACTATGATGTTATATACACAGATTTTGCTGAAGCTTTCAACAAATGCGATCATGGTATAATAGCACATAAAATGAAATACAGGGTGTACATAAAGTCAGGATCTATTTTTGTGAAGCACTTGGAAATTATATGGAATTCAATTATAAAATGATAAAGTGGTAACATTTATTAAATAATTAAGAGTAGGATTGGACGTGACGCCCATCAGTATCCCTGCACAGCTCAAATCGTTCCGCAGCATTTCTAAACACATTCTGGAGCATTTGCGGGGTTATGTTATCTGCAGCAGTTCGTATACGTGTACGTAAGTTTTCAAGACTCGTAATCTTCGTCTGATAGACGTGCGATTTGATAAAGCCCCATGCAAAGACATCTAAAGGGGTTAAATCTGGTGATCTCGCTGGCCAAGGTCTGTTGCTTCCGCGTCCGATCCAGCGATTTGGAAAACGTCCATTTAGATAATCCTGAACAATTTTGGCATAGTGACAAGGAGCACCATCATGTTGATAGACGACGGTACTAACAATCCTATCCCCGTCGTCTATCAACATGATGGTGCTCCTTGTCACTATGCCAAAATTGTTCAGGATTATCTAAATGGACGTTTTCCAAATCGCTGGATCGGACGCGGAAGCAACAGACCTTGGCCAGCGAGATCACCAGATTTAACCCCTTTAGATGTCTTTGCATGGGGCTTTATCAAATCGCACGTCTATCAGACGAAGATTACGAGTCTTGAAAACTTACGTACACGTATACGAACTGCTGCAGATAACATAACCCCGCAAATGCTCCAGAATGTGTTTAGAAATGCTGCGGAACGATTTGAGCTGTGCAGTGTGCAGGGATACTGATGGGCGTCACGTCCAATCCTACTCTTAATTATTTAATAAATGTTACCACTTTATCATTTTATGATTGAATTCCATATAATTTCCAAGTGCTTCACAAAAATAGATCCTGACTTTATGTACACCCTGTATATGGGAATAACAGGGAAAGTGGGAAAATGGATCTACAACTTCCTCAGAAAACGACTACAGGTGATCAAAATTCAAGGTGTATCGTCATCAGAATCAGAAGTACGCAGCTCAGTACCACAAGGTACAATAATGGCCCCACTCCTGTTCACTATCATGTTAACAGACATAGACAGTGGAGTAAACAGCAATAGTATTGTAACATCCTTTGCAGACGATACAAATATCAGAAGAAAAATCAGCGATGCAAACGAAGTGGAGGCCTTGCAGAAGGACACGAGCAAAATATACAAATGGTCAGAAGACAACAATATGACATTTAACACCAAGAAATTTCAGCTCTTGAGATATGGTAGAAATGAGGAACTTAGACTGCATATTATGCCCCAGCTAGACAAGAAATTCAGAGAAGCACGAAAGCGGTCGATCTGTGGGTAATAATGACCGATGATGCCAGATTCGAGACACAAAATCAGATAGCAATAAACAAAGCAAAAAGAGTCGCGGGACAGGAACTAAGAACGTTCAAAAGGAGGGACAAGACAGTAATGATTCCCCTGCTGAGAACAATGATCATACCAAAACTTGAATACTGCTCAGTTTTGACGTCCCCATATAAAAAGGAAGAAATTAATAAACTAGAAGAAACGCAGAGACATTTCACACCCAGGATTGATGGCTGCAAAGAACTCAACTACTGGAAAAGACTACGTAAACTAAATCTGTACTCCCTGGAAAGAAGAAGAGAGAGGTATACCATAATCTACATATGGAAAATGACCGAAAAACTGGTACCAAACTTCAAACTAAACCCAATTACCATCCAAACAACGCTGGAAAATAGGAAAGGCAGAATGTGTAGTGTTCCCAAATTAAAGGCCCTACAAGGGACCTCCTCAACTCTGAAGGAAAATAGCTTGGTTGTCAGGGGGCCAAGACTTTTTAACCAGCTTCCAAAGGACCTCAGAAACGTTACAAGGATCAAAGTTGAAGTCTTGAAGAGAAGACTAGATGTCTGGCTCAGGACGGTACCAGATGAGCCGGGTGTACCTGGCTATGTACGGTGGAGAGCGCAAGAGAGCAACTCGCTCCTCCACCAAGCCAGGACTAGAGACGGGGCCACCAGCTTGACCTTCGTGTGAAGAAAGTCCAACGCACGGAACCCAAACAAGGTTAACAAGAAGATATATATATATATATATATATATATATGGGCCCTATGTATGTAAATGGGTTCTGTTTCGGTCCGGTAAAAGAGTCGCTTTTAATTTGAAAACACTTACGGAAATTGTTTATAAAATATTTAAACTTAATTAACTTACAATAGTTTAAATTTGTAAATAGTATTTTTTCTAATTATTATTTACTTACCTGTTTCCTGACCCAACGTCTCGGTCTAAATCCAATCTCTGGCGCTTCACCTGAAAAAAAAAAAAAAAATTCATTAATTTAAACCAACAAAACAAAAATTATATTATATATATATATATATATATATAAGAAGTAAAGTAAATGTTTTGTTTGAGAGGATCGTTGGGAGACTTTCCGTTCCCTTATCGGGTGTAAGGGATGTGAATTCCGATAGAGTGTGCAATTTTGCATAATTGTAGGCATTAGCATACGTTCCTTTATTTACTCTTGCGTGGAAATTTCTTCTTCTACTTTTCGATTCCCACAAAAAAGAAATAAAAAGAAAAAAAAAAAAGTGTTCATCGAATGTTCACTTGAACAAACGGACAAATTTTAAGTGATTTTATTAATAATAAAAATAAATAAATAAAAAAAATCAATGTAAAAAGATAAATATTATTTTATTAAATTAAAATTCTTTCAAGTTTATTTGTCTTTTTTTTCATTCATTTTACCTTTAGTTTACTTAAAAAAACAAAAAAATGATTTTCTATCGGTTTTATAAATTAATGGTAGATTAAAAGACATTTATTGTATATATATATATATATATATATATATATATATATATAAATTTGAAATTGTCTCTTTATGAAGAGACGATCCAAACATATTCAAAGGAAAATAAAAAATAAAAATAATAAAGTTCCCCATTTCATTTCAATCCGTCTGAGATTGAGTTCTTTCCTTAAGTGGGACTTGAACTAGCAATGAGCACATCCTTGAAGCTCTCTTCGCAAGGACTGACTGATTTTCGAGTCCCACTCCAAATGAAATTAACGGAGACTCTTCAGATGGAGATGAGACGGACCTCGATCCCTTCATTCTTTCACTCCATGAAAAGGTTCCTCTCTCTCTCTCTCTCTCTCTCTCTCTCTCTCTCTCTCTCTCTCTCGCTCTCTCTCTCTTGGGAATTATTTGCCTTGATTCATACACACTTTATTTTCGTTCATTTATTATCTATACAACAGCCATTCTTATATCAACACGAGATTCATCTATTTTTATATACATATATATATATATATATATATATATATATATATATATATATATATATACATATATATATACATATATATACACACACACCACACACACGGTATATGAGTGTGTGTGGAGAAAGAGAGTGAGAGGAACTAAAATAAACACCATTGCAACGGAATTAAAGTTTACTCATACATAAATTTAATTATTGTTAAATATTTTACGCAATACAGTCGTGGCCAAAAGTTCAGAATCAAACAAAGTTCATATACATTTATTATCAGCGATTGTTTTGATCTTATTCAACATGGACATGATGAAGTTTTAGCACCATTCCACGGTTGTTTCAGCAGCGAAACCGCTTTCGCTGTTAACTTTTTCTGGGAGGAGATTATAGACACCAATCGACCAGGGAAGTACTCTGTGGGAGGACTTAGGCAGGAGAGAGGGAGTGCTGGAACTCCCGTTTCTTCTGTCACTGTCCTCCTTAGCTGACCTTTTTTTCGTGTCTCATCTACCCTGTGAGCAGTCCACCATGCTCTCAAACACACACTTCTCTCACTATACATACACGCATCTTACATACTACACAATCTTTTAAAAATTAAAACAAAACAACAAAATGGCAAACTTCTGGCTCCCCAGCTGCCGATACCGTGAACGCAGACCCAAGCAGCGGGGCTGGTTCTGCTACTGCCTATTCGAGATATCCTGGGCCTCTGCCTAATTTACTTTTCATTAACTTCTGCAGCATTCGTGGCCTTTCCTCAAATTTCCAATCTGTTGAACACCACCTCTCCTCCTCTAAACCTCACCTTCTCTTCCTCACTGAAACTCGGGTGTCTGGGACGAATGACAGCAACCCCTTTTCTGTACCCTCCTACGTTCTCTATACTCAATTTCATTCCAAAGGTGGATGTTGCGTATATGTACACAATGGCCTAACTTGCTGTCGTATTCCCAAATTTTAATCCTCCGAATTTTATACCCTCTGGCTACGGCTTACATGCCACTCTCAAGCTAAATACATCTACACTATCTACCTTTCTCCTAATTCTACTGACCATCCAAACTGTTTGACTACCTCACTTTCAAAATGGAATACATTCTATCCCACTCTCCTTTTGCTGAAATCTTCATTTTAGGAGATTTCAGTGTTCACTACCACCTTTGGCTTTCCTCCCATTTCATCGACATCCCTGGTGAATTAGCTTACAACTTCCCTATCCTGAATGATCGAGAGCAGATTATACAGCACCCTACTTGTATTCCCGATCGCCTTGGCGATAGCCCAAAATTCTAGATTTATTTCTCACCACTCACTCTTGTTCTTACTCTATCAAACTTTTTTCTCCGTTGGGCTCCTCCAACCACACCCTTATATCTGTTTCCTGTCCTATCGCTCCAGTTCGGTCTTTGGATGCTCCCAAGAGGAGACGACTTTGACACTTTGGCGCTGCAAATTATGAGGCCTTTAGGCAGTACTTCTCTGATTTCCCATGGAATGATTACTGCTTTCGTGGCCGAGGTCCCTCCAAGTACACTGAGCGCATCATGGAGGTGATTCCCTTGAGCATGGAGGCAAACATTCCATATTCTATTCCTACTACTAATGAAAAAAAAAAAAACCTTGGTTTAACTTTGCTTGTTCTAATGCTATTCGCAACAGCGAGGAGGATTTCTATCTGTGCTTTCATCTCTGATTTCCTTTCTGACCGATCTGCGGTTGTAGACAGATCTGATCTTTTTACAGGGTGTTCGAAAAGTCCCATCACCCCCTACAAAATGTACATATTGTAATACCAATTTTATTTTTGTGTGATTAATTGTATTTATGTGTGGTAGGTGTAATTTAAGAAAAATGTCAACTAGCAACATTTACTTTAATTACAGTAAATACAGTTTCTAATCAAGAATATCTGTGTGTGCACCATCATTTTCGTAACAAAAGATTATGCGCCTCCATATGCGGTGAGAATCGACGCAGCATTGGTGGAGTGATTGCACCAAATGCATCTCGAATAGCGTGTTTCAGTTCCTCTGTTGTGCGGCAACGCTCCTGGGATACGTTCTGCTTGACGAAACCCCATGACGCATTGTCACATGAAGATAGATCTGGACTTTGGGGCGGCCACTCAAGAGGAGCAAGTAAATGTTGCGAGCCACGACTGAACCATTTGTCTCTGAACACTTCGTTGAAGAATTCCCTCATATTAATGGCAAAATGAGCTGGAGCCCCGTCTTGTTGAAACCACACCCGACCAAGCAGCCCTAAACGTTCTAGCTCAGGCACAAACCAGTCCCGTAACATATTGAGGTAGGCAGTTTGGTTGACAGGACCCTCTAAAAAATATGGACCGAACAAGTTCCTGGCAGACTGCACCCCATATCATCACGTGCGGTGGATGGTGTTCCAGTTCTAAAAGAAGTGTGGATTTTCCTTGCTCCAGAAGTAAACATTTCTCATTTTGGCGCTTCGGTAAATTGCACACTCGTAAGAAAAAATCACTGTTCCACGTGCAGGAATTGTTTGAAAAGCGATCAAAACTGTTCACACGCTTCATATCGTTTCTGCATGTCTCTATCCCTTAATTCACTAACAAATGACGGGCGGTATGGTTTCATGCCGAGATCTTTTGTCATGTGATTTCTCATTGTGGACATGGGGACTGCAAGTTCTTGTGATCGTTTCCGAAGTGATATTTCCGGTGAACGAGCCACCGATGCAATCACACCTTCACATAGTTCTGCTCGCGTTGTTGGTCTTCTCGACCACGGTCTGTCCTTGATGGAGCCAGTTTCAAACAGCTTTTTCTTCCAGCGTCATACCTTCTTGTATGATGGTGTAGCCTTATTGAATCTTGTGTTGAAATCATTCTAGATATCATGCATCGTTTTGTCAGTATGTGACCTTTCATGAGCCCATTTGCTCATCATTATCCTTTCCTTTAGAGTGTAAGTGGACTGGTCTGCCATTGCTCACACAATTCTAGTACCTGGAAAAGAAAAAAACTGTCAATGAATCATATATAAATTCAATTAATCACACAAAAATAAAATCAGTATTACAATATGTACATTTTGTAGGGGGTGACGGGACTTTTCGAACACCTTGTACTATCTCTGATTGGGGAAGAGAAAATCTTGTAGCTTTCATTGCCTCAAAAACTCAGTTTCTTCATCTGTCTACTCGTCACAATCTTCCACACGACTATCCCCTTACTTTCAACAATACACAACTCAATTCTCTCTTTCTAAAACAGCTTCTAAGAGATTAGATGTGCTCTGCAGTTTCTTCACTCCCGCTCAGTTGTTGTTTCTGCACAGGGGTCTTGTCCACACAGCCTTACGTGACTGGGTGGAATCAAAGGCTTTTCGTCTCATCAATTCCCCGCCTCTTACTGACTGTCTTCAATCACTTTCTCTTCGCTGCAATGTTGCCTCACCCTCTCTTTACTATCGCTATTATAACGGACACTGCTCTTCTGAACTCTCTAACTGCATGCCTCCTCCTTTAAGGAGAGCACGCAGTACCAGACTTTCGACACATTCTCATTCCTTTTCTGTCCAACTCTCTAACGCAAGGGTTAATCGATATTTTCACTCTTTCATCTACTCAACCGGTCAACTTTGGAACAATTTTCCTCAATCCATCTTTCTCCCTGTCTCTGACCAGCAATCTTTCAAACGCAGAGTATTCAGGCATTTCTAAAACCTTGGACCTTGATTTTGGCTTTCTTCTTCCTCTATGAGGTTGGCCCCTCCTTCCTGCATAAAAAAAAGGATCGTGGCTGTTTTAGCGAAACTTTCACCTTCAGAAGTTTCCACAGGTTCTCACTCGAATTGAGGTCTGAAGAGTTACCAGACCTTTTCAAAGTTGAAATGCGTTTTTTCATGAAACATTCTTTCCCAATTTTAGCTGTGTAGCAAGGTGCACAATCCTGCTAGAACCAAGAATATCCGCACTCCTATATTGCTTTTGGAGCTTGCTGCTCGAGGATGTTTAGTAGACACGGGAATTCACGGTTGTACCTTTTGGACAAACTCCCAATTCTCCTGTACCCTGGGTACCAAAACATCCCCAAACCATGAACTTTGAGAGTGTTTCACGGTTGTAGTACAGTATCTAGGAGGATGTCATTGATTGGGTGAACGCTTAAAGTACAGATGACCTTTACCCAAATTGCATGCTCTGATTCTCGTCGCTAAACAAAACTTTGGCTCATTGTTCAGCAGTCCAGTCAGTATATTTTTTTGCAAGAAGGAGAAGCTTTATTTGCTTTATTTGATGTATTATCTGTCTTTTTCGATGGTCTTATTGTGATTCTGAAGCTTCTATCGAATGGTTCTTCTACTGACCGGAGTATAATGAGCTCTTTCTGCAACAGGACAATGATGTTGAAGAGGCAGGCCTTTGCTTTCCTTTCTAATCATATTACCAGTGCATTGAGTCGTTATTCGTGGCCCATCGGATCTTGTTTTTGGCTTGTACTCTGCATCCTCGAAAATCCTCTCTTTGATTTTGCCTTATACTGCTGAGTGTAAAATATATGAAGTCAGGAGATTTACCCACTTTTGAATGTAGTCTTGTTTTATAAGTATTTCCACCTGGTCTCCATTTTCTGGAGAAACTTCCTTTTTTCTGTCCATTTTCAGCCTGTGTAACTTAGGAACGCATGAAATTATGCAAACAAGTTGAAGGAATAAGTAAGAGTTTACATCCATTTGTTGGGCTGAACCAACAAAGTAACGTTAAAATCTTTGCGGTAACGCTAGAAAATTTATTATTATTTATTATTTATTTATTGTTTAATCATCATTTATCATTAAAGCAAATTGTGATTGCGTTTGTCTAAACTGCGATAAATTTAAGAATATTTGATTCACACATGATATTCTGACCTTTAAAATTAATAATTGAATGGAAATAATAGATAATATTAATAAAATATACATAGGAATATTATCTTCTATTTTGCCAATTCATTAAAAAAAAAGTTTTGAAGACCGTATCTTCTACCAAAAGAAGTTAGGTATCATTAAAAAAAGTTATGTATTATTAAAAGAAGCTTTGGTACCCAAAAGAAGGAAACACTTCCCCTAGAATACACCCTCAGAAAGAAGTTATTTCATCTAAATCGAGAGTTTTATTATTTAAGTTTTATATTTCACATCATTTAAAAACTGATGATGATCCGACCAAATAAATAAACCAAGCATACGAGGTAGAAATAGATAGAATAGTGCGGCAAGTTCCATTTCATAAAAAAGTGTCATTTTCTACCTTTAAAACATACTGAATGGAAAATTATGACGCAAAATGGCCATAGTCCAGAAACTTGTGAGTGATCCTTTATAAACTGTTGGCCACGACTGTACATAAACAAAGTAGGGAAACAGTCACTTGATATCGAGTAAAGTTTTCCCACGGCTTTCATAAAAGTTCAGGACATGTCTTGGCACAGATCTTGACATTCAGTTTAAAGTTCCATTAGAGCTGCAACGGATTTGGAGGAGGTCTTCAATTTTAAAGCTGACGCTTAAAGTGCTCCCAGTCTTGTCCAATAAGGTTCATGGCGTGATTTCTGTTTTAAAAAAAACTTCAGAGAACCTAATGAACCCATTCCCAAAGCCCAAGATTTTGAGTTATTTGTTTTTCATTTTGATTACAGTCTGATTCTAAAGTCACACAGCAGCAGGTGACATCACAAGCACCAAGTTTATGAAGTATATTTTACGACCTACAAACTATCAATGAAACACGCTCTGTTTGTAACCTGAATACAGATCTTGCGTGTAAAAGCGGATGTTCCAGTTTCATCTTATTCTGAAAGCATTCTGAACATGTACTACATCGCTTTACCGTTTCTCTTATTTAATTTATTACAAACGCAAGTACGAACTTATCTGAGCATTTTGACAACGCACTGCGATATTTCAGCCAAATTACTTTTTCCTATTTCTCGTCTCAATCCTGTTCAAACGAATGTAAATTTTCCCTTCAGATTATCGAAATAAGTGAAGGTACTCAAAGCACTTCTTTTTATTAACACAACCTGCTGTAAACATGCCGTAACGTTCTACAAATGAAATTATCCTGGTAAAATTGTCCATAAACTGGATTTCAACCATGGAGGACACTCTTTAAAGCTCAGAACATTGTGCAATATTATTTTCAATTTTATACAAAAATCAGAATAACACGATATAGTTTGCGACCATGTCCAAGTTGATCAACACTGTACATTGCATTTCCTTAAAAATGTTCACCAGATTTCAAAAAGAGTTCTTATTTGGCATTTTTCTGTTCCTATATTCCTTCCTGAGCGGCGTTTGGCACTTGCACAATTACTTAAAATTCATGTAAGGTTTCACAATGAAAATGAATTCTTGGAGTGACGACATGTTGATTGTACTCTATGACAGGAAGCTCGCCTTACATTCTGATTCTGAATGAAATTGAAAATAATATTGTATATGTTCTCAGGTTCCAACAGTGAGTCACTGCATGCTTGATTGGAGCTCACTTCATGGAAAATTTTACCACGATAACTTCATTGTTAACGTAACGATATGTTTGATGTATTATGCTAATAAAACACCACTCTGTGTAAAACACACACACACACACACTATATATATATTATTTATATATATATATAAGGTGGAGCAACAAGCTTGACCTTTGTCAGAATGAACAATTCAGGCAGAAGCAAAATGAAGGTATACCTTTGGTACCTTTGGTAACTTTGATTTTCTTCCGCCCAAATTGTTCATTCTGGCGAAGGTCAAGCTTTTCACTCCACCTTAGACCTACGATTTAACGTGAAATCCGAACCACGGCCCACCAACAGCCCAGCGTCTTAACCACTAGGCTGCCCAGGGTACTCATTTATCTACCAACCAATTTCTTTATCGTGTGGAAGGATGAACAACTGGGTTTTGCTGCGCGCCGCCTGCCGTCACCGGGTCTCGATCCCGACGCCGATGGATTCGTAGTCAGCAACGCTAACCACTACACTACCGAGAAGAGGTGTGTATATATATATATATTAAGAGAGAGAGAGGTGTCATTTTTTAAATACAATCCTAGTCGACTTTCGATATAGAACGAAGCAAGTTCGACACGCAAGTTAGATGCATCCTTGACTCGTACTTAAACCCTTCTTCGTGTAAAGGATGTACACTGGATTTTTATCTGCTTATGTGTGTGTCTGTTTGACAAGATTTATCTGTATATTTGCCGATGTGAATGTGCGCTCCCGTGCATCTGAAGGCTCACCACAATGTTTAGTTACCCATTACAGACCGTGGGGCCCTCCATTCTTCTCGAGCATACTTTGTTTGCCTTCAGTCTTTCGTCGACGAAAAGGGCTACAAAGTATAAAATATTTTTTCTTTCACTTTTACTTGAAGATTTGTTGAAACTTTATCATATTAATTAGTTTTGTGGCCCAGTATAAAGTCAAAAGCTTAAAGGCCAACATTAACATTAACAGTTGTACGTTCTGGGTTAAGGTTATTAAGTTTTTGATTTGATTTAATCTGATCTGATTTTTTAAAATGAAATATAACCACAGCTATTTTTAATATTTTTTCGTGTTAAAAATGAATACTGAAATAAAAAGAAAATTAATACCAATATTTTACTCCATTAAAATGTTTTATCTTATAATACAAAATGAACATACGTCCATTCCTTCAAGTGCATTTGCAATATCTTTAGAATCCAGGTTTGATGTGTGGCATTAATGAGTTACTTATTATATATATATATATATATATAATATTCCATCCAGTAGGAGTGAAATACACAAATGCAATGTGTGATAATCCATAACTGCCATTGATCGTTCCAAGACATAAAATAATTGAATAATTAAAAATAGTTTTTAATCACATTTTTTTTCAGTTTTATTTTACGTTAAAAGTTAATTAAAAAAATTATTTATAAAGACATTTTTAAAATAATTTTTCCTTATCTGTGAACTACCTACACCATCCTCAAGTTAATATATACGCCTATACGCCTACCCTCTTTATATTTACTTCATCGATATATAGCCGACGGTCTGATGGAGGCAGAGAGTGTTTGATTAGCGGGCAGTTAGTTTCTCTTCATGACAGAGACTCAAACGCTGACTTAAAACGCGCAGAATCCATTCGAGGAAAATGAACCTAATGGAACTAGTAATTAAAGACGAATATCGTTCGTTACTGAGTCTTCTTTCCAGCGCCATCTAGCGATTGGAAGGTATGGAAGCATAGAGTACAAATATTGACCCACGCGCTGTTTTCTTCTGGGTCGCAATTCTGCGCACCTTTTTGTATTTCCTCAATGTCATTTTAAGTTTTGGAGTCATTCAATTATCCATTTAACCCATTAAAGAAGAAGAGCAAAAGTTTAAGAGAAGTACACCCGCTGTACGGAGAGAAAGAAGTGACATTTTAGGACAGGGAGAGTTCATTTTTGGAAGGTATGTTGTCTACTTCACTTTCAAGAGTAAATACAGCCTACAGATTCCGGCGGTCTATGTAATGAATTAATAATTTAGGCTTCTGAAATGCACTTTGTAATTCTTATAATTTATGGGCATAGCTCAAAATTCCTATATACATTATTTAACAATGGCAAATATCCGAGTTTAATTTCATAACTAATTTGTAATAAACTGATACTAATAATAAAAAATAATAAATCAGTTAGGTTGAAACATTTTTAAACCTTTACGTTTTAAAATTTCTCATTCACTGACACGGGAAGCGATACACAAAAGACCTCTTTTATCTTAGTTAAACATCACTAGAAAATATACTTTTCCAATGCATGGGTAAATGGGAGTCTTTTACTAGGGTTTAGTCTCCATAGTTTTTATGAAAAATGTATCATTTTACAAAACTTATTTCAGCCTATGTCATTACAGTTAAACATCGTATTCCAACCATCAAACAATAGAATTCTTTCAGTAATTCATTCTAGTCCAGATCACACGATGCTCAACTTCCGGCCGCTTAAAATGAACCATTTTTATACAAGATTTCAACAAACACATCTTTTGATCTCTTGACCCGTGTCCCAGCCCATATTTAATTGACAATGATTGTAAGTTAGGTGTAAGTTAATTTGCAACCAAAATAAATGCAGATACTAAGTTCTTACTCAAAGTAACGGCTTAATTTAACTTTGCTAGCATCTAGACCTCCTCTGGTAATTTTGGTTGCAATGTTATATAATAAATTCAACTTATTTCTTCACTTCTAAATAATGTTTTTACTCGTCGGAAGTATATATATATATATATATATATCATGCGCCTCGGTGGTGTAGTGGTTAGCGTCGCTGACTACGAATCCATCGGCCCAGGGTTCGAGACCCGACGGCAGCCAGCGCGTAGCAAAACCCAGCTCTTCATCCTTCCACACAATAAAGAAAGTGGTTGGTAGATAAATGGGTACCCTAGGTGGCCTAGTGGTTAAGACGCTGGGCTGCTGATGGGGCGTGGTTCGGATTCCACGTTAAACTGTAGGTCTAAGGTGGAGTGAAAAGCTTGACCTTCGTCAGAATGAACAATTCGGGCGGAAGCTTACCAAAGGTATATATCTTTAATATTCATTAAACTTGAATCAAACATAAACGTCCACTCCAATAAATCATTTAATTGTGCTAATTTCTCAGTAACTTCTCACATCGAATACTCACATTATTGAATGATTTATATCCATTATAATACAGTTACAGTTAATAATTATAATGAGTCACCATATTTAAATATATTCGGAAATTGATACTTTTATTTCATGTTGTCGCTCAATAAAAGATATAATTAATTTTCAAGTTTTTACTTTCCTATATAATTAAAACTTTATTATTAAACAATAAACACTAATCAGTACGATAAATTGTGATACGGAGTGATGCGACCGAATTCGAAATTCTTTACGAGTATTCAACGACAACGTAACCTAAGTATCGCAGCGATACAGATTTCCTACACACCAACCATTTCACCTACGACTCATTGGTGCAACAATTCAACCCCGAGTGCGATCTACGAGAACTATAAAGGATAATAAGAATAAAGGAACCGAACAAACACCGAGTGCCAACCCGTAAACCGTTCGCTTTTCTGAGTTACTGGCGAACGAGCCTCTTCAGCAAATCTAAGCCAAAAGCCGGGCCCCACTTTCCCTATAGAAATGAAACTGCCGATTCGGACATATACCTCACACGGGCTGCCTGCCGGTCGACAGGAACGATTTGGTTCAAGAATTTTCTCCATAAATTCACGCCATCCGCAGGATTCGATCCTGGAACTACTGAATTGTGAGTCCGATGCTCTACATCTGAGATATAAAAATTTCTGCCATAAAGCGGAGGATTTATTTTTATAAGTTTAGGACGCAGCTCGTAAAATGAACTGTATTGAAAATACGGGCGTTCAAACGTACAAAAAGTCTTTAGTTAATTCTGGTTTTCAGAATTACTCGTTATAAGTGTGTTAACGTTATATGCAATCGTGCATCAACGAAGAGGTTATATAATGAAGAGAGTTGAAATTCTTATAGCAATGTTGCAGCTAAATGCGCCGCATACACATTTATCTAATGTCGCAAGATGAATGCATACATGTTAATCTGCCTGGGTTCGAACAATATTTATCATTTCATGGCTATTAAGCGGTCTTTAGATTAGTCAAAAAGAGTGAAAATAACAAATTTAAAGGTTATCATAAAATATTATCTATTGTGACAAGACTTCTTTACTTAATTCACGGATATATATATATATATATATATATATATATATATAATCCTTCATAAACTTACAGCATAAACACTTCATATATAAGAGTTTTAAAAATAACTCTATACACGAACTTCACTAATGCACTGTACTTTTAAATTTATATAGTGTCTATTGCGCATTTCTCAAAGTTGTTTAGGATAAAAACAAAAAGAAACACGACTGTTTAAGTAGTCATCATAAACTAAAGACAGAAGTATTAACAAAGAAATAAAAGTGAACAAGAAATCTTGAATTGTGCTAAGAGTAAATATGATTCACATGTTACTCTCCTTAAATTACAAGATATGCTTCTCGCAAAAATAGTTTTGCCAACATTATAATATATGACTTTTGCAACACATTTACATACACACACACACACGCACACATATATATATCATACTTAGGACTGGCACAGTAGGCCTTTCGTGATCACTGTTTTGTAAAGAAGTACAGGCAACTTTACGTGATAGACATTGATAGGAGATATCCTGCGATCTTTATAGTATAGGTACCTTCTCTTATATGGAAATAAAGGCCAGGCAACTGTACTGGATCCATGCA
>JAJOZX010004915.1:87500-172500 GCA_023014485.1 Bathynomus jamesi
TTAAGAAACTTGCAATGTAGTTCGTTGATTCTGTATTTAAATAAAAATTAAGTATAGTTAAGTTAGGTTAGACTATGCTCGGTTAGGTTACGATAGATTAGGTTAAACTAGATAAAATTTGGTTAGGTTACGTTAGTTTTATTTGTCGGCGTCGTTGTTTGGGGAGATGCAATTTCGTTGAAAAGTTTTGCAGTCAAGAGAAATATCTCGACGTTTCGAGAATTTGGTCAGTCAGTCCAAAGGTTTGTCTTTCAAAACATTCTTGAAACATCGTAAAGTTTAAGGAAAAATTTATCTGTTTTATGAGTTCGGTTCAAATGTTTGGTGAACACACTCTTCTACAATGTCAGTGCCATTCAGCTTATATATATATATATATATATATATATATATATATATATATATATTATATATATATATATATATATATATATATTTACGAGTATATACCATGCAAGGATTCGGCAACATATTGTTATAACTTTATAAAGTTATAACAATTGAATTAAAAATGTATACTGTGGTATCGCATGTTGAAAAACATCGTATAGCTTATTGTTTTTGTCTTAATATATACCAATTTATATATATGTGTATATATATAAAACAAAGACACACAACTAAAATAAACAAATAAATTAAAGATTTAATGTTAGGATTTATTTTTACTTCATATAATTTTTGTGCATTACAGTTTATCTCGTTCTATTTTTAATGTACATTTTTTATTAATAGCTGTAGTGTGAAGTCCTGCATGAAATCTATTTGAAATAGCAATTAGCATCGCCTTGTCTCCGAGGGCTCCGTCTTCAACTTAATATAAATCACAGACTTCAAATTATTATGAAAATTAAGTATGTCAAGGAAGAACCGCTTTATATTCAGCAAATATGAACGAAATATTCCATTTTTATATCCTATGAAAATAAATAAATAAATTCTTATAAACATGGTATGCTTATTTTTTTATTTAGTCAACGAAAGCCTGTTAATTGTAGTTATTCCAAACGTTCCTAAATCACAATATATAAAAAAGCTAGATATACAGTATTTTTTACACATTTCGAATACAGTGCCAGCTTTGTTGTTCTACTTGTTTGGGTAAAAAGGAGACTTTTCTAGTTTTGAATGTTTTCCACTGTTTCTTGATATCCAGAGACTTCAAATTAACGGCAGGCTTCTCCTTACCACTAGGTTGCTAAGGGATTACTGAACCCAATAATGCTTTGTTTAATCATATTCAAATAAGTAGAACAATCCATAATTCTTTTATGCGCGCTTGTCGTTGGTTTGTAGTACATAAAATCCTGACTCCTGGTCTTATTAAAGGTATGGCCGAATCATTCATCATTTCTATCACAAATACATTCATATTAGCTTGAGTTTCCTCTACAAAAGCTGATCCAAGAACTCCGATATCTGCGGTTTTCAAACCTTTCGTTAATGTAGGCCAGAAAAAAATATTAGCTAAAATCGTGATGTGTGAAATAATTCACCTACAATATGAAGCGCAAAATGGCTAACACCGTTTTTCTTATAAGTGAAGTGAAGACACTGAGGTTGTGGGTTCGAATCCCGATAATGCTAGTAATAATATTTCATGAGTTAGCGCAATGGGTCACATTCGTTTGGACTGAGCGCTGTGCCAGTTTCTGGCCCTCCTGACTGGTTATTATTATTATTATTATTATTAGCCTATAGGCCTAAACCTAGACCTACTTCCTCTTAGACCCAAACTAGACCTTAGTCCTAGTTTACCCTAGGTGTGTGTGTGTGTGTGTGTACTTTTGGAGATTTCGCTGTTTGGGATAAATCTTACGCAGTTGAATTTGTAAATGATTAACAAAAATACAATTATACGCATTTAATTTCCTAATGTGGGTAATGCATGCATGCTAACACAGACCATCATACACGCATAAAGGGTGGTTTATGTTATCATACATGCATTAATTGCGCATGCGCTACATCAGGGAAACCTGGTAAATATTTCAATTGTTTGTTGATATATCTATATCCATCATAGCAAAAGAGAAGAAAACTTAAGACGCAAAAGTGTCATCATAAAATTGATGGAACGTAATATTATGTCACACTCAAAATTTGTATAAATTTTTGATGCAGTTTTAAGTTGTTCCATCTCTAATTGAAATGAAATACTGATTTCATGAAAACTATGTAATTTTGGTTGTCTGTGCAGTATATTTTTTGCATGTTTAAATTGGTATTGACTTCAGATCCGTTATTTTTTATCCGTTTTAATATTATATGCTCTTCATGACAATTACTTCAATTCTTATTCTGAAGTAGTACTTAAAATAATTAATTTTTTCGTAATGTAAATTCTTAATGTCTGATCATCGGAATTAAATATAACTCTTTTAAATAAAAACGTCGATATTGTTTACGTTTTTTTTGTGACTTTATTTTTATTAAAATGAATTAAATTTGGTTTAATAACGTTTTGCCTAAAAGGCTGTCATGCTTCCGAACGGCATATTCAGGTGAAAATACTCTGATTAGACTACTTGCCACTAAAACTACAAAGTAAAACGTTAATGCCAACACTGCGTAAACCTACGGTATATGGATATGATGTATACCTTTTTATGTAATGTATTCTTTCTGATTAAAGATTGTTTCTCTTTCTGAAGACGAAAATAGTGAGAGAAATAATAATTAATGTAAGATTAATTATATCGCTACACGACCTTTTCGCCAACCAAATTCGCGAAACGTAAGTTTTTTTCTCGAGTTCAAAATTCATGGCGAAAATGTTTGCGCGTCTTCAAACGGAGACTTAAAACTAAAACTATCTAACCTAACCCGACCTAGTGCAACTTAACGGGTATAATTTAATTTAGCTTAATTATACACAACTCTTATTTGCAGAAAATAGTATTAGAAGTATCCTCGTAGAGAGTAACAATTCGAATAAAATCCACATGAACGCCATCCCGAAGATAAGCAGAAAGCCATATTACCATAACTACGTAGAAAATTATTCCATCAGCCATAGTTGTTTTCTTAAAATACAATTTCAATTAGAATTTTCTACAGATTGCCGGAGTTAAAACAATTCCTACAAATAAATTTAATTTTCTTTTGTCAGTTGTCTTCGTCCATTTCTAACAAATGCTAAACAAATTGATAGAAATGAACTGAACTTTCTCCAAACTTTATATCACTTTTCACCAATAATTTTTACAATCAGACTCGCAAGAATTGCAATTTCTTGAACGTCTCGTCACATTTTATCAGTTTTATCACGTTTTATCAATCTCACCTGATATCCACTGAGGATAACATGTATATTATTTGCATTCAGAATACCAAATGACCACAGATATGAAGCTAAATAATTAACGTTATACAGGGTGGGCGGAAAGTAGCTCCCTATTTTGGATTGGTAAAAAAATACGTATATTATCCATTTATTTCAGAAAAATAATATGACAAGGTAGGCATACATGGTAGGTTTTCTCTAAAATTCAATGTGGGCTCCAACTCTTTCCACCAGCTTCTGGAGCCGCCCAGGAATGGCGTCCACTGACTTTAGCAGGAACTCCGGCGGGATGGAGGACATGACTTCCCGAATTCGGTCCTCCAGTTCTTCCAATGTCCTCGGTTTGGTGCGGTAGACTTCTCCTTTACCCACCCCAAAGAAAGAAGTCGCACGGTGTCAAGTCGGGGCTCCTGGCTGGCCATTGATGTGGACCACGACGACCCATCCAACGCCCAGGGAAGTGGGCATCCAGCCACTCACGGACAACAAGAGCGAAGTGCGGAGGGGCGCCATCTTGCATAAATATCAGATCGTCGATGTTCTCCCATGTGCTGACAACCGGCCAGACCTCGTTTCGCAACATAGCAAGGTACCGCTCAGCATTCATGGTGTTGCGCAGAAGGAACGGGCCCACAACCTGATCTGAGGTCATACCACACCACACCGTTACACTGAACCGATTCTGCCGTTTTTCAGCGGTAACCGTGCGACTTCTTTCTTTGGGGGTGGGTAAAGGAAGAAGTCTACCGCACCAAACCGAGGACATTGGAAGAACTGGAGGACCGAATTCGGGAAGTCATGTCCTCCATCCCGCCGGAGTTCCTGCTAAAGTCAGTGGACGCCATTCCTGGGCGGCTCCAGAAGCTGGTGGAAAGAGTTGGAGCCCACATTGAATTTTAGAGAAAACCTACCATGTATGCCTACCTTGTCATATTATTTTTTCTGAAATAAATGGATAATATACGTATTTTTTTACCAATCCAAAATAGGGAGCTACTTTCCGCCCACCCTGTATATATATATATATATATATATATATATATATATATATATATAGATGGTGTCCCCAAAAAACGACCTATTTTTATTTGCCTGTTATTTCATAATAAATGTATATTTTATTATTGGGTTTTCTTCAAAAAGGTAACAGAGTGGGTTTTTTATTCCCCATATACCTATATGCATATAACTAACTATACATTTCTAATCTTTCATTACTTAATAAAATAACTAATAAATATTGTATATTAAGACCGTTCTTTCCATTTTATATATGATATATATACAGGGTGGGAGAAAAGTCTTTAAGGATTTTATACATACAAATAATTTGTTAATAATAAATAAATTCTAATGATATCACTGCAGTGTATGCCATACTTTTCAAAGCAACTATACAAGGCCAAGAATGACCCACGGCTAGAACAGGAAGGTCGTAGGCCCTATCCCCAGTCAGCGCTAGGTCAGTAAGGATGGAATACAGCAGTGATACAGTATGGGCTATTTCTTATAATAATTGTGAAGAAAGTTTGCGTTTATTTCAACAAAAATATAATAAACCACCACCAAATGCAACCACTCTTAGATACTGGAAGCTCAAACTTTTTGGAAACAGGGAGCCTGGTAAAGGATCATCCAAGAAGCGGAAGGCCAGTAACGGCGACAGGAGACAACAACAAAGAAAATGTCCTCGCCAATTTTCAATTTTCAAGTCGATCCAACAACTTCAACGAGAAAAGTCGCAGGCGAATTGGGTATTTCCAAAATTTTCAGTAGCAAAAATATTGAAATCACAGGGGTACCACGATTACAAACCCATTTACTCGTACTCTCAGTTCATATACGACGATGATTCTGATAAACGGCTGCAGTTTGCTGAAACAATGAGACAAAAGTTCAACAGTGATCCAGATTTCGTTCGAAAGATTAAATTTTCACATGAATGTGTCTTCAGTTTAACGAGTAAAGGAAACAAACACAATGTTCACTACTGGGCGAAAAAAAATCCAAAAATACGATTCGGTAAACCCATTAAAACTGCTACACTAACAGTTTGGAAGTGCACTGGTTATTGAGAACTCGTTTCCTTTGATATATCGAGAGATACAATGGATGGAAAACGCTATTGCCAAGAATTGAGAGACAAAGTTTTGCCACAATTTGCTAATGGCGTTGGCAGGAAATGGAAATGAACATGATGGAACGCCCCCACATTACTCTGCAGCTGCCCATGAGATTCTGGATACGAACCATGAAAGAAGATGGGTTGGGCGGCGAGGTCCCATCGAGTGGCCAGCCAGATTACCTGATTTAACCCCATGTGATTTCTGTCTTTGGGCTTATATGCGTGACAAACTCTACACTCCTGGTTTCATCTATCCAAATGTGAGTGCCTTTGCCGCAGAATAGATGAACAACTGAAAAAGATTCCACTCGATATGTTCAGAAGAACAATGAAGAGTTTCACAGAAAGAATCCACAACTGTATTATTGCGGAATGCGGATGGAGAACTTTTTTAAGATTAAATTACAATTTAACAAAATATTTGTATGAGTAAAATTCTTATAGACTTTTTGTTTGATTTGTTTCATCATTTGAACACTTATCTGTATAATGTTGTTAACTAAATAGTTGTATGTATAAAATCCTTAAAAACTTTTCTCCCACCATATATATATATATATATATATACACAATTATACATACTGTGTATATATATATATATATATATATATATATATATGTATGTATGTATATATATAATTCTGGACTTCAGCTATCATTTAAATTTAAGCTTTTAAAAAATTGTTTCACCATACATTGTTTAAAAATGAACAAGTAAGTATAAACATTATGAAAACCAAGAATGGAAACTGGCAAAAAATATTAAGTAGAGTCGTGATATGTAAAATAATTCAAACAGTGTACAGTAGAAAGCTTTAGTCCACTTGGCCCAAATACATGCTTATTATTGTATCTTAGCCTAGGTTTAGGTCTAGCTTTGCTGCCTCCTTCGATGGGCCTAAGCTTGATCGGCCTTAGGCCAGTGTCCGGAAATCACTGGGTAACACCCTCTCCTTATAAGTGAAGTGAAGGCACTGAGGTCAGAGATTCGAGTCCCGATGATAATAATAATCATTTGCGAAAATCGGAAACTGGCACAGCGCTCATGCCAACTAATCCGGCTCATTGCCCTAACTCCTATGCTATTATTGCTAGCATCATCGGGATTCGAACCCGCGACTTCAGTGCCTTCATTTCGCTTATAGGAAAACGATTTTACTCTGAGCTACAGATGCTGACGAATCCCGATGATGTTGGTAATACTAATAATAGAAGAGTTAGCGCAATGGACCACATTAATTGGCCTGAGTGCTGTGACAATTTTTGGACCTCCTGAATGATTATTAGATCGATCTTAGATCTAGGTTACCCTAAGTCAGCTTTTCCCAAACCGTGGGGCACGTCCTTGCTGGGGCGCGCGAACTCCAGTGAAGAGGAGCGTGAGGAAATTAGCAGAACAAAAGTAAAAATGTGAATATTTTCAATCATTTTATTAACTATCACTCTACAGTATCGGGTATCGGGTATGGTACGGAAAACTTGTTTAGAAAACATGTCATTAATAAATGAAACTTTAATTTTGAATGGTACCTCACACTGATTATGGTACCAATAAATCACTCTCCATTAAGGCCATTTGCATTTGAAATAATGGGGGCGCGAAGAACTGACTTCAGTTTGAAGGGACAATTGCTTATAAAAGTTTAATAAATGCTGCCCTTCTTCGTTGACTTTTACAGATTTAGTTGATTAAAATAATTTGATGCAACGGAAACTGTAAATGATTAACAAAAATACAATCACGTACATTTAATTTTCCTAATGCAATTAACACATGCATTCATTGTCCATTTGCAAATTTCCTTAGCGCATGCGCTACATCAGGGAAGATTTCAAGTGTTTATATAGACACACACACACACACACACACACACATATATATATATATATATATATATATATATATATATATATATATATATAAAATGTAGAAAACTGCTGACACAAAATTATGTGATCGTGAAATTAATGTCATCTTCAAAATTTGTAGATTTTTTGGTGGCAGTTTTTTTCGAATTTTTTCATCAGTAAATTTATTTATTTATTTATTTATTTACAAATACAGTATATACAGTTTTCATAGATGAGTATAATTTCATTATTAAATACAGATGATGTATACAGTTGTAAACTGCCTTTATCAAGCGTGCACGCTTTACACGCTGAAATCTACTAATTAAATATAATTATATTAAATATAATTATAATTAAATATAATTATATTAAATATAATTATAATTAAATATAATTATAATAATTATATGATAGATATGACTACGAGACTTTTATATATTTTTATAATAGGCTTAAAAGACTAAAGGGAACTTACAGAGTAGGACGTATACTTTTATTGGACAATCTAGTCTTACCAAACGTTAATTAACCTAACCTATAACACAACGTAACGTAACTTAATCAACACCAACATATCATTTTTTCCGACGGTAACAATTTTTCTAGCTTTTTCATATAAATTATTTAATGTTCCGAGGTACCAGAAGTATTACCTTACAAAAAAAACTATTCCACTATAGGCCCTAACTGTGAATTATCACACACTCGACCTCACTTATGCCTCACACACACTAATATACAGTGTGTGTGTGTGTGTGTGTGTGTGTGTATATATATAGTATTGCAAGATTTGTAACAATGCAACCGATGAATCAAAGGCAATTAGGTGTGATTTTTGTTAATTTCTTTTTTTAATTTTAACTGCCTGAATTGGAAAGATGAAGATATCACTCTTGTAGCGAGTGCCAAACAACTAAATGAAATAAAATATTTCAATGAAGGATGAATAACGAAAATAAATCCTGTTACAGTTTATAAAACAGAGAGAGATACTGAAGAAGCAGCAAAAGAAGAAAATATAAATGATGAGCAGAAAGAAACAGGAAAAGAGACGAAGAAAAGTGAAACAGATGCATACTGTATATGTCACATATTGATACACCGACATACAAAGAGGGCGAAAAAATTATTGTAACAAAAGCACTAAAAGAACACACACATAGATCAGTCAGAGAACACCAGCGTGAATAGAGTAAATAGCGAAAAACAAGGGGGAAATCACGATAACAGACTGAGTTTACCTCCACAAAAGGAAATAAAGCAAACAACAAAAACAAAGGCCCCAAGTGATAATGTGGAAAAAGAACTGTATGCAAATACCATGCAAAGGGCATTTGCAGATATAAGGAAGGACAGTGTATATACTATACAGTATATGAGCACCCCACCATGTGTAATTTCTATTGTAATAACGGTCATTGTAAATTTCGCGACAGATGTAAATTTTATCACTTTGCGAGTACTATGCAAGGCATGGGAGCACCAAATATGGTAAAAGGTACTACTATCATTACCTCCCAACAAACTCCAAAAACAACAGGAAAAACAGCAAGAAATCTATGAATACAAATCACGAAGCAAACTTTCTTGACATCACAGACACAATACGACTACTAAGCCTCATACAGTACATACAATCGACACAGCTGAGAACCTCCGAGCCGAACCTTTACCAACCAAGGAACTACCAGAACAGGTAACCGAAAACGAAGCTTTCTTGGGGGACTATAGGAATACAAAACACGCGACACTAAAGGAAATTGAAATTGGAATAATCGAAGGACAACGCAAAATAGGAAATATAAATATAATCCTGGCAAATATTCAAGGGCTAAGACCGAACCACAAGATAAAATTTCATACCTGAAAGGATTTAGAGAAGAAACAAGGAGTGACAGAAACACATCTTAAAGATTGCCAAGGAGACTGTGAAAACTGCAAATACTGCATTATCTGCATAGGTAAAAAAGACATAAAAATCGATGGTTACAACATACTACGAACTGACAGAACAGAAAGGTGGCTGTGCTGTGGCTGTGCTATATTACATACGAGAGAGCCATATAACAGAACCATAGGTAAATCAAACAGCTACGTGGGGGTCTTAGCAGTAAAAAGTGAAAAATTTAACGTGATACTAATAGTCATCTACAGCCCTCCGAACGCTCCAACTGCAAAATTCTCTGAAGCCATTGCTGATATTAGAAACCTAATAAAGGCCTTAAACGCCCCATCCCCGAATATAATACTCTGCGGCATTTTAATTTCCCATTTAAAAAATACAAAAAATGGGAAGAAATGTACATGTATACCAGGACAAGGGAGGTATAAGAGAAGACCAGGAAGAAGCAAAAGTGTTGATAGCTCTCACAAATTAATTTATGTTAACATCAGGAGATAACAGATAACAACAGAAAAAAATAACCGCTTGGATCTGGTATTCACGAATAACACAACTTAATCAACGATATAAAAATAACCAGCAAATATCTCGGATCACAACATTATCGAATTATGAACTAATATGGCGAGAGCACTAAAAGAAAATGCTCATACTGACGAAAGAAGCAAATTTGAGATTTTTAACGTAAACTCTAAGATTATAAATTGGAAAGAAATCATCAACCGTCACTTCAAATCAGATCCCATATGGCACCAAGAGAGTGGAAAAAAGTCTTGGAGGATAAAACAACCGAAGAAATGCAAATAACCTTAGAAGAAAAGACGCTGTAAATCTTAGAAAAATATGTTCTGAAAGTACAGCCAAGAGAAAGAGGAATTATTTGGAGAGGCAAAAACGAGCACCATTCCACAAAAGAAGGAGGGTAGATACGAAGTTAATTAACTGTACAGATAACAACACCAGTAAAATGATACAAGTAAGATTGGAGAGTACAGACAGGGAAATACAAGCCGTAATTAAGGGTTATTCAAAGAGGGAAGAGGAATATGCATTGAAAGCAATAAAAGACAACCCAAAATACAGCTTTAGCCTCGCGAAAAAAATTAAAAACGTGGGCCACTATCGCACCCATAAGGAAAGAAAATAATGAGCTAATATACGACCTAAAAGAAATATCTAAAATATTGAGAGTAGTGATGTACAGATTCCAAAATTTAGCCGATGCCGATGCCGATTCCAAGAAAAACTGCTGATACCGATGCAGGTGCTCTGCCTATATTTTAAAAAATCAACACTACTGTGAAAATTTTAAATTTTCATATTTTTAAATTTCAAATTTTAAATGCTTTTCTTTCGTTCACTCCACAATATACAGTACCAGAATTTGTTACTCATATACCATAGCTAAAATGATGTTAAGTATCATAGTTTTATTACTCCGGCTTCGTCGTAGCCAATGTCGTAACACCGCTTCCCGTTGATCGGCGAAGTTAAGCGACATTGGGTCGGAGAGTACAGTAGTTGGATGGGAGACCGTCCGCTGCATCCAGACTATTTGTTATTCACATACCATAGCTAAAATGATGTTAAGTAGTTTTACTCCTCGGGCTACGTCGTAGCCAATGTCGTAACACCGCTAACCGTTAATCAGCGAAGTTAAGCGACATTGGGTCGGATAGTAGTTGGATGGGAGACCGTCCGCTGCGTCCAGACTATGTAGCGACCAGTGGTTCGGATTTCACGTAAAGCTGTAGGTCTCCTCCGTCATATGACCTTAGATGTTGCGAAGGTTTGTAAAACACGATAATTCACTGGTCGACAAAATCGAACTTTTTATTTGTCACATGAACAAAAATGGATGGATCTTATAGGTTTTTTGCCACTGAGTTCAAAAATGACCTCAAAATTTTTCTATCACCCACCAATATTGAGTGAATCGAAAATGAAATTTGGACTAATTTATAGGCGTAATAGCAATATCAAAGAAGAAAATGCATATTGAATTCACCTAAAATGTGGCTACTGATGATTTACGCTTGTATTTCGCCTCTGGGCCATCCCTTGACAATGTTCAGCAGTAGTCATCCAACATGCTGGGGCTCCACTTGCGCTGGTATCGCTTCTCCATCGTGGATATTTGTTGATGAAAGCGTTCCCCATGCTCATCACTAACATCGCCTAAGTTTGTTGGGAAGAAGTCGAGATGTGAGTCAAGAAAATGATTTTTTAACATGTTGCACCCCCACGTCTTTGTAGGCCTTGAGAAGTTCTTCAACAAGTGACTCTTAATTTTCGGCCTTGAAGTTTCCGAGGAAATTTGTGTTCACTACTTTAAATGCTCTCCAAGCTGCTCCTTCAACTTCACTTAGAGTTTCATCAAACGCGCTGTCTCTCATGATTTCTCTAATTTGCGGGACCACAAATATCCCTTCTTTGATTTTGACCTCGCTGATCCTCGGAAATTTCTGTTTCAAGTAGAGACCCCCCCCCTGCCATTTTGATCCACAGCCTTAACAAAATTTTCCATTAAACCAAGTTTAATATGTAGTGGTGGCAAATAACTTTTTTGAATTAAGAAGAGGTGAACTGATGAGATTTTTATGCCCTGGAATCAACGCTTGTCGAAGTGGCCATTGTTTCTTTGAGTAATGGCTTTCCCGTGCTCTGCTGTCCCATTCACAGAGGAAACAACAGAATTTCGTATAACCCAGTTGTAAACCAAGAAAAAGTGCAATCACTTTCAAGTCTCCACAGATATGCCAAGAGTATTTATCATATTGGATATGTTTCACAAGCAGGTGAATATTGTCGTATGATTCCTTCAAATGTACGGCATGTGCTAATGGAACTGAAGGATATTTATTTCCATTATGGAGTAATACAGTTTTTAAACTCAGCTTCGAGGAATCAATAAATAGACGCCATTCGTTTGGATCATGTTGTTGGCCAAGGGTTTTCATGAGGGTAGAAAGTTTCTTTGATGCTTGCGGTAAAAAGATATATTAGTGCCTTTTTCTTGAAGATTCCAACCTTTCAACCTGGAAGCCGAAAGTTCGGATTGATCTTTTGACAATTTCAGATCACAGGCAAGCTCGCTCAGGTCTGCTTGAGATATTAAGTGAGGCTCTGTCGATAAACAAGATGGTTCAGACATTGAATCAACATCGTCCGTCAGTAAACCATGTTGAGCTTCGTCATTACCATTGTACATCAATTTCATTTTCATCATCTAAACTCCACGTTTCCGGTGGCCTTGGTACTGGCAAATGTTTATTATGTAAAACAGGCCTTATGGCTGATGGTAAATTTGGGTATTGTACAGTGGCGACTGGCGTATAGGAGCGATGGAGCGGTCGCTCCCCTTGCTTGAAACGATAAATATTAATTTAACAGATAAAAAATATATTAATTTTAAGATATTAAAATAAATATTCTTGAAATATATTTTAAAAATTCATGTGGCATATCATGATTCATGAGGCATTTTGAGTAAGCCTTCATACAGTACATAATATTCTAAACTTATAGCATAGCTTCAAACAGCGTATCGCTGTTTGAATACAAAATAATATTGCAGCCGAATGGAGCGATAGATTTTTCGCTCAAGTAAATATAAATTATATTTTACTGTTGTAATGAAAATATAAGTACAATCGCGAATTTTTTTTATAATAACAACTTTATTTTTACTAATAGTGACTTCAGTAATAATGATATAAACCATTTATATGTATTTTATTGAAATTATTACTTATTTGTAATTAACTAGAATTGTACGTCTGGCATAGCCGCATATGTTAATACAAGTACTCTTGTGAGCGGCAGTTGGATTCGCGCTAGCCTATTGTGAGTCCGTGTTGTCGTACAATTTTATGAAATCGCACCCCTATACATTTATACCACGAGTCGCCACTGGTATTGTACCATATGTTTAGATTTCGCGGTAATGCCTAGTATATTTGTTAAGCAGAAATAACAATCCGTTAAATGGTCTTTCGGCTCTCTCCATATCATCGGAACAGCAAACGGCATTTGACGAGACCCATTTAGCCAGCCTGTCAGAAGTCTTAAACACGTAATACAGCATATATGAGGTGCCCACGTCTTGTTCTGATCCCCTACCTTGCAACCAAAATAAAGTTCGTATGCTTTTTTGACGAGAGGGGTGAAATTTCGCCTTTGAAATTTAAGTGTTAACTCTCTGCACACATAACAGAAACAGTTTGGATGGTTGACACACTTGCGTGGCATTCTGTCATGAAACAATACAATCACGAATAAAATGCACGATGTTCACTGAGTGAAATCAAATGAGTAACTGACAAATGAAAGTCAACAGTGACGTGTAGCAACTTATAAGCAGAGGAAGAGGAAGGGGCAGACCCCGCCCCTTCCTATTCTCACTCAAATTCTAAGTAATGTAAATTCGTGTGTCACTCTAAAACTGCGGGTGATAGAAAAATTCTGTTTTCATTTTCGTAATCAACGTAAAAAATTACACATAATTCAAGTGAAAATATCTCTGTGACAAAAACTTTGTTGACCAGTGATATACGGTATTATTATTAGTTTTATTACTCAGTAAAATGACAAAATAATTTTATTTTAGTTTCATAAATTGAATACCAATATTTAAAGTAATTGGTTTTCCTTATGTTGAAGGTATTTTCTTTCTTCAACAATGTCAACAATACTGTAAAGGTTTATTAAAATTTTAAGTCCCTGGTAGCCAATTTGAATAAAAAATTATATAATTTGGGTTTATAAAATTATTAAAATACTTAAAGTCAACATAATAAGATGGTTTAATGTATAAATTATAAAGTACAACTTAATATAGAATTATTATTAATGTAGAGTAGGAGATTACAGTAGTTTATAATATTTAGAGATTAGCTAGTTAGAGAAAATGTAAATTTATTGGCAACTTAACTTATAAAACTCTGGCTTTTTTATGAATGTAAAATATTTTTATATAATTACACTTTGAAATGAGTATAAATTATCTTAAATCGTGTTTTTTGTTTATTGAGTTTTCTATATATATAGATTTTGTCTTGTAATGAAAATTTTAAAACTTCAAGGAATCGGTGAGAGAATTGGCTAAATTTTGGCCGATTCTGATGCCGATTAATCAGTGTACCACTAATTGAGAGCTCACTATGAATCAGCTTTCAGTACCCCAAAAAGAGACAAAGGAATACCTAACAGAAATACCTTTTTTGAAGAGGAATTAAATAGAGAGTGTATAACTAATTTTGAATTTACCCCAGAAGATAAAACAAGAGTTAGAGGACAAATGAAATCACATTTCAGCTACAGGTCTGGACAAATGGAATGCTTTGTTGATTAAAAACTGTAAGAATCCTGCCAAAACTTACGAGTAAGTACTGCTCAGTCTTGACGTCCCCATACAAAAAAGAAGAATTGATAAGCTAGGAGAAATCCAAAGAAATCTCACAGTCAAGAGTGATGCCTGCAAAGAACTCAACTACTGAGAAAGACTACGTAAATTGAAATCGCTGGAAAGAAGAAGAGAGATATACACCATAATTTACAAATGGAAAATGATCGAAAAACTTGTACCAAACCTCAGACTGAACCCAGTAATCATCCAGTCAACAATGAAAAATAGGAAAGGTAGAACGTGTAGTGCTCCCAAACTAAAGGCCTGACAAAGGGCACCATCAACACTGAAGGAAAATAGCTTGGTTGTCAGAGGGCCAAGGCCAGCTTCGGAAAGACCTCAGGAACATCGCGGAATTCAAAGTTAAAATCTTCAAAAGAAGACTAGATGTCTAGTTCAGAACGGTACCGGATAAGCCGAGTGTGCCTGGCTATGTGCGATGGAGATCGCAAAGGTGCAACTCGCTTCTCCATCAGGAGGAGCCACCATCCTTACCTTCGTGTGAAGAGAGACCGACGCACGGAACTTCTATCTGGTTTACCAGGTGTGTATATATATATATTGCATGTTACCCTATAAAGTTTGCTTTTAATATAAGACGTGTTATACTTTTAGAATTAAGCATTAAAGAATTATTTTTAATTGCATTTTCGATATTGGTTAGAATTAAAACTGAAATTAAAAAGTTTGTTTGAAAGAATTAGAATTAGTCATTTTGAAATAAAATTAGAACTGAAAATGATTTTTTGAAAGTGCTCCCAAAATATATTTTGCCACGTTTTATGAAAATTTCACCACTTCTAAACGGAGGTGAGTAAGTCTAAGAGGTCGTAATTATACGAGTAAATCAAGAGTTGAAACTGTTTTTCTATTTGGGAAAGTCAAAATGGAATAAATACAGTATTACACTTTAAATAACAAAAAATAAAAATAAAGAGAAAAGAATTTTTTCTCGGAAGTGTGTAGAGAAAGTAAAGAAATGTTTAATTAGATTTTTAGTGTTTATATACGAAATTTCTAATAGTAGTCTTTGTATAAAGATAAGTTAGTAAACATGTCAACCTATCGTAAGGTTAGTTTACGTAACCTTACGATAAATAGGTTGAAGTTAGGGTAGGGTAGGGTACGTAAAGTTAGGTTAAGTTGGATTAGATCAAATTTGGTTTGATTAAATGAGATAATTTTATGTTTCGTCGCCTTTGCGAGTGCGGATCCAAATACTTTCGCAGAGAAATTTTGCATTCATGAAATATTTTTTAACGTTTTCTAGAATTTGTTCAGTCGGTCAAAAGTTTTGTCTTTGAAGAGGCCCCCAAAACGGAAATGATTGACCGCGGAAGGGAGAAATGCGGAAAGTCGGCATACTTCGATAATGAAATTTGACTAGAACTTTAGTTTTACAACAGGCCTATACTGCAGTTTCTATCAAAAGACACTTAAAATGATCTACCATTTATGTTGTCAATATTATTTGGTACCAGAATTATTTCATCATTTTCCTGTCAGTAAATGTTCATATAGACGCGCATGGCTGCTCTGAAAATTAATTCATTTCTGTCATAGGATTAACATTTTTGTTTAACAGCTTTGAAATTTATATTAGTAAACTTAAACATTTTTTATCATCTGGAAATTAATTTAGAACTGAAACTGAAAATTAATAACACCAAAAGTTCAATTGGAATAAGATGATATTGACCAAAATTAGGATATATGAATTAAAATAAATAAATAAATATATATATATTATTGCCTCCACCTGAATTCGAACCCAAGCCCTCTTGAGCAAGAGTCGCGAGCACTACCGTCACACTAAAATAAGGTCAAAATTAACACAACTCGTCATATATTCCAATAACTGAGGTTGTGTTAAATTTTGTTCGTCGTACGGTGATAGCGCTCCCGGGTCTTTTCGGTTTCAGGTCCGGCATTGAATTTTTTCCATGTTTTTGGTATAGACGTAGATTTTTACGCTGATTCCATTTCTGCAATCCATTTCTTGGAGAAATAAACACGAAAAAAGTTATGGCCCAAAACTTGTATTCAAATATCCACCTATACTTAACCTAACCTAACCTACCCTACCCTACCCTAACCTAACCTACCCTAACCTAAACTGCTTCTGTTTGTATATTCATATGTTTTCTCATAACAAAACAGTGAACCACAGCGAAAACTTCGTGGACCCTTCACCTGGAGCACACACGCAACGGATAGAGTCGACGTGGAACCAACTCAAACGCGGTAACAAGCGCCGGTGTGGTAGGCACTGTTCCATGATCGACTCGTATCTCTGCGAGTTTCTCTGGCGTCGCCGACACACAGGCAAAGATCTAGTGTGCCAAATGCTGAACGATATTGCGCAGTTTGGCAAGTAGCAAACTTTCGTTTCGTGTTTATTTCTCCAAGAAACGGATTGCGGAAATGGAATCAGCATAAAAATCTACGTCTATACCAAAAATATGAAAAAAATCCAATGCCGGACCTAAAACCGGAAAGATCCGCGCTCCCAACTGCTACTCAATAGGTCCCAGGTTCGAATCCTAGTGAACGCATTTTTGCATTACACAAAAATCACACGTGCTCATGCGATATATATATATATATATATATATATATATATATATATATGATACACACAGACCGTGCATGGAACAAGGAACTCTTCTGGGATAATCATAAAAAACTCAGGGAACCATTCTGAGTTCATTCCCATATATATATATATATATATGTGTGTGTGTGTGTGTGTAAAAATAATCAGCCTTTAAATTAAATACTAAATTTTGTACATGAAATATTCCTTGTGATCAAAGTCATTTCTTCGGATAACATAAAACTACATACATATATAAAATAAAATGATATTCATACGTTAACATAATAAGTCAATCTTTCACATTATGAAGCGTTGATATTATAAAAAGAAATTTCACATCACCTTCTGACCTTCCAGATTGATATTTCTTTGCCGGCAACGATAACCATTGACAAGAACATCGGGCCACAGTAGAGAACATTCACAGTGCTGTCAATCATCGCTCTCCGACCTCATTCCGACCAAAGGCATTTTTAATCAATATCAAATTGAGTCGGACAGCGAAAACCGTCACTCAAAACTAACGGAATTCATAGAAAAAAGGAGTCCTTTTACGAACTCCGTTTTACATAAAGCACATGGAAAATGTATGAGTGGGTTTTTTTAGTTTATAGAGGGTGCGTAATACAGTGTTTTGTTATTCCTGTACGATTACTACATATATCGATATAGGTTTGCAACGGCGAATATGGGGTTCTAAGCAGCGTTGAAAAAAAATCCAAACCCCACTAAGTTTTATTTTTTTGCGATAAGGGTCAGGGGGCGGGGGGATACTAATTGATTCCTGACAACTTCTCAAAATGTTTTCTTCCTTTGAGAAATTATAATTTGAACTATATTATTTACACTTTCTTCTTTCAGTATTTTCAGGAAAATTTTAAGATTAAATGTTTGGTTCAAGGTTTGGTTTGTTTTGGTCCTGGTTCTTGTGACGATATATATATATATTTGTGTATGTGTGAAACATACTATAACAGTAAAGTACACATTGTATGACTGTACAATTATAAACTAAACGTTAGTTTTCTAAGATTGATAAATTAGCATGTAAACATTAGTTAAGCTAGTTACTATTTAATAAGCCTATTACTAGTTACCCACAAAACGGCATTAATTTTATGTGACTTTTTTATGTTTTAATTGTTTACATTCATACCACCAGATGGTAGCAAGTTAACCATAGTTATTCGGAGTAAAAGACAACACACCATTATTCATCCACATCCATATATTTATGATGAAATAATTCCAATAGTTAACTTTATTTAGAACTAAGATATAAGTTACTAACATTATTTTTATATTTTAGATGTATCAAATACAAATGAATGACTTTAACTGATATTCCTTGAAAAATGACAAAATCAGACGTAAAATAAAAAATGGGTTTTTACATTACTCAACCCGGGAATTTTTGGGATGGGTTTTTATTGCCAACCCTGGTTGTAAGTTACTCGCGAGTCATATTATAAGCTTGGTATATACATTTTAAGATTAATCTATTCCACGAACCCATTTATTATTTGTATATTATTAAAAATACAATAGTACTTTGTATTAATAATAATGTCATCCATAGGTGTATTTTCTCAACAAAATTTTGTAAAAGAATGAAAATTTTCTGTATCAAAATACTTGAGTTTATCAAAGTGTTTATGCATAAATATCTGTAAGATATACAGTTTTATAAACTGGCATGAAATGATTTGAAATTTAAAGAAAAGGCTTTCCTTTATTTAATTATTTGACAGAATTTGAGAACGGCCATTTGTCATCCGACACTAAACCCCTAAATTGCTCATTTCTCGGTCATTTCAAAATGCTTGAATTCAGCCCATAAACTTATTAACTGTTTGTTAGAATATCTTTAAAAAAAAGAATGAGCAGAGATCTTGAAACAGAGAGAAAGGGATAGCGTTGCATATATAAAATTGTGTGTGTGTGTGTGTGTGTTGTGTGTGTTTTACAGTTTGTGATATCTCCAATTTCTGCCGTAAGATAATCTTGGATAAAACTTAACATTATTCTTATCACATCACACTGTAAATTTCAAACAGACTGCACTGCATTTATACTCAAAAGGGGAATATAATCTTACTGTTTCATATATTGTGAATGAATTCGAAATATCATCAGTCTTTCTGGTAATCTAATAGAGGAAAGTTTTATAGGCCTAAAATAATTATATGATTCAGTCACTTTGCAGTGATTGTAGTTATTAGTTATTGGTCTTCGTCTGTAATGTCCACTACCCCAACTCACTGACAATGGATGGGTGCTGAACAGTGACATAAACGATCGGCGTTGCCAAATGCCAAATCAAAGCCTTCCAAAAAACGGAAGAGTCCTTCCATGCCACTAAACTGACTTCTCGCCTCCGATTTCCAAATTTGCACCCGATTCCTTTCCGCTCATAAAGACCTTTTTCACTCTGGCGTGAATTCTCACCTACTGAGAACCGCCTCGAAAGTGAAAGAAAATTATTTAGAATCTAAACTCGTGATTAATTAAGGTCTACGGAACGACGATAACGAATTAAATGAACGGTAACAAATAATAAAGAAGAAATGAAAAGACGCGTAAAAATCATCAAATGAGTGTCTTGTAGTTCGTGGTTTCACTTCGGAGACGAACAATTAACGAGTTAATTAATACGTTAATAAGCAATAAAAAGGATGTTTTTAAAGTCAAACAAAAGTTCATTTTAATTTCGATCTGCCTCTTATTACCAACCCCATTCATGACGTCATCAAAATTAGGTCACGTGACCTCGCAGAACCTCTGTTTCGTGTCATCGAGGCTGTTAAGAATCGGGTCCAAAGACAACTGTAAAAGGTACAGAATATACACGCCCTCCCGATAATGGCTCTATCACCTCTATGTACTAGCCATCTGTTTCTTTTCCCAACTGACACAGCTGGTGAAGCTTAAAACATTAAAATAAAATGTCCGACATCACTTAATTCTGATGGCTAAATAATCAATGAAAAAAAGGGTTAATTGGAGGTTTCGTACCAGCCAAAGGAAAGACACCCCTGATATATATATAGATATATATATATATATATATAAGCAAACAATCACAAGGAAAAGGAAACACAAAGTCCGAGCGCTTTCGTGATATATTCACATTATCAAGGAGGAACAGAAAATATTCTGATCCTCCTTGATAATGTGAATATATCACGAAAGCGCTCGGACTTTGTGTTTCCTTTTCCTTGTGGTTGTTTGCTTATTAATAAGGTCACGTGTTATTTTGTGATTTTAGTGCATATATATTATATATAATATATATATTATATATATATATATATATATATATAAGTGGGTGGGTGTAAGATGCAAAATATAAATTTAACTTGTGCATCCACGATTAGAGAGTAATAACGAGATCTTGGGAAGAGAATATAACAAATATTGCTCTTTTAATGACTACCCAAATACACATTAATTAATTAACAAGAATAATTCCATTTAACCTTCAATATACGAAATATCGGTAAATAGAAATATTGGGAAAAAAAATAAATGATAAAATCCCGAAATAAATCCTTGTCCGAAATTTAACGAAATATCTCCTTTTCAAGGAGACGAAAGAAGGTGGATGAGGTCTTATCTTAATACGACCAAATCAGATAATTCCTCCTTATCTCTTTATCGCACCTCAACATTCGGAAATTCTACGAGACTCCGATCAGAAAAATCTTAAAACCTTCCTCTTAAGCAAAACATTCAAAAGAATCCAATTAGTCAGTTAACTTAAAAGAGTAAAAGCACCATGGAAACCCTTTTGAACCAGTCATATACCTAATTTCGCTCAACGTTAGCCAATCAACCTATCGACTTACGAACGTTTCTATGGCAACGTGCGTTCCAATTTAAGTGAATTTTATCGATGCGTTTGGGAATCTATCGGGTTTGCTTATCTCTCTTTTGACGCCGCAGCCCTTTAACAGGCAAGGGTGAGAGAGGGTGACAGCTGCGCGCCCTGGGGATCCCTCTAAAGCAAGACTCGTCTCCTGAGAGACCTCGTCATAACAGCTGGGAAAGACGTACCAAAAAACATAAAAATCAAATTTAGTCTCAAATTATTGTTTCCGAAAACAATTACAAGTTGTATTATTTATTAAACTCGTTGGATTATACTTTACTTTCTCAAATTTTGAATGGAAATAACGGAACATACAATTGGAGATTGCATCAACTGACCTTTTAATTATAACGACAATATGTATTTCACTTATACTGTTTCATAATATCCACAGTTTTGTCTGTCCAGTTCTCTTTATCATATTATTAACATCCACCTCAAATGCGAAAGATATTTCAGTATATTTGAAGAATTTAATATTAATAAAGAATTAAAAATATTTAGAAATATAAATATTTAAACTGAAATTAAGTATGAAAAACAATAAGCTTTCGTGCGTACATGAACATGCAGTATATATAATAAAGTGTAAGGTATAGTCGATATTACTTATGCACGGCATAAATGTATGACGCTCGCTTGAGAAACGCATCGTTAATCTTTTAACTTGCCCTCCATGCATGCGTGCCATACACACATCATTCAACTATGAATATTATCGACACAAATTATTTACTTTTCGAGCGTCTGTACGAGTGAAGCAACAGAATTTTACTTAATTAATTATTTTACTTAATTAATTACTTAATCAAGCATAATTTTTTATTTCCTGTGGATAGCTTTGTAAAGCCATTATATATATATTTATATATATATTTTTTTTTAATTGGGGTTGTTTAACCTCCTTCGCAACATCTAAGGTCATATGACGGAGGGGACCTACAGCTTTACGTGGGATCCGAACCACGGGTCGCTACATAATCTGGGCGCGGAGGACGGTCTCCCATCCAACTACTACCCAGACCCAATGTCGCTTAACTTCGCTGATCTCCGGGAAGCGGTGTTACGACATTGGCCACGACGTAGCCCGGCATACGTATATATATATATATAATATATATATTTATAATGCAGGAAGAGCAGGAAATGTTTGAAACAAAGATCTTCAGAAATGCAAGTTGGAGAACAGCAAAGGAAAACTCACCTCCTTTTAAAATAAAATTAATTCGTATTTTCAGACTTTTCAGTTTATCATTTCAAATTAGATTATCTGTTCTTCGTAGGAAAATTTTTCTACCAACCACGTTTAAATGAGAAGCTTTTCAGACGTTTTCATATCATAATTTGCATATTCTACTTCATTCTGTGAGTGCCACAGTGTCACTATATATTCTAACTCTCTCACACACACGCACACACTCCTACATTCTCTCTCTCTCTCTCCAACCAGTGTCAGTGTGCGCCCCTCGCCATAAAAAGATAGTGCCATAGAGTGGATGGTGAGCAACGGCAGCTGCAATGAGAAGATGTTCAAAGGGCGCATTCAAGAGAGTGTATAAACAACGGCTGAACGCACTGCCAGGATAAAGAAGGATAAACACGAGCGATAAAGAGGGAGTGAGCGAAGCATAATATTAAGGAGAAGCTCATGACTGGACCGAAAGAGAGAGAGAGAGGGAGAGAGAGAGAGACACACACACACACACACACACACACTATATATATGTATATATACTTTATAACACACATTATTAAGCTTTAATTTTATTGTCCCTATAAGCGAAGTGAAAACACTGAGGTCGGGGGCTCAAACCCCGATGATGTTGGTAATAATAATACAGGAGCTAAAGTAGTGGGCGGCATTGGTTGGCCTGAGCATTGTGTCATTTTCCCGTCCCGTTTGAGGATTTCCTTTTATTGAACCAAATCATTACGAAAGAGAATCGACCGTCGAGCTACAACTTCGCCTACATAGAAATAACAAAGTTTTTAGAACCTCAAACCAAATTATTAAAGAGAAGTTACAAAATTATTCATCATTTCAATAAATGGGTGAAAATAAAATAAATTCACGGAAAAAAATAATGTTCAAAAGACAAAAAACAAAAAAACCAAAAAAAAACCAAGATAATTCTAGAAAAACTGGGTTGAATGTTAAAGAACTTGTGGAAAGACAATTGTAAATGTGTGGTTGTGAAAACTAAAGTATTCATAAAATAGAAAAAGAATGATAAAATAATGTAGTAAAAAAAAATGAAAAATGGTAAACAATTTTTAAGATAAAAAAAAAAAAAAGATTAAGAAAACGGTTATGGAGAAAATAAACAAAAAGGGAATAAATGAAAATAAACGTCGACATTGAATTGTTCACCCAAAAAGTTAAAAGCCACTTTCGTGAAATAGTTTTTTTAATATTATTTTAGGGAAACTTTTTTAAAATTAAACTTCAAAAAATGTTTATCGATAACTTTGAAAATAATGAAAATTCTAATGGAAAACATTGAGATAAAATGCAATTGTATTATTTATCCAGGCATCGATCTTCATTCGCAAGATCTCGCCAAAATACGAGTATAATGGCATAAAACCTTAATTGGGTTACAGCCCATAATTTTAAAAATTTGCAGTGAAATATATAGTTTCTTGCGGTTATTAGTTATTATTATTATTATTATTATTATATTTGTATAAAAGTGGCAGACATATTAAAGTTAAGTAAAAATGTGCTTCATTTTCCTGCATTGAATTTAATGTAGATTTATGTTTGATGTTGATGCACAATGAAATCAAACGTTTTCTTATGAATTCTTAAATCTTTTTCATTGTTAAGTTTCGTGAAATTGGTAAAATTCTTCCAAACGGTTTCACTCCATGACGAATGTCCAAAGGAATTTTGTTAAATTAACAGAAAATAAAATAGATATTACATCTTTATTAGTTAAATCACGTTAACAATAGCAATCTTTTTACCTCTTTTGTAGAAACGAGTACGACGCCAATCTTTCACAACTGAGGCAAAACGTGAATATTGAAGATGAAGGCAATTTATCATTTTTAAAATAAAATAATAAACATATAAAACATATTTTTCTCCAATAAAATTTAAAAAAAAAAATTGTTCTTGATAATTTAATTAATCTATTTTAATTTGGAATTTTATTCATTTTTTTTTAAGGTTCCCAAAAGATCAAATTTCACGATTTCCAGGAAGGGATGAAGGCCTATAAATACTATATATATATATACTGTATATATATATATATATATATATATATATATATATATATATATATATATATATGAATAGCTTCCCAGTGATCAGCGAAGTTACTCAGTATTGGGTAGTGGACATATATTTCTTAAATAGTAATGTTATTGTTACATGATATAAAGTCATATTTGAAAACGCTTCACGATAATCAAAATTTTAATTTGTCTTTAATTTTCAATTTTTTTCATGATAAAAACAACTTTTTCATTAAAAACGGGTTTAACAAACCTTTATTGAGATTTACAAACATTCATTTCTAATATTTGGTAAACAAACGTTACCGTTAGTAAACATTTTTTAGTACATTGTTTTTATGTACGCAAATAATACCTTGATTTTTAAACTTAAATAGAGGTGTTAATCAGCGTATAAACATTGTTTTTAGTGCGTTTCTGTTCTCTGCCTAAAATTTAAACTTTGATCGATTTATTTCCATAGGAAACTGTTCATTTATCTTGCACGAAGCCCAATTACTTTTCAACAGGGTAAGTGCTATATTGTTGAAATCAAAATATTTAACTTGTTAATACTTACAAACAGGTTTTACGATATTTAAAGTGAAAATATTTATTTTTTGAAACCCACTTATGAAAGTCTAAAAATAAAATCTACAACAACATTGAATAGCCTTCATATAGAACAAAACACCTGAAAATAGCTCAAACAGACACTGCTTTCAAGCATTAATAAAGAAACACAACGAAATTACAACGTCCGTATCGAGCACAAAACGCGTCTATTCAAACACATTCATCCCAACCCCTCATTTAGGGCGGTTCATTGTGTGCCTGTCCTCTTTTCCCCTCGTGAATAGCTTGCTTTAAAGAACTCAATATACAATACAATAATGAGGGTAATTACCATTAAGGGGAATTATCAGACATCATCATCTTTATCTCTCAACTATCTCACGGAGATTTAGTCTCTATTAATTAAGAGGGGAGATGCCATAGCAATGATCAGAGGGGAAAGATTAAACCAAGGTTCAAAACAGAGAAAATCGCATTACGAAGAATTAGGAGCTTTACTTGAGTAAATAGGTTGTCCTTAATTCAAAAGGATTCTGTTTTTCTTTTTATCAAGTTTAGGATATGATGGACAGTGTACGATGAGTCGGGGGGGGGGGGGGGCCAGATGTTGAGCCCCTTTTGCCTTTATTTGAATTTATTTTGAGTGAAAAATGTTCAACATTATATTTGATTAAAATATTTTATTTCTTTTTTGAAAGTCATCACTAAACACATGCCCATACCGACCTCTCATTAGTGCCCTTCCCGAGCCATGATTCTCCTATTTCCTTTGCCATCTCTCTCTCTCTCTCTATCTCTCTCTCTCTCTCTCTCTCTCTCTCTCTCTCCTGTACCCACTTGCCCAAAACTTTTGACCTGCCTCACCATGTGACAGGAGGTCAAACTGCTCCAACCGAAGCAGGTTGTTCTCATGTTTGCTTCCAATGGCGAATCAAACTGAAAATCCGATCCATGAAATTTAAAATATTCTTTATTATTAATATTTCTGTACAGTATATATATATATATATATATATATACCTTTCAACCTTTCAAATGTTCCGCGAGATGATTCCTCATTTCACGAAGGTCAAGCTTGTCGCCCCCTCCTCTCGAGTTGGCCTGGTGAAGTAGTGAGTTGGTTTCTTGTACTCTCCACCTCACATAGCCAGGTACGCCCGGCTCATCGGGGATTGTTCTGAGCCAGGCGTCTAATCTTCTTTTGAAGATGTCCACTGCAACACCAATCGTATTTCTTAGGTCTTTGGGCAGCTGATTGAACAGTTTTGGTCCTCTCACAACAAAACTATTTTCTTTCAGGATTAAGGATGTTCCCTGTCTAGCCTTTAATTTGGGAACACGACACACTCTTCCTTTTCTACTTTCCACTGTTGTTTGGGGAGTTACAGGGTTTAGAGTAAGATTAGGGACTAGTTTCTCCATTATTTTCCAAGTGTAATTAATGGTGTATATATCTCTCCTCCTTTCCAGTGAATATAGGTTTAATTCGCGTAACCTTTCCCAGTAGTTTAGTTCTTTACACCCCTTGATCTTGGCTGTGAAGCTTCTCTGAATCCCTTTCAATTGTCTAATGTCTTCTTTTTTATATGGGCATGTTAGGACCGAGCAGTATTCCAATTTGGGTGTGATCAGTGTTTTCAGTAGAGGAATCATTATATTCTTATCCCTTCGTTTGAAGGTTCTCAGTATCTGCCCAGTTACTCTCTTTGCTCTGTTTACTGCTATCTTATTTTGTGTTTCAAATTTTGCATCATCAGTCATTACAACCCGTAAGTCTTTTGCTTTAGAATTTCTCTGAATTTCCTGTCCATCTGGGGTATAATATTCAATGGATTTTAGGTCTTCTCTTTTTCCGTACTTTAACAGCTGAAATTTCTCAGTGTTAAACTTCATATTGTTGGCTTCCGTCCACTTGTAGATTATGTTCATGTCGTTTTGTAGAGATCCTATATCTTCTGTGTTTCTTATTTTTCTACTGATCTTTGTGTCATCGGCAAAAGCTGTTACTGTGCTGTTTCTGGCAACGTCCTCATCTATGTCAGCTAGCATGATCATGAAGAGTAGTGGAGGTAATACTGTTCCTTGTGGTACTGAGCTGAGGACCTCTGATTCTGATGAAGATACTCCTTGTATTGTAACGACTTGCCGCCGCTCACTAAGGAAATTATATATCCATTTCCCTACTTTTCCTGTTATTCCCATATGCTTCAGTTTATGTATTATGATTCCATGGTGACACTTGTCGAACGCTTTGGCAGTCTGTGTATATTACATCATAGTTTCATTACTTTCCAGTGCATCAATAATGTTGTTGTAGTGTTCCGTTAGTTGTGATAGGCATGATCTGCCTGACCGAAACCCATGTTGGTTATCATTGAATTTTTTCTGAGTTTCCAAAAAGCCATAGATTTTCTGTCTATTTTAGTGAGATGAGATGTAAGCGACACTGGCCTATAGTTTTTGGCTTCGGATCGATCTCCTTTATATATTGGGACTATGTTCGCGCTCTTCAGGATGCCCGGTATTTCTCCCATGTCTAGTGATCGTCTTCATATCCAATATTAGGGGCTCAGCGATTGCATTCCTGCAGTTTTTGATCAGTGTGACATTCCGTTTGTCCGGTCCTGCCGCTGAGTGTGCTTTTAGTTTCCCTATAGTTTGTGTAATATCATCTTTCGTAAAGTCGAAGTTCGTTATACTTTCCCCTTGTAGTTCTTCAAAGAACGCGTTTCTATCGCATATCAGTTTGTCACTATATATATATATATATACATTTCAACTGCAAAGAACACGCAGTATAATTAACGTAAAGAACGACGCTTGTATAGGAGAACATTCCGCGCAAGATGAGGAGGGAGAACGAACAAATGAAAAAATGAGGTAACCACCCGGGAATCGAACCCGGGATCTTCCGATTGCCGGTCAGATATGATAACCACTACACCATGGTCCTCACTCGATCAGAAGTCGTAATTCTCCTACATACGCGCAGAAACCAATGCCCCGGGGGGGGGGGCACCTCCCGCATGCCACACCTATATATACATTTCAACTGCAAAGAACACGCAGTATAATTAACGTAAAGAACGACGCTTGTATAGGAGAACATACCGCGCAAGATGAGGAGGGAGAACGAACAAATGAAAAAATGAGGTAACCACCCGGGAATCGAACCCGGCAATCTGAAGATCCCGGGTTCGATTCCCGGGTGGTTACCTCATTTTTTCATTTGTTCGTTCTCCCTCCTCATCATGCGCGGAATGTTCTCCTATACAAGCGTCGTTCTTTACGATATATATATATTATATATATATATATATATATATATATTCTGAAAACAAATTATTGAAACAATTTATTCTAAAATCAATTTTATTATAGTGATTATATGACATTAATATAGCAATATATATAAATATGATGATGCAGCTATCATAACATTATACAAATGGCTTAGATTAAGATTGCATTATTCGTTGAATAATGACCAAATATATAGTATCTGCGAACCTAAAGGATAGTGATGAAGTAGATAATATACCTATTATCTGTATAGGAATGTAAGAGTCTTTTATACTCATTACTTTTCAAGAGAAGAACATATTTCAGTAAGACTTAATGAACCCATTGTTATACTTTGCGCATTTAAAAGTAACTGTACGGAACGCGCATGCGTGTACATCAACCAAATTTAGCATATATAATCATACACTCTTTCCACTTCGATAAACGTAGAATGAGACAAGTTATTTCTAATTCCGATAATAAGTCGTCAGTTTTGAATAAAGTTACGATCTTTAATATCGAGGCCACAGACGCCTTACAATTAACTATTTTTTATAATATCCCTCGCCGATTTAATATATATATATATATATATATATATATATATATATATATATATATATATGGGATGAATTTCACACTTAAACACGTGAAATTAATGAATGATGCAAATTCACAAGGAAAAAGAAAAAATTATTCCAAGGCTTTGGAATAATTTTATATATATAAGCAAACAACCACAAGGAAAAGGAAACACAAAGTCCGAGCGCTTTCGTGATATATTCACATTATCAAGGAAGAACAGAATATTTTCTGTTCTTCCTTGATAATGTGAATATATCACGAAAGCGCTCGGACTTTGTGTTTCCTTTTCCTTGTGGTTGTTTGCTTATTAATAAGGTCACGTGTTATTTTGTGATTCTAGTGCATTTATATATATATATATATAATACATTCGTGGACATATTGTTTATAGATTTATTTGTAGATAGAAAGCAAAGGTTTCATTGATTATTTTCGAAGCACCACTCCATATAAATTCAGTGTACGAGCAACTCGCAGCATCATTACCAAGTATATAGATGGTGTATGTACTAACGAGGCTTCCGTACATCGTTCTTCACCATTGGAAGCAATATTATTTTGTGGTTAAATTCCTAAACATTTCATTGTTTGTGTCGTTAGTTTGTACTGCACATTCCTGGTTTTATATGTTCGAGTGCATGATTCATCAGGAACAAAATGCACCCATTCTAACTCCAAATACATTCAGAGCACCTCAGGCTTGCTCTACACAAATTAGACCAAGAACTCAGAATCTTTACGACTTCAAACCTTCCGTTTTGTTTATTTCCGTGTAATTTTAATCTAACGTTACTGTACCAGTAAATATTAAATATTTTATGCATTCGTACAAATATTTCTAACTTAAACTAATTAAAAACAAAATCATAACCCTATTATTTAACTAAATGTTAGCCCATAATTTATTGTAACCTCACTATGTATCATTGATTCAAATAGACATATATTTACTAATTTTGCCTAAATACTACTTGATTTTACGGTTTTGCACAAGGTAATGTGAAAACAAAACAAAAATCGCCAACAAATTTGATTACAATAACAATCTTAATAAATCAAAATTTTTACCAAAAAGTTGCTTTTCTCCATGTTTTAAGCGTATTATATATATATATATATATATATATATATATATATATATATATATATATATATATATATATATATATATATATTCGGCAGATGCGAGTTCAATGCAGTCAAATAAATCTATCACAGACAATTTTCAAAAAACGTCCGCCTAAATCTAAGAGTTATTTGAGGCATATTTTGAGGGGAAATTTTGTAAATAGCTGAGCTATGTCGTGGCCAGTGTCGTAACATCGATTTCCGTCGATCACCGAAGTTAAGCGACATTGCGTCTAGGTTGTAGTTGGATGGGAGATCTGTCTTCCGTTTTCCTGCTTATGTATCGAGCAGTGGTTCGGATCCCACGTAAAGCCGTAGATCCCCTCCCTCATATGACCTTAAATGTTGGGAAGGAGGTTAAATAACCCCGTCATTGCACGGTAAATAGCTGGGATTCTTTGTACAATTATCGTATTATGAATTAAACATTACAATGCATATTTGGGGTGATTTGGTTCTTATTTCGGAGAGGAATAACTTTGGGAGTCGCCCCGTGGATTTGAGTTAGCTTTATGCTTCTTACAAAAGGTTGACAAAAGTAAATAAACACGACGACGATTGTTCTCATGAACAAATGGCAAAACTCATTATATTAATTAATGGAATGGCAGAACGTGCGTCAGCTTTACATAATGAAAAGGGGAAAGGAACGCCACTCAAAATATACTGATTCAATAAATCTGTTATTATTTATTGACTTTTATCATTAGATTAAAAAAGTATGGTGAAACCAAAGGTGCCTATTTATTTGTGTCAACCTTCTCTATGTTCTAAACCTAAAATTTTAGGCGATCCTTTTGCCGAAAATGTACATATTTGTACGTGATGTGATAAATACGTAATTACTTTAGTAATTTCTTACTAAAATACACTCTTTAACTCGTGCTCAGAGATTACCTTTAGAAAAGCTTAACATCTAAATTTTGAGGTATTGTAAAAACTTGTTACATTTCAGAGTTGTTCTAAGCTTAAAACTAATTCGTACTAAATCGTATAGTTTTCACATTCATTTAAGATTATTTATCAAAATTGTTTATCATTCCAACGTTGTTTTCGTCATAAATACGTTAGAATTAGAGGGGTTCCTTTCAGATTTCCGTTATACGATGTGACCCCACGTTTAGAGGGAAGTCAATTTAAATCGAAAATATTCGTAATATTTCCGTTCCTTTTGGCGCCAAGGATTTCTTCTACCCCGAAAATACAGAATAAAAGATTTTTAGAATTAGTAATTAGCGTAAGTCTAAAAAATTTTACTTTTTCTTTTGATTCTTGATAAGAATAATATTTGATTTGTGTTTCAAAGATAATTTTAAATTTTCACCAAGAACAAAATGAAAAATATTGATTGATGTTTCATTACTTCGCACTTAAAAAAAAAAAACTGAATTAAAACCGTATTTTTTTTATTTATTTATTCTTAATTTTTAAAAAACTGTAGAATACAAATAAAAAATATTACCTTTACCAAAATCTCTTTTACTTCCTGCCAAATACGCGCGTTTAGAAAAATCTTCGATGCATTTTTGTAAATATTTTAAAATTTATTTCTTATTGATGCGTAAAGGATTTTAATAGAAGTAAAATAAAATTGTCTTATCATTTTATATGAAATTTAAAAAAATATTACTCTTAACCCAACAAACATTCTGAATTGTTAATTAATGAAATATGGTATTTATTTCTAAGTTATTTCGGCGGTTTTTTTTTTATTTAAAATGCGAGTTAGATGTCAGAAAACACACGTTTCTCTATAGGGCCTAGGTTAGGCCTCTAAATCTTTAAAATAATTTCTATTCCTAGAACATAGGCCTAGGCTTCTCGCTTTCAAAATCTACTTTAACAGATGTTAGCAATGAATTTAAATTGATTACACACTGCATTAAGAAATTCCACTTTTTTGTTAATTCATAAATAAGCGTGTTTTCACTCCGTCGGATGTAGTTAATAAGCCACGTGGATTGGGTGATAAAAGACAAATATCTTTTAGCTAACGAGTCAGCCAAAATAATTAATGTCACTATAGCATTATATGGTCAAATTCTACGATCTGACAATTAATCGTAGCTTATTACTAATAATTATAAGATTGATTAAAAATAAATTATCTTACTTGTTGGTCTAAATTTTGACTTTCCTTGTTCATCTCTATCAAGGTGGATGAGAAGGAATGATCGATGGAAGGCAGTACAGAAACCATTTTGATGATATTCACAACTAATATTTATAAGAAATTAAATTTCATTAAAACAGTGTTAAATTAAACCGTTTGGTTTTACCCTTCAGGAAAACCATATGGATGAAATTCCTTAAGTAAGGGACTGTGAAGTCACCACTTAACCTCACTTGGATTTATTAATCTCGCGTTTTTATCAAAGATAATTGATCACTACTTTTCACTAATTCTTCTTTTTAATATTTTTTATTTGCTGTTTTACATATCCGTCTATTAAAAATCTTTACTAGAGGCAAACGTCTTATATACACTTCGGGTGGTAAACAGTTCGTGGTTCAAGAGTCATTAGTTAGAAAAATAATCACAAGTGTTTACCCTCTCTTAATCTTCTCACTCTGTTAACTTTGTCCAAAGGCTTTCATGCACTCACTGTCTCCAAGGGTTCAAAACGCCTTCATTACAAACCCTCCTCAGCGATAGAGGAAGAGAGAGAGAGAGAGAAGAGAGAGAGGAGGGAGAGAGAGAGAAAGAGAGAGAGTGGGGGAGGGGTTCTACCCTCGCGGGTAAACTGAGCGCTCCCCAACAGGTTCCACATCCGCAAGAACCGCAACCGCAGAGCCAAAGCCGCAGAGATAATAACCGCAAATCCTTCTAGTTTCGTTCTTCTCTGCAAGTCTTGCAAAACTATCTCGGATTCAAGATTTTATTAATAATTTTTAATGCGACTCGTGTTGTTGAGGAGAGGACGCGACTAATCGGCGTCCTCCTAATCCGAGGTCCGCAGGAGGCCTCGCTGAAAAGGAGTCCCTCCCGGCATTTTAATAAATACAAACACGATTCTTCGATGCTCCGGAGGGACAAAAGAGGCCCTTTTGCTCACTTTGATCGACTGCTTGAATCAGTCCGCGTGTTCCGTGGACGCACCAAAAAGGCAACCGACGAAGCCCCAACGAATCGGTGGTCCCTTTCGGCGGGCGGCGAGTGGGACCCTTTGTAACTGCTTCTCGGTCTGATTCAATTTTCGCTCCGTCCGCCTCCACACGTCACTGAACACTGCCTCCAGCGGCCATGATGCGGTGAGGACACCTGATCATTGATTTGTACGCCCTCTACAGCCAATCGCCTCCACCGTCAGATAGGACCTGCCCAATCAAAAGCACGGACACAACGAGTGTTGGCGAGCTATAGGTCACGACCCTCCCCCGAAAGAGGGGAAAGGAGTGAGGGTAGAATGGGGAGAGGGAACGCCTGAGGGATGGGCAGACGAGAGGAGGGGAAGGCATGCAGGAAAGAGGGAATGGCACGAAGGATGACAAGGACATGGTTCTCGGAGAAGAATGTTTTTATTTCGTTCTTAAAAATACGCTCTCTCCTTCTCTACATCAATGACTCCACTTCTCTCTACCTAATCACCCTTATTACACACACACACACACACACACACACACAATAATATATATATATATATATATATATATATAATGCATGTTTAATTATGAAATTCATATATATATATATACGTACACATCGCAGGATATAATTACACAACCACATTTAATGAGGCCATAGGTGGATTTACGCATGTATAAATGATTTTTCAGTTTAATTATTTTATTTATTTATATATATATGATACATATATTATATATATATATATATATTATATATATATATATATATATAAATGCGCATTCAGCTCGTTAACAAATTTTCTGAACTAACGCAAAGTCTAGTTGTAAGTACGTCTTGTTAGCACTCTATGTAACTTCGAACGGGAACCTACCACTTTAATTTTTCTCCACATAAAACTATGATGCAGATTGTCTGAAAATGAAGAAAGAAAGAATGATTTGTTACTGACCGAACCAGTATGAATAGCGTCCATACGGAAGAACACCAATGGATTCTGTGAGCATATTTTAGCCCCTTTACTGATTAGGTGGTGTTGTTTTTACCTCAACGAAAAAGCATGTACCCAATTAGCGTTTAATATATATATATGTAGTCTACAGATTAGCGTAGTCCTTCCACGCTTGTACAAAATTTCCTACACCTTTGTGAAATGCACAAAAGCCAATCGGTCCTAAATTTACGAGAGAAATCAACCATCAAAATTTTTGGCTTCACATTCGAAGCTGTTCGGACAAAATTTGTCTGGTAAATTTCAAGTTAAAATTCATCTTTGAATCGAATTAACCGAATTAATTTTTTTGCGCAAAATCTTTTTAGGAAATTATTTACATGTTTTTAAAATGGAATGGCGAGATAAACGTTTTTAAACCTTGAATTTGATGCTATTTTCTTGATATTATAAAATACAGAACGATATATATATATATATATGTGTGTGTGTGTGTACATATATATATACATGTAAAGAAAGTGGTTGGTAGATAAATGGGTACCCTAGGTGGCCTAGTGGTTAAGACGCTGGGCTGCTGATGGGGCGTGGTTCGGATTCCACGTTAAAAACTGTAGGTCTAAGGTGGAGTGAAAAGCTTGACCTTCGTCAGAATGAACAATTCGGGCGGAAGCTAACCAAAGGTTACCAAAGGTGTATATATATATATATATGATCAGGGGAAAAAATAAATGAGTAGTAAAAATAAATGAAATATCCATAACAGAGCAGCTTTCCAGACAATGCGTTCGTTTCAAATGTGACCTTAATATCAAATATTTGCAGCGATCAGATATCTGTCATAGAGTGAAATTGTGCATGGGGTTTCGCTGTAACCTTGCATTTTGGCCCACAACCAGAATAACCCACAAAAAGGTTATGATACGCGGTTAATGCGAAGTTTAGTTTGCATTTAATTAGAAAATTCTCCGTTGGAGAAATGTAAATGATTTCGGATGAAGCTTCCAAGATGGTGTCATACGATTTGTAGATTTTTTAAATGAACAATAAATTAAGAGTAAATAAAAAAATATCAGTTTTACGTTTCTCTTGAAGAAAAAATAAATGTTATGATGGGGTTGTTTAACCTCATTCGCAACATCTAAGGTCATATTTGACGGAGTGGACCTACGGCTTTACGTTGGATCCGAACCGCGGGTTGCTGCATAATTTGGCCGCGGAGGACGGTCTCCCATCCAACTACTCTTCAGATCCAATGTCGCTTAACTTCGCCGTAAGTTTGTGACAGCGAATTTGGGAAATAGAAAATAGGCCTCAAAAAATCATACATGACTAAAAAAAGATACTTTTAAAAGGATCACATAATAAAATGTTCGTAGATATGCTTTAATAATTATAAAGCGTCTTATATACGGATGTATACAATTGGACAAACTGCATCAAACATTCAAAAGATCAACATCAAATCTGCGAAATCAGGAAATCAAGAAAGGTTATATATATATATATATATATATATATATATATATATATATATATATATGAAAATCTGTGAATTAAAAAAAGACTGCTGGAGGTAGCTGGTATCCTTCAGGTACATAAAAGAATCGAATTTCAATTATTGTATTTAGAGAAAAGGTTTGTCTACAGCGAGGTTTTTTCCCTCCACATAAAGGATACTATAAATGGTGCATGGCCTCTTCTCTTCAAATGCTTTTAAAAGGCAACAGATGTAACGGTTCTGCTCTATTTTCTTCTTATATAATATTTGTTATTTAAAATCGTTTACTTTCTGTCGTAAATTTTTCATTTTTTTCTTAACCAATATTTAACTCAAAATAGGAATAATAATGTTCTATTTTCCGTTTATTTTCATACGGTTTATTTGACTAATTGTTAGGCAAGAGAGTGTTTTTTATATCGTTTGATAGGGTTTATTACTTTAAAATAAACGACCTTACCAGTAAATGTTATATACAATTTAAAGATACGCGTAATACAGAAGGGAGTAAGAGCAAAATAATGGTGTTTTAACGGTCAGCAGAGCGAGTATAAGTATAAAGGTATAGAGTTTTCCGAAGCAATAATTCAGTCATGCTAATTAGTCTTCTCGAAGAAAGGACACCATTCACTTCCTGTAACAATCTCGCAGTTTAAAGAGATTTTAAGTTTATCTAAAAATTAAATGGATAGTCCATATTCCAACAATTACCAAATTTTCAACGATTTTCAAATGCTAAAATTATTTAAGAGAAAGAGGCGTTTTCCATGAAAAGTACTTTTGCATTTCTCTTTTAAAAAAACATGTTTTAAACACAATACCGTGTTTAAGTCTGTAAAGTTGTATCATGTATTTATATTCACATAATCATTTTTACTTGTTATTATCTATATATATAAGCTATTTCCTCCCCGTATTCGTATACATACATATATATATAATACTACTACTACTACTACTAATACTACTAATAATAATAATAATTATATAACCTACAGTATATACCTTTACAACAATAACATTACCTCCCTCACCTCCCCCCCCCCTTCTCCGACCTCCCTCTTTCCACCCCCACTTTAAAAAATTTTACTTCTCGGGAAACATGATCTGGAGCACGTCAGCTTTCATCGTTCACACCTGGCTGATTTCAGCACCACAGAACCACTCCGAATTGCAGTGAGAGAAAGGGAAGCTGAAATGGGGAGGGGGCGAGTAGCGTGTAGTGATGTACGTTCATGTGATATGGTGTGGTAATAGTGTGTATATAGTGTAGTGCATGTATACGTATATAAATAGTTAATTGCGTGTGGTATGAAATTTCAATGCGATCTAAAGCTTTTTCGCCTGTATGTCAAGTGGCATCGGGGGTATGCTCCTTGACGTGACGAAGAAACTGAACTGGGCACTGAATGAGTTCGAATAACGCCTAAAATATCATCATTTGATGGTGTTTGAATTCCATTTCTTCTTTACGCAATTGGCAGTCAGCGAACAAAGAATTTTCTTCCTGAATGTCAGACGAATTACAGTATATTATTGGAGTCATTCTTTTTGGCCATAATTACACTCAATATGGATGAATGAATTAGAAATAATGAGAGAATCATTACTTACGGAACTCATTCCTTGCATCGAGACAGAAGAAGAGATAAAAAAGGAAAAAGAATCCAGTTTGTCATGGTGAAAACTCTCTCTTCCGCAGTTGGAATGAATGCAGCGACTTAAAAACAAATACAAAAGATCATTTTCTTCACCTTTTACGATCTGTTTTAGCAAATTTAATGAAAATGCAGTTCTGGGAAACATGATTAAAGTATATGCATATTACTGACAATTGGTCCAAATGGTGATGCACTTACTTCACCCATTTGCTAGTTAAAGCTATTTTTATATTTGCTATTTTTACTTTTCAGTATATACACCTTTGGTTAGCTTCCGCCCGAATTGTTCATTCTGACGAAGTTCAAGCTTTTCACTCCACCTTAGATCTACAGTTTAACGTGGAATCCGAACCACGCCCTACCAGCAGCCCAGCGTCTTAACCACTAGGCCACCCAGGGTACCCATTTATCTACCAACCACTTTCTTTATCGTGCGGAAGGATGAACAGCTGGGTTTTGCTGCGCGCCGGCTGCCGTCACCGGGTCTCGATCCCGGGGGGCCGATGGATTCGTAGTCAGCAACGCTAACCACTACACCACCGAGGCGCATTTATATATATATATATATATATATATATGATTGAACTCAGAATGGTCCCCTGAGGTTTTTTCATGATACACAGACTATAATATTTATCATTTACCATTATTTATTCGGGCTATCGTGGATTTAATTTTCCTAGAAGAGTTCCTTGTTCCATGCACGGTCTGTGTGTATTATTATATATATATATATATATATATTTATTTCCTTTTATGTGTACTTTATTCATGAAGAGAAAACATGGCCTTATTCTCTTCTAATTTATATATATGCAATGATATTTTCAGGCTTTGTATCATTAAAACCGAAAACTAAATGCATGAAACTAAAAACAAAGTTCTTTCCTTAAGCAAAAATGGAAAAATAGAAGCGAAACCGATAAAATATAAAATCTAGAAATATACCTGTACTTCATAAACACCTTCATTGCGGCAAACATTTAACTTTGTTATCAGAAACAAAAAATAGTGTCCAAATAAACATCGTTGCATTAACAATTTGGATTGTCAAATGCATTTCCATGTACTTAACCCATTTACTTGGTTGTTTTACTCGACGATGTTCTCTCGTGTGTATTTACGAATTAGGAGCATGACAGAATTTTCTTATGTGCTTAGTATATACTTCATCTCGCACACACGCACATACACAATATATATATATATATATATATATATATATATATATATCTATATATATATATATATATATATATATATATATATATATATATATATAAACGTGGCTGGGCACAGTCCCCAAGCTAAATAACTTAACGAAAGTTAACCTGTCCATCGAATTTAACATTCCGATGAATTGTTGAGATAATTTTGAATAAACAAATCGATGCTATTTCAGATTAGGATTAACACGGGTATTTCTTATGGCTATTAGCCCAGGTAAATCCACAGGTATAAATAATCACCTTTTAGAAAACGATTTACCTTTGTGCTCGATTAACCATGGGTATTATGATAAACATTTGGAAGTGAAAAACGTCACCAAATTAGTTTCATGCAGTTCCTCCCAAAAAATAAATTCTATTTTGTTTATTTGCTTTTACGTCATTATTATTGTATTTTTTTAAAATTTATTTTGTTTATTTTTTAGAAACAGAATAGCATTAATATAGTGACGTTAGATTTTTTGGCATTATTTAAATGTATAATTTCTTTTTTTGTCATTACAAGTTGTAAGACTTAATACTTATAAGAGATATGTAATATGCGTAATAAATAATACATAGGACCTATAGTATGTGCAGTTTTATATACAGTGGCGCTTATAAGTATTCGTACAGAGAGATATTTCAGTTATATTCGTCCTTATCATTTGAACCGGGCGTTGGATAGTTATGAAAAGTTTACCGTTCGTTTGGAAATTTTAACAAATAAAAAAATTAGTTAAACTCCAACATATATTGTAAAACATCAAAGAATTTGAAGGAAATAAAAAAGTTAAAATGTAAAAGTTTTCGTACATTTACTTAAAAAATTATTTAATACTTTGTGAATCTACCTTTAGCTTGAATGACTTCAATGATTCGTTTTGGGTATTTTTCTACAAGGTTTCGACATCTCTCAGTACAAATTTTAGCCCATTCTTCTAAAGAAAATTGTTGCAATTTATTCGGATTTGAAGGATTTCTCTTGCGGACATCTTTTTGTAAATCAAGCCATAAATTCTCGATTAAATTGAGATCTGGGTTTTGACTGGTCCATTCGCTCGAGAAGTTTGAAATTCTTTTGTTGAGGCCATTTCATGGTGCTCTTACTTTTATGTTTTGGATCATTATCTTGTTACAGTACCCAATTGCGACCCATTCGCAACTCCCGAACTGAAGGCAATACATTTTCTTCTAAAATTTCCTGATATTTCTTCGAATTCAAGATTCCAGTGATGACAAGTTTTCCTGGACCAGAAACACTAAAGCATCCCCAAAGAAGCAAACTACGACCACTGTGTTTAACTGTACGAACGATGTTTTTTTTTCCTCGAATGCAGTATTTGATTTTCGCCAAACATACCGTTGCTCGTTGTTCCCAAATAATAAATTTTTCAATAATTCAGTAATTCAATCTGTCCAGAGAACTTTCTTCCAGAATGCAAATCCATCATTTTGATAATCCATGGCGTACTTTAAACGAACTTCTTTGTGCACTTTTCAAAGCGGAGATTTTCTTTGTGCAACTCTTCCATGCGGACCATTCCTTCTCAATCGTACGACACTACAGTTGAAGGATGGACATTGAACTTAGACATTTTTAATGTTTGGCAAATATCACCTGCAGTCACTCGTGGACTCGCAGCAGCCATTCTTTCAATCCGTCTAGCTGCACGTTCTGAAATTTTGCAAGGTCGTCCACACCTTGGTAGAGTTTTGACTGTTCCAAACCCTTTCCATTTCTTTATAACTGTAGTAACCGTCGTAAATAGAATTTGAAGTTCTTCTCTTATCTTCCTATAACACTTTCCAGACTCGTGTGCAGCAATAACAGATCTCTTAAAATCCGTAGACAGCTCTTCACGACGACGACTCATTGCTTACTTTTGACTTGTACAGTCATCCGTCTTCCGTGAAGATTCAAACAGAAAACTCTATAATTCAGAATTGCCAACAGTCTTTCATCAATAAACAACCAACTACTGATAAAAAATTTAAATTTTTGAAGCCTAAGGTGGAAACACAAAGTATTAAATAATTCTGTAAATAAATGTACGAAAACTTTTGCTTTTTAACGTTTTTATTTTCCTCAGATTCTTTAATGTTTTACATTAGGCCTATATGTTGCAGTTAAACTAATTTTTTTATTTATTAAAATTTTCCAAACGAATAAAGATAAACGAATAAACGGTAAACTTTCCATAACTATCCTACGCATGGTACAAAAGATGAGGAGGAATATAACCGAAATATTTCTCTGTGTGAATACTTATGAGCGCCAATATATATATAATTGGCTCAGCAGAGGTGTTATGTATTAGATGGCTACACATCAGGATAGCAATTAAAACAAAATGGATTCATTGCATGCTTGAGAAATGGAGAAGGCATCATTTCAAGCATTTCATTGGGCAGTAATTTATTCCCAAAGGAAACTATATACCCAATCCATACCCACTGGACGACGGCCAAATCCTAAAGAACAAATTCTAATTCGAAATTCTTGAGAAATGTAGAAGCTTCGTATACACCAAGAAACCTGACCTTCATATCCGAGTTTGAGATGCAAGCAAACAAAATACGAATAAAAAGAACTGTAAACTATTGTTTTCTGTGTGGGAGCGATGTTCATTGGCCCTTATGATCGGCAATGTTGTTGCGAGTTGCTCATACCCTGCTGAGCCTACTGCTACATTTTTTTTAACATTATTAAAAGCTCTTTATAATTAAGCCTTTATAATGGCCAAATAACTTTTCTGAAACTGAATAAAATCGTCTGGCGTCAGCCAAACCAACATCAGTTAAGTGCCGCTTGGTGCTTAAAGTAGTAATTTTTAAAAATTACCTGCTGATGGCATGTTCATAACTAATAATACACACACACACACACACACACACACATGGTGTCTCAGAAGTCGCGCACCATAGGCTTTATTCAGATTTACGAGGTTTACGAGTCGAAATGGTTTATAAGTGATGTTTAATTACAATATACAGTATGTTCGATAATATTCGAATAATAAAATTAATAGTATGTACAGTTAATCAAAAAGCTATCTTAAAATAATTAAATTGAATGAAGCTATATTAGCCAATGGTGTCTCAGAAGTCGCGCACCATTAGCTATTAAATATTGTTTTGTTTGGCTGAAAGGTCAAACTGGTGACCCCATAACATTTCATTCCATTTTTATGTTTTTATAGTGAGCCTACCGTTGGGCCATTTTATATATATATGGATCACGTTAAGAATAGCGAACCCATAGGGTGTTGGGTTAGGCCTGTTCAAAAATCAACTTTTTCTTATTTTCATAGGTTTCTGTACATTTTCCCATGCTTTTTGACCTGAAAAAGCCGAAAATCACAACTATTTTGACCTAGGATGTTGGGAAGCATTGCCGCATGGAGCTTTAAATTTTCTGCCTTGAAATCGGCCAAAGCGCCAATTCCGGGGTCCCTTGAATTATGTTTTGCACTTTAACTTTTGATCTAAACAAGATAGAGCAACAAATTAGGTATCAAATGAAAGAGCATAAAATTAATAAATAATAATAATAATAATAATAATAATAATAATAAATAATAATTAATAATAATAATAATAATAATAATAATTATCTATAATTTTTCAGGAAACAACAGAAACTCAATCAGAATCTAGAAAACCATCTACAAGTTACAACTTCACAATGGCATTAAGCAAGGAGCTGAGGGAGCTCCGTGGGCGCACAGTTGATATCTCAGAACCTCCACGTACTGTCCACAGGCAGGTGTCAACTGGGCCATCTACCAGATCTCTCACTGAAACTTTCCTGGTTGGATACCCTTCAGCTTTTATCAGTGGTTCCCAGCTTCCCACCAACAGACAGGCGTTCCAGTATTTCCTTAATCTTCAGAATTTACCGGAAAATGCAGGGAGGCCCATGGTTCAAGACCTTGCATATGAAACAGTTGAATCTATCATCCCATTCTGGCAGATGGCTAGGATCAAGACAATGACCAAGTACAACGCAATGAAGCTCTTCATGAAACTACATGAGAAACATCGTGCTCTGGTGAAAAGCAAAGGAAGAGCAAGTAACCCTGGAGGAAAAAGAGGAGCATTTGTGCTGGAATTAGACAGCCTGTTCGATATAGGAGCTCCAGATGCAATCCAGGAAATACAGAACAACAGACTGTTATCCAGAGAGAAGAAAGATGAGGATATCAGGTTCTACGAAGACCAAAAGACTGAGAGGAAAGGTCATATGTCTGGTCATGACAAGATTTTTGAGACAAGATCCCTGCAGCAAGCAGCGAGGAATGAAAGACTGCAGCATAGACAAGAACAAGGTAAAACTAATTACTTTGAACGTTACAAAAAGTTTTAAGTTTTACTCCATTGCGATATTTAGCATGTACTTAACAATTACTGTCTTAACATGTTGTACTATTTTACAGCTGCAGCAGAACAAGAGGCAGTTGTTCATGTGGATGACATTACCTGGGGTGACTCAACTGATAACGACGCTAACACAGAGGACATGGATTACCATCAGCCTCGTCCTGGATGTTCTCACCATCAAGACACTGTGACTAGTGTGACTTTGACGTTTCCAAGGAAGGTCATGGAATGTGATGTCATCTGCAATACAGCTGATCGTCTTGGTTTATCAGACAATCAAGTTACTGCCATGGTTTCTGCCACCTTGAAAGCTGGAGGGGCTGATCTGGATAACTTCGTCATCTCAACCTCAACAACACGTCGCAACAGAATGCTGTCCAGGTATAATATCAGCCAGAGTCACATGTCCAAGTTTTGTGAAAACCCCCCACAGTACGCTGCCTTAGACTGGGATGGAAAGTTGCTCAAAGATGTCTTGGGCAGTGAACCTGGAAGTACCTCAGAGACTTTAGCTGTGCTAGTGTCTGGTCCACCTTCATACACTGAAGGAAAGTTATTGGGAGTACCTGTCATCGACAATTCTTCTGGCACAGCTCAGGCTGAGGCTTCAATGGATTTACTGGAGACATGGGAACTTACGGATAATGTTACTGCCCTTGTTTTTGACACTACATCCAGTAACAGTGGAGTTCACAGAGGAGCTGCCAAACTGCTAGAGAAAATGCTGAACAAAAAGGTGTTTTATCTGGCCTGTCGACATCACATCCTGGAAATCCTAGTAGGAGCAGTTTGGGAGAAGCTGTTTGGGAAGGTGAAGGGGCCAGATAATCCCTGGTTTGAGCATCTGAAGGATGTTTGGACGGACTTGTCCAAGGAAAACCCAAAGATGCTGGCTATCAACAGCAAATGGCTGAAGGAAAAGAAGAACAGTGAAGAAATACTCCAAGACATTCTAACAGCAGAAAGGCTTCCAAGAGCCGACTACAGGGAAATGGCTGAACTGACAGTCATTGTTCTTGGAGGAACGCCTCCTCGAGGTATTCACTGGAGTCGACCAGGCGCCATTCATCAGGCCAGATGGATGGCCAGAAACCTGTACTCCATGAAAATGCTGATGTTTGCAGATCAACTTGAGTACGACGAAGACACTGTATCAAAGCTGGAAAGACTCAACACCTTCCTTGCGCTGTTCTACACTCCTGTATGGATGATGTCAATGTCTGCTGCAGATGCTCCCGTGAATGATCTAAGTCTAATCCAGGACATGTTGAAGTACAAGAAAACTGACCCAGAGCTTGCTGATGCAGTACTTAATAAGATGGAAAACCACAAATGGTACCTGACGCAGGAAGTCGTGCCATTTGCCCTGTTCAGCAGTAGATTGAGTGACACATTGAAGCACGACATTGCTGCCCAGTTACATGCCACTGAGAAGCCAGACAGCTTCAGAACAGGAAAGCCTCTATTCCAGAGAGTCACAGCTAAGACCACCCTGGTTGATCTCATTGGCCCAGAATCACATTTCCTGCTGGACACACTGAACATTGGATCCGAGTGGCTTCTGGAACCTGTCACGTCTTGGCCACAGAATGAGGACTACAGAAAAGCGTTGGACTATGTTAAGAATCTGAAAGCGGTGAATGACATTGCTGAACGTGGTGTCAAGATGATGAGCGACTTTGCAAATGTCATAACAACAGATGCCAAGCAAAGGGACTATCTCCTTCAAGCTGTGGAGTTCAACAGACGCCGCTTTGACAGCTTCAAGAAACAAACTCTCAACAACTGACTGTGTAAATGTCATTATGAAATTAATCATCATGTAATGCTTTCACTTCTTGATCGATTAGACTTGTGACAAAATGTTAATCTCAAATTTGTGTCATGAATAAGGCGCCTTGTCTGCCTTGAGTGTGAGAAAACGAATTTTGTGATATTTCTGAAATCTTTGTATGTACCAATGTGCCATTTCTTGTTCCAAGACTATCATAATTGTATAAGTTAGAAAGAGGATTAAAAACACTTTAATTTGGTGCCTATTTTGTTGCTCTATCTTGTTTAGATAAAAAGTTATAGTGCAAAACATGATTCAAGGGACTCCGGAACTGGTGCTTTTGGCCGATTTCAAGGCAGAAAACTTAAAGCTCCATGCGGCAATGCTTCCCAACAACCTAGGTCAAAATGGTTGTGATTTTCGGCCTTTTCAGGTCAAAAAGCATGGGAAAAAGTACAGAAACCTATGAAAATAAGAAAAAGTTGATTTTTGAACAGGGCTAGGTCACTGTTGGGTTCGCTATTCTTGACATGGATAATTTTGGGTTCCCTATTCTTGACATGGAAACTTTTGGGTTTGCTATTCTTAACATGGAGAATTTTGTAAAACCATTATTTACATAGGATAAAATTTGAATGCCCGTTAGGTCAACTGTACGCCCCTTGACGATTGGTTAGGTTTAGTCGTGATAGATTCGTTAGTTTTAACGAAATATCACGACTAAACCTAACCAATCGTCAAGGGCGTACAGTTGACCTAACCGGGCACTCAATGAACCTAACCGGGTATTCAGTTGACCTAACAGGGCATTCAATTAACCTAACCGGGCATTCAGTTATTTTTGCTACCCTTCGTGTGCGGGTAGCAAAAATATCCCGCATATCAAGTATGGATGTTCGGTTTAGTTGATACAAGTACAACCCCATCAGTTGGCTATATGGAAATAGTGGAGCATATTTTTTTTTTCGAAGTATTTTTCCGTATTGAAACATTAGGTTTGCCATTCTTAACTTGTTGAATTTTGGGTTCGCTATTCTTAACATGTTTAATTTTGGGTTCGCCATTCTTAACATGAGGTAAATGGGTTCGCTATTCTTAACATGATCCATATATATATAATGTGTGTGTGTGTGTGTGTGTGTGTGTGTGTGTGTAATTTAATCCATGTACAACTTTATATAAGCAAATATATACTTTTCAAACTGTTTTAGAATTTATTTAACATACAATGTTTGTTACTATGAAAATATTGTTTTCTATAAGTGTGTATTGTAAGAAGTGAGTATAAATGTTCTGTTGAGAACGTATACCGTATGTCTTGGTCTTGTATAACACGAAGACATTGTACTCTACATATATCCAAATGTCTGAATAGGCACTTATTCTCTTTCATTCTACAGGGTGTTCGAAAAGAAAGTCCCGTCACCCCCTACAAAATGTACATATTGTAATACCAATTTTATTTCTGTGTGATTAATTGACATTTTTTCTTTTCCAGGTATTAGAGTTGTGTGAACAATGGCAGACCAGTCCACTTACACTCTGGAGGAAAGGATAGTGATGAGCACATGGGCTCATGAAAGGTCACATACTGACAAAACGATGCATGATATCCAGAATGATTTCAACACAAGATTCAATAAGGCTGCACCACCAAACAAGACGGTATTACGCTGGAAGAAAAAGCTGTTTGAAAGTGGCTCCACCAAGACAGACCACGGGCGGGAAGACCAACAACGCGAGCAGAACACTGTGAAGGTGTGATTGAATCGGTGGCTCGTTCACCAAAAAAAATCACTTCGGAAACGATCACAAGAACTTACACTCCCCATGTCCACAATAAGAGATCACATGACAAAAGATCTCGGCATGAAACCATACCATAATCCTTTGTTACAAAAATGATGGTGCACACACAGATATTCTTGATTAATAACTGTAATTAGTAACTGTATTTACTGTAATTAAAGTAATTGTTGTTAGTGACTCGTTTCTTAAATTACATCAACCACATATAAATACAATTAATCACACAAAAATAAAATTGGTATTACAATATGTACATTTTGTAGGGGGTGACTGGACTTTTCGAACACCCTGTATAATGACATAATGATGAAAAACATTTGGAATGAATTCTTGATGTGATACATTAATTAACTCAATTAACTATAAATAATGGGATCAAGTAAAGATAAGCACCCTCAGCCCTCTTTAATTAGCCTTGTAAGGCTAACTAACGAAAATATCACGACCTAACCTAACCAATCGTCAAGGGCGTACAGTTGACTTAACGATTGGTTAGGTTAGGTCGTGATATTTTCGTTAGTTAGCCTTATAAGGCTAATTAAAGAAGGCTCGGGGGGCTTATCTTTACTTGATCCAAATAATGAATCCTGCGATCGTACAAACACTTTGAATACGTCATTTAAGGTTCCATAAATTGTTCTGGTTTCGTTTTTTGACATTGTTTAACCTCCTTTGTAACAGCAAAGGTCTCATGACGGAGGAGACCTATACAGCTTTACGCGGAATCCGAACCATCGGTGCTACTGTAGTATGCGGTCTACCTTTAAGTTTCTACTGTAGTATGCGGTCTACCGTTAAGTTTCTACTGTAGTATGCGGTCTACCGTTCAAAATATTTAAAAGGAATTGAAAATGAATTGAAAGGAATTATAATTTAATTTACACAATTAAGGAATTATTAAAGAAGTTAAACATACTACTACCGCATACTTAACGGTAGACCGCATACTACAGTACGCCCTTGATGATTGGTTAGGTTAAGTCGTGATATTTTCGTTAGTTTTAACGAAAATATCACGACTTAACCTAACCATCGTCAAGGGCGTACAATTCCTAATAATAAAATAATAAGAAGATAAGAAGCTATAATTAAAAGGTAGACCGCCGAATCGTAGGTAGACCGCATACTACAGTAGCACCGAACCATCTTATAAGGGTCGCTACATTATCTGGACGCGGAGGAAGGTCACCCATTCAGTTCTTACCCAGACCTAATGCCTCTAACTTCGATGATGAACGGGAAGCGATGTTACGACGTGAACACAAACGTAGACGTCCATAAATGAATCGGTGAAACTAAAGTATATTCGTGTCAAGCGGGATACTTAATCCAAAAAAGAAACTTAAAATAGTAAAATAGCTTTCAATACTTCATATTAAGTAAAAACATTACAAATACAGGAATATTAAAAGTGTAGACTATACTCGTATACTGTATTGGTATTTATGTAGCTGAATCGAGCTGTTTTTGAGTTCCACACTAAACATATATAAAGCTGTAATTTGGGTAAACTTACGTCGTATGTAGATTGGAGTTGCAGAAAGAAGTTCGCAGAGGAAATAAAATCTATGGAAAACTATTGAAAATTTAAAAATTAAAAAAAATTCATACAGTAATTGGTTGCGGAAAATCATATAAATTTTTCGAAAATCATAAATGACCAATTGGAAGGACAGTGTATTTGATCACATCAAAAGAAAGAAAAGGATAAAAAGACGTGGCCTTCACTGTTCTTAGAGATCTTCCAGTTTTATCCTTGTACTCCATTTTTTTTACTTTACTTTTTATCGTTATGACGACTCATAAAATGGAAATCGAACTTCATCGATTTGTTAAAAAAAAAAAAAATTCTTGCGTCCATTTTACCTTTTATATTTTTACCTTTTATATGTCTTTACAGTTTACAAATTCTCTCTCTCTCTCTCTCTCTCTATATCTTTGTGTGTATATGTATATATATATATATATATATATATATATATATATAGAGTAGTTTATTAAGATAGTTATGGTACTAAAGTGCATATTTAATAGTTTAAAAAACTATTTGGATTTGTGTGGTGAAAAGAGAAATGTAGTGAAAGGCAGAACTAGTTTATGTCATGTTTGCCTTGGTTACTCTTTCTCGTAGGTCCAGTTTATATAATTAGTATAGAGAACTGAAGCCTAGTTTAGAAAATGGATTACAATTACGTAAGCATAGAACACGCCTTAACATGTTTATAGGTAACCCAACCATAAAGTGTACTCTAATTTTACATTACTTTTTACGTTCGTGTACAGTTCGGAAAAAAGTTCGTCTAAAAACGAAATTTCTATAAAGCATAAAAAATTACTTATTGGTAATATTTTTATTTTCTTTGGGTGTTTTATTCTCTTTGGTGACAGTGATCGAATTTAAAAAACAAAGCCTATTCATTACTCATTACTAATTTTTTATGCTTTTTTTTTGTTCGTTGGTGAACTTTTTTCCGAAACTGTACATGCTTCACAATTCCCTCTAGCTGTAAAATGTGAATAGACCTATAATAACTCAAACTACATAATTTACATATATAAGGTTTCCCCATTTCCCGATGGAAAACCCTATACTCATTGTCGTCTTATTATTATTATTATTAGAAATCTACAAAGTAAACATTGCCTCATATACGCTTATGTATCAAATCGTCCATAATACTGCACCAGAAATTATTCAAAATAAAATATTAGTTTCCCAAACACAACACCGTTTTAACACAAAACAATCGAACACTTACATCAGAAAATCTTAGCTCAATATCTATCTAGCTATCTATCTATGTGTAATGATTTCGTTCTCGTTCTAGTCGCTGTTCCGTGCGTTGGTCTCTCTTCACACTAAGGTCAAGCTGGTGACCCCCGCCTCTAGGTCTGGCTTAGTGGAGGAGCGAGTTGCTCTCTTGCGCTCTCCACCGTACATAGCCAGGTACACCCGACTCATCTGGTACCGTCCTGAGCCAGGCCTCCATTTATAAGGTCCTTTGGAAGCTGGTTAAAAAGTCTTGGCCCCCTGACAACCAAGCTATTTTCCTTCAGTGTTGGGGAGGTCCCTTGTCGGGCCTTTAATTTGGGAACACTACACATTCTGCCTTTCCTATTTTCCAGTGTTGTTTGAATGGTAATTGGGTTTAGTTTGAGGTTTGGTACCAGTTTTTCGATAATTTTCCATATGTAGATTATGGTGTACCTCAATCTTCTTTCCAGGGAGTACAAATTTAGTTTTGTAGTCTTTCCCAGCAGTTGAGCTCTTTGCAGCCATCAATCTCTGCTGTGAAATGAGTTTCTTCTAGTCTTTTAGTTTTTTCCTTTTTATATGGGGACCGTGGACGTCAAGACTGAGCAGTATTCAAGTTTTGGTATAATCAGTGTTTTTAGCAGGGGAATCATTACTGTCCTGTCCCTTCTCTTGAACGTTCTTAGTATCTGTCTCGCGGCTCTTTTTGCTTTATTTATCGCCATCTGATTTTGTGTTTCGAATTTCGCATCATCGATCATTATTATCCACAGATCGATCGCTTTCGTGCTTCTCTGAATTTCCTGTCTATCTGGAGCATAATATGCAGTCTGTTTAAGTTCCTCTTTTCTACCATATCTCAAGAGCTGAAATTCCTCGGTGTTAAATGTCATGTTGTTGTGTTCTGATCATTTGTATATTTTGTTCGTGTCCCTCTGCAAGGCCTCCACTTCATTTACATCACTGATTTTTCTGCAAAGGATGTTACTATACTGTTGCTGTTTACTCTGCTGTCTATGTCTGTTAGCATGATAATGATCAGGAGTGGGGCCAGAACTGTACCTTGTGGTACTGAGCTGCGTACTTTGATTCCGATGATGATATACCTTGAATTTTGACTACCTGTAGACGTTCTCTGAGGAAGTTGTAGATCCATTTTCCCACTTGGCCTGTTATTCCCATACATTTCATTTTATGTGCTATTATACTGTGATCACATTTGTCGAAAGATTTGGCAAAATCCGTGTATATGACATCGTAGTTGTCATTGCCTTCCAGTGCATCTAGGATATTTTTGTAGTGTTCTATTAGCTGTGACAGGCATGATCTATCTGATCGGAATCCGTGCTGATTTTCGCTGAATCTTTCCAGTGTCTCCAAGAAATCGTAAATGTTCTCTCTAACTCTTCTTTCAAATACTTTGGTGAAGTGGGACGTCAATGACACTGATCTATAGTTCTTTGCTTGAGATCTATCCCCTCCTTTACATATAGGGACAATGTTTGCTCTTTTCAAGATGCTCGGTACTTCTCCAGTGTCTAGGGATCTTCTTCATATCCAGTATAAAGGTGTAACTAGTTCATTTTTACAGTTTTTAATCAATAATGCGTTCCAGTTGTCTGGACATGCAGCTGAATGTGATTTCATTTGTCCTATAGATCTCGCTACATCTTCTGGGGTAGAATCAAAGTCTGTTATACACTCTCCTTCCAATTTCTCTTCAAAGAATGCATCTATGTCAGGTATCGCTTTGTCACTTTTTGGGGTACTGAAAACTGATTCATACTGAGCTCTCAATGTTTCAGATATTTCTTTTGGATCGTCGGTTAGTTTATTATTTCTCTTCCTTAAGGGCCCAATAGCGGCGCGCGTTTTTGTTTTCCTTTTCGTATAACTATAGAAGTATTTTGAATTTCTCTTTATTGCTTCTACCGCCTTTTCCTCTTTCCTCTCTGTATGGTCCTTAATCAGGGTTTGTATTTCCCTATCGATACCCTCCAGTTTTTCTTGTATTACTTTCCTGGCATTATCTCCGCATTTGGTTAACTTCGCCTCCACTCTCTTTCTTTTGCGGAATATTCTTCTCTTTTGCCTCTCTAGCCAGCAACTCTTTCCTTTTGGCTGTGATTTCGGAGCATATTTTTTCTAAAATTTTCAGCTTTTTTTCTTCCAAAGTTGTTAGCATTTCTTCAGTTGTTTTATTCTCTAAAACTGTTCTCCACTCTATTTGGGCCATGTGCGATCTGATTGCTTCCCAATTTATAGTCTTGGAGTTTAAATTAAAAGCCCCAAATTTACTTTCCTCAATATGTGTATTGTCTTTTAATGTTGTCGTCATGTTTGTTGATATCTCGATTAAGTTGTGGTCTGAGATAATGGGGTTATTTTTACATCAGCAATGAAGTTCGTGTTATTCGTGAATACCAGATCTCGGCAGTTATTTTTTCTGGTATTTTCTGTTATCTCTTGTGTCAGCATAAACTCATTTGTGAGAGCCATCGACATTTTTTTGCTTGCTCCTGGTCTTCTCTTGTGCCTCTCTTGTCCTGGTGTATATATACTGTATATTCCTATCCACCTTTTTGTATTTTATAAATGGGAAGTTAAAGTCTCCGTAGATCATTATATTGGCGGATGGAGGGTTTATGGCCTTTATTATCCTTCTGATATCATGAATGACCTCCGAAAATTTTTCGGTTAGAGTGTTTGGAGGTCTATAGATGGCTATTAGTGTCACGTTTAGGTTATCTATTTTCACTGCTAGGAGTTCCACAAAGCTGTTTCATTTACTTATTATCGTCTCTACCATATGACCTTCATGTTCTATCCGCTCTTAGTAAGTTGAAGCTCTCTATATTTATCTCTTTCTTATCATTACAATATTCGCAGTTTTCACAATTTCCTTGGCAATCCTTAAGATGAGTTTCTGTGAGGCATGCGATGTCAGCCCTTGTTTCGTCCATAAATTCTTTCAGGTACGAAACTTTGTTGAGTGATTGGTTTAGACTTATTCCTTGAATATTAACCAGGACAATATTTATGTTCTTTGTTTTTCGTTACCACTTGTGCATTTCAAGTTCGTTTTCTTTCGGTTTCGCTTGTTTCGTTGCCCTATGGTCCTCCGAGAGAAATCCGTCTCCGCCTACCTGTTCTAGTCGCTTCTTGCACGGAAGCGGTTTGGCTCGGGGGTTTCCAGACGTGTCAACTGCATGCGTTGGATAACATTTAGAAGCCCTATCGTGCTTGCGATGTTGAAAATTTTTTTTGTTCGTTTATTGTGTTCCTGGTGTTATTGTTATTCCTATTGTCCTTTAAACTTTGTCTTTTGGGTTCGTCGGGAGATGTTGAGAGTAGCATTTTTTCCGTAGTTGAAGGTTCCATATTTTGCGTAAGTCCTGCAGATGTCCGGGTGGTAGAATTTGCATCTGTCTCCAAATTTACAATGACCATATATATATATACAGGGTGTTTCAGGAGGAAAGGTCAATACTTCGGGAGGTGATAGTATCGGTCATTGTGAGAAAAAAAGTTCATATGAACATGTGTCTAATTCTGAATGGTTACGGAGATAGAGCTGTTTGAATCTAATGCGCGCGCAGCTCTCCTCCCTTCCCTCCCCTATAACCTTGAACCATGTAAGCTGTAATGTAAGCATGTAACATAAGCCAATCGACAGCTGACTGTTGTGAGTGACATTGTTTGGTGTTTGAAGCAGTGTTAAGAATGCCACACACCTTCACACATGCCGAATATGCAGATATGGTGTATGTCTACGGTTTTTGCGATGGAAGTGCAACAGCTGCTGTTGCAGAATACCGTCGACGATTTCCGAACCGCAGAATTCCGGATCGAAGAGTGTTTACTAGGGTTTTCAACACATTGCGTGAGATTGGTACACTTCCCAGCGCTCATGTTTCATCTGAACGTGAAGGTCAACAAGATGTGGATGAAGTGGAAAACATTCTTCAGTTGGTAGAGTGTAGTCCTACTACTAGCTCACGAAGAATTTCTACACGTCTCGGTGTACCACACACAAGAGTATGGCGAACATTACGTGAGGAAGGCTTGCATCCATATCATGTACAGCGTGTACAACACCTTCAACCAGGAGACGCTGCCATGCGACTGGAATTTTGTCATTGGGTAAATGCTAATCGCCGATTGCTTCGATTAATACTGTTCACCGATGAAGCTACTTTCACCCGTGACGGTATCAAAAACACTCGTAACTCTCATCGGTGGTCAGACGAAAATCCAAATGCCACTGTGGAAACAAATTTTCAACATCGCTTCTCTGCCAGTGTGTGGTGCGGTATCATCGATGATCAGCTGTTTGGCCCTGTTAATTTAGAGAATCGTCTTACAGGACAAAGTTACCTAGAATTTCTGCAAAATGAATTGCCAGGACTATTGGAGGATGTTCCTTTGGCTACACGCGCTGGTATGTACTTTCAGCATGACGGAGCTCCTCCACATTCTATCCGTCTGGTGATGCAATACCTAAATCAAACTTTCCCTGGTCGATGGATCGGCCGCGGTGGTCCTATTCAATGGCCATCAAGGTCTGCAGACCTCTCTCCGTTAGATTATTGTTTGTGGGGGTGGATGAAAAGTCAAGTTTACAAAAGAAAGGTGAATACACGAGACAAATTGCTCGCGCGCATGTTGGATGCTGCTGCCCGCATAAAGAAACTGCCCGCATAAAGAAACGTCAAGATCAACTCAGACGAACAACACGCGATTTTCGCACACGAGTTGCAAAGTGCATTGAGGTTGACGGTGGCATTTTCGAAAACGTATTGTAAACTGTAACAAATTTGTCATTTCTGTATCTGATACCATTCAAAATGCCAATGTTTAAACATTAAATGTTAGAAACAGTAATTGGTTTCTCTTTCTTGATTACCATTAACAATGCTTTTGTATTTGTAGATTCAAACAGCTCTATCTCCGTAACCATTCAGAATTAGACACATGTTCATATGAACTTTTTTTCCTCACAATGACAGATACTATCACCTCCCGAAGTATCGACCTTTCCTCCTGAAACACCCTATATATATATATATATATATATATATATATATATATATATATATATATATAGAGAGAGAGAGAGAGAGAGAGAGAGAGAGAGAGAGAGAGAGAGAGAGAGAGATAAATACCCTGGGTAGCCTAGTGGTTAAGACGCTGTGCTGCTGGAGTGTTGGTGGGGCGTGGTTCGGCTTCCACATTAAACTGTAGGTCTAAGGTGGAGTGACAAGCTTGACTTTCGTCAGAATGAACATTTCGGGCTGAAGCAAAACCAATGTTAACCAAGGTGTATATATATATAAATATGTCTTATACTTACTCCAGATAATCTCTGTCTTTATATATGTTATTGTGGTGTTACACCTAATGAATAGAGCCTATATTATTCATGTATAAATAGAACAATAAAATTGAAAATGAAATTATCCTATTTTTCTGCCAGATTTTGTTTATACGAGTATTTAGAGCAATTCAGGGCCGGCTCAAGGTACCGGCAACTCGGGCAGTTGCCCGGGGCGCCACGTGCTAAGGGGCGCCACGTCATGTGTTTGGGATCTTCCAAATACAAAGGGAAAAATAGAAAAATAAATAAATAAAATAAAATGAAATAAAAGAGTCAAATGTGAAAATTTCCTGATGTGGAGTCAAATTTTCAAGGATTATGACATTATATTAGCCAATAGCATTAGTACCAGACTACCAGTAAAGCTAAGGTCAGCTTGGCCCGACATGGTGTGACATGTCACATGGGTTGATGTGGCCGCGTAGGTGAGCGTTGAGCACAAATTACATACGCCTGGCAGCGCTGCCATCCTTTAATATCTCATCAGTGTTGCCACTTTGTGGAATTTTTACATTTTTTTGTGGATTTACCTCAGATAAAAGTGGCAACACTGTCTCTCATATTTTTATACATGGTTCCATTTTGAGAATGTTTAGTTGTACTTTGAGTGAATATCGTTAATTGTAATAAACTCTTTATTCCTACATTTGTAGTTTTTCCTCATTGTGAACAAATTTTAAAATTATACTTGTAAGGGCGCCGAAGTTCAGCTTGCCCGGGGCGCCAGCAATCCTAGGGCCGGCCCTGTAGAGCATTATTGCGAAACCGATGAATCAATCAATCTGAAACTCGGTGTACACCAACTATGGTGAGGACCTATTCACCTTTTTCGAGGGAAGTCGCTACGTTAATAAATATGTTCGTCATCAACCCCACTCAGAATTGAAACAGTTTTTGAAGAACTGCTGAAATGGAGAGACCGTTTTCGTTGCTGGCAACTGTATTCAGATTTGCTACTCAGAAACATTGATACTTATTATGTTACGGATAACTTACATAACTGAGGGGAACTGCATAATAAATATATTTTTGAGGGTAGGGAGAGGTAGGAAGAATAATACGAAGAAATTAACGCATTACATTACATTATATTTGGAAAACACGAAGCAACTCCACCGTATCCAGGTTACATATTAAAGTATTGTCGGAAAAATCTTTAACAAATAAATAAATAAATGAGAATCACGAACAGGTTTATTAACTGAGAAACGAGTTCTGAGTTTGGTGAGAAATGATTCAAAAAATTATTCCCCGATTCAAGATTCTTCAATCAAATATTAAGAGTTTTTCTATTGTTGCGCGTGTTTGCGCGCATAATTTCTTCCTATCCACTGGTAAAAGGTTCGTATTTCATACACTACTTCAAAAACATTATAGTTTTATACAATTATACCTTAGCTAAAGTGTGTGTGTGTGTGTGTGTGTGTTGGAAATTATCAACTTTTAAGGGCAACAACTCGTAGAAACTCTATACATTTATATAGTTTTCGTCTGGTACATCGTAGATTTTGCTCGCATTTTGTAATTCCTTTTCTCCCCCTTTTATTAGTCTTTTCATCTCATTCCTTCTTCTTTCTTTTTCCCCTTTTCTTTTCCCCCTTTCTTCCCCCTTTTTTGACTCGTCTCTTTTTCTCTCATCTTTCTTCACTTCTTTTCCTTTTTTCACATTTTCTTCTCTTCTTTATCGTCTTCCTTTCTTTCGTCCTCTTTCGCTTCTTCACCCTTTCACCGTCTTAACCTTCGATTCTTTCCCCTCTTATTCTCCCCTCTTGATGAAACTACTCCGCAACGTTATTACTGGAATGTAACTCGACACCTCTCGTTCCAGCGAGGCCCTTCCACCAACCATCTTTCCAGTAATTACGTTCAGCATATACCGCGAATAGGAAAGAATACCTCTCTGTCCAACGACGTTCCTCGTACGCGCTTCGCTGCCTAACTTACGTCCTCTTTGAGTACGTGTGTATTTATTTGTTTCATTCTTATAGACGCAGACACGTTCAATTTTCATATATTTTTACGAGTTATTCGACTCACAGACGCTTTAAGCTAAATATAAATTTATACGAGTCGCATTCATTTCTTTTAGACCAAACTTTAGTGACATTTATTGCATTGTGTATCGACAAATTATATATTCACATGTTGTGTACATAATATAAAATGTGTATTTTTCATTTTAATATTTCACTATAGTCAAAGTATTATATATAATTATGACAAGTGCAGTATTTGATGGTTCTTGCGGCTTTCAAATATAAATGTTCAAATTCAAGAACAATGATAATTAATTGAACTCGTGAGCGGTTAAAACAATTAAAATGTAAGAATGAATCTTGAAGAGACATTAATCCCCTCATGATAAGCGGTGTAGCCTCTTTCAATTAAACCCGCTCTCGCACACCGAATGCGCGCACCTGTTGAGGCCCTTACCACTCCATTTACTCATATATAAATCTTAAGAGTCATTGACTGTAGAGACAAAACCATATTGGCCAACTGATTCCGAGGGGACTCTCCCCTGTCCCAGAAAGGAATTTGCTCTCACAATCTGATTTACACTTTAGATAATAAATCCAAACAATAATAAAAGGATTGTCGAGAGATGCGGCGTTGATAAGGGTTTTCCCTCTTCGTTACGAGGGAATTTATTAACATTGAAATCTCCCCCAATTCGAGGGTGTCGGGGCTATAATTAATCTACGCGGCTGCCTCCCGCAGAATGCACGTTTCAATGATCCTTATAACCGAAGCGTTTTAGTGAAAATGCGTATGGCACTGTTGTAGAATAAGTGACTATAATATTAACGCTTATATTATAAACTTAATACCATGTATTATAATGTAAATATTAACAATTAATTAGTTGTAACTCGACTTGTAATACAAGGACACAAGTAGCTATAAGTTAACGCCTTCTTATATCAAACATCTCCAATAATACAAAACAAATTTCAAGATTTAAGTTCTCGTTCATAAATAAGGTAAACACTCCATAAAAGGTGGTGGAACATGGAAAACGGTTTCAGATTCTCTGTCTGGCTGTCTATCTGTCTGCTTAAATCTGTATGTCTGTCCAATTCTGGCTCTGTCTATCTGTCTGTCTGTCTGTCTTTCTCTGGCCTCTCGTGCTTTACTCGAACTGAAACAACATAGGTTAAATGAATCTATTTTAAACGAGCTGAAATTTGCTTTCATCCCTTATTTGAGTGTCACTATTATTGTTTTGCTTCTTTTCAAAATATTAACACGTGGTTTCATTCAATTGAAAGGCTTCCTCCATCTTCTCTCTCTCTTTTCAATTTGACATTTTTCACTTTCCCTTACCCACCTACTTTCTTACCCCTCCTCTATACAGAGGAGGTGCCCCCTTGGGGCATTGGTTTCTGCGAGTATGTAGAGGAATTACGGCATTTGGAGGAGTGAAGTCCATGGTGTAGTGGTTATCGCGTCTGACCGGCAATCGGAAGATCCCGGGTTCGATTCCCAGGTGGTACTTCATTTTTTCATTTGTTGTTTTCTCTTTCTCGTCTTGCGCGGAATATCTCCTATACAAGCGTCGTTCTTTACGTTATTTATACTGCGTGTTCTTTGCAGTTGAATGTATATATATATATATATATAAATGATGCACACTTGCAAGAAAAAAACAAAAGAGATTCCAAGACCTTTCGTGTATTTAATAACACCTCTAATTTTCATCATTCCCTCATGACGTCGTATTGTTAAATACACACTTTTTATTTTTCCAAGCGCATCAGTGTGGCTCACTTATTAATTTCATGTGTCTAACTGAAAAAAAATAATATATATATATATATATCGGGTGGCCCATAAAAAACGCCTTGAGATTTGAACATCAATAACTTCAAAATTATGCAGTTTACACTTCCAAAATTTACAAAACTTTTACTTCAATCTATTGATAAGCCATCATAAAAATTTTAGACCTCTACATAAAATACTTTTTCCACAGCTGAGGGAAAAATGAGGTATGGTGAAAAAAACGAATATCATAAAATGAAAAAATTTTATTATTCACATCTTAACAAATATGATCAATATGTCCGCCGTCCTGCTTACAAATTAATCTTAACCTTTTCTTCCACGACATGATACATTTTCTGATTTCTGCTAATGTTATTTTGTCCCAACATTTTTTTCCCCAAACATCTCTGTTTTTAACGACGCTTTAGAACCATCCCATTTGAAACTATGATTACATCTATACATATGGTTAAACAATGCATTAGAATTATTTGCTGTTCTACACGCGTATTTATGCCGTTTTACCCGAATATCAAACGTTTTACCCGTTTGGCCTATATATACTGAGTCACATTGTGTTCATCCGATTGAATACACAGAACCATCAACATTATCGGGGCTATTCTTTATTAGGCGTGATTTAACAGTATTATTATACTTAAAGACTACATTGATACCATACCATACCATATCTTTGACGCAAAGCTTAATTAACTCAATAAGAGTTAATTAAGCTTTGCGTCAAAGATTGTAAATTTCAGTTTGAAAACAAGTTTTATGCTATGTCGTTTGGATTGGCGATGGAAAATCCCCTCTCACTGGTATTAGCTAACTTATATATGGAATTTTTTGAAAGCAGAATTTTGCCTACTATTGTTCATTTTAACCTTGTTTGGTACAGGTATATAGATGATATTTTATGCCTTTGGCCTAATAATTTGGATGCTGACTTATTTCTTGGTTGGCTCAACAATTTAGTCCTATCTATTAAGTTCACGGTTCAAAAAGAAAATGATGGAAGTTTATCTTTTCTGGATCTAAAAATTCGGAGATGCTTTAATCAGTTCAAATTTGAAGTTTATCGTAAGCCTACTAATAATAACTCTTATGTGCATTTTTATTCTGACCATCATCCCTCGATTAAATCCTCTATTTTCTCTGCTATGTTTCTTAGAGCATTGAGAGTTGTCAGTCCTGAATTTTTAGATTCCGATTTATGCAATATCATGAATATTGGTACTAACTTATGTTATCCTATTTCATTTTTAGATAACTGCCTTAGGAAAGCCAAGAATAGGTATTATAATAGTGAAACTGTAAAGAAATTTGAGCGTAAAAATATCCTTAGCCCACTTTACCATGTAAATTTTTAATATCTTCCGACTTTACTTAAAGAAATTGGTATCAATGTAGTCGGTGCTGGTTAAGTGTGCGGTCTACCTAGCTTTTAGTTAGCCTTATAAGGCTAACTAATGAAACTATCACGACTTAACCTAACCAATCGTCAAGGGCGTACAGTTGACCTAACGATTGGTTAGGTTAAGTCGTGATAGTTTCATTAGTTAGCCTTATAAGGCTAACTAAAAGCTAGGTAGACCGCACACTTAACCAGCACCAATGTAGTCTTTAAGTATAATAATACTGTTAAATCACGCCTAATAAAGATTAGCCCGGATAATGTGGATGGTTCTGTATATTCAATCGGATGTACACAATATGATTCAGTATATATAGGCCAAACGGTAAAACGTTAGATAGTAGGGTAAAACAGCATAAATATGCGTGTAGAACAGCAAATAATTCTAATGCATTGTTTAACCATATGTATGGATGTAATCATAGTATCAAGTGGGATAGTTCTAAAGCACTCGTTAAAAACAGAGATATAATTGAAAGGAATATTTTAGAATGTGCATTTATCCATTTTAAAAATAATTTCAATAACAGTGCGGGAATGTATAAAATTTACAATATCCTGTTAAAATACCTTTTGCTTCTAATCAACTCTTGTTAATCACGTGCTAATCTTTTTGTTTTTCTGTCCCGTTGTATATATTTTTGTCATCTCGCCTTCTCCCTTCATTCTCTGACGAGGTATACTTCTGAATACACGAAAGGACTTGGAATCATTTTTCTTTTTCCTTGTGGGTTTGCATCATTCATTCATTTCACGTGTTTATTTGTGAAATTCATCCCATATATATATATATAAAACTGACTTTTACCAATAAAAATAATGAAATGATTTGTAAAGTTAGAAGGGGACGCCTTATAGAGGCCAACTAATTCTCGTTTTCATATTGCCCCATTCCATTTTCATTCTGTTTCTTGAGCTTTGCTCGTAATTCATCACTTTATCTCACTCTCTATCCCTTATACCTTTAGTCTCCCCTCATTCAATCCCCGTTTCTCCCCTCGGCCCTGAGGAGAAGGAAACTCGTAATTGGATTGTTCCGATGTGTAACAATCACTGGCGACAGTTCGAACTAATTAACGAGCGCGGTGGGAAGGACGAAGCTCGATTCCCGTTGTTTGAGGCTTTACCACGTCACCGCAGATCGGCGAGACTAGACCTCCGACCGTTTCACAGATTCACCTCGGAATCTTGATGACCATTTAATATGCGACACATGAATGATACACAAACAGACGCACACAAGCAAACAAAATCATCCGCCTGCCTTACGACATCTCATTAACTTGACATTCTATCGACAAGTTATTATTAGGTTAAATTAAGTTGGGTAGGTTAGTTTTTTAGTGTCGATGTTTTGGTCTTGTCGACGAAATGGGTATAAGTCCGACAAAATAGCGCAACAAATGGGTAGACATGCAGATTGGAGACATAGGCAGGCAGGTATTATTATTAACACGAATAAAGTGTAACTCATTCAGGGTGGCCAACAATGTCTCAATGTCCAACAAAATTTATGTATGTGACAAAATTTTACATAAATTTCTTTAAAATATTCTTTTTAAAATCTTTAAAAAGTAGGAAATTAAATATAAAATAAAATAAAGACACCGGGCTGTAAATCTTGAAGGTCGTGTCCCCCGCTCATGCAGACTTTGAACTACAAATTTCATGCAGCGATTAAGGCGTTTCCTCTGTAATACTTTTTTGATTGGTTGTGGTTCGGAACGGACGTTAAGCTGTAGATCCTCCAGGGTGAGGCGATAAACTTGAATTTTGTAATTTTGTGTGGAAATGATGATATACCCGTATATATATATATATATATATAGTGATGCGACGTATTTTTATCTGGGTTCATTAAAAGAACAAACAAACAAACACTTTTTTGCAATAAATAAATAAATAAATAAATAACTAAATAAAAAATATCGACCCCCGCCTTTTTTTGTAAATGTTGGTGAAAATGCATTTTATTTAAAATCTAAACCTAAAAGTGATTAAAGAATGTAAAAGAAAGTTCTTTTGACATATCTGACGATCCTATTAACTGTTGCTGTTGAATATACAGCACTATATTAACACTCATACCACTAAAACAAATTAGCACTTTGCTAACAGTAAAAAGCCAAGTACAGAAATTACTGTTGCGTATTGCGTGTATGTACAGTACAATGTACAATTAATTTCCTTACAGGTATTTTTTAATTGCACATCACTAAGTACTATCAGGGTATGATTCGGATTTTGAATGTGGCATACTTTCCTCTCCCCGATTGCTTCTAACAGTTAAAAAGAAAAGTTGAAAATACCGTACTGGATATCCTCACGGGTAGTTTCTCAACTTGGGATTCGTGGGAGGTGTTCAGCTAGGGGGTTCCCGTACTTAGCAAAAACAAAAATGAATCTATATGGAAAACTGGTTTATTTTTTTTTAGCAAAAATGACAGAAATATGTAAAATGGGACAGAAACTAATTTTTTAAGTGAGAAACTCGTGTAATGTTACGGTTTTGCAGTTGGAATTACTTTCTGTTAGTCATAATCTCCATATAAAACTGTTAGTTTGTGTCTTTTAATGAGATTACTGTGCCTGCTTTGCCTCTGTTAATCTTATATTGGGTTGAATAAACTAACCGCAGAGTAATGCACAGACTGTCGATTTCATTGCTTTGTTTTAATTGCAACCATTGATGAAAATTAAGTCCAGTTCGCGTAAAAATGAGGTTGCAAATGGAATTAAAACTTCCAATGCTTCAGACACCAGTTCTAGATATTCACTTTTTCGTGCAATTCAAAATGTACACAAGACTCCTGACGGGAATGACAACTGCGGGGTCTTGTCAGAAGAAAGTTCAATCAATATTGTAGGTTTCCTTCAAGTTTGGAAGACTACGACCCTTTCATTGAAAGGATTAAGTATCCACTTCTTATCAGTTTTCCATCGTCACATGGAAAATAGTTCGGGAACTTTTTCTACAGTTCAAGTATGCTGCAACATTATTTAAGGAACTGGGGTCGTGAATTTTTATATCAAACCCCTTTTAATATAAAAACCCCTGTCTCCAGCACTAAAAAAGGTTGAGAAACACCGTTCTAAGCCCTAAGTTGAATATTAATTAATATAAAATTAACACGCATAATAGATCATTTTCTTTGTTTTTGTAAAATTTAACAATTATTTTATTGGTTATATTTTTGGTCTGGAATATAAAAGAAGCTGAAAGAAAATTATTAAGCCTATACTATAGTCCGTATGTCCCAATTTTAATTAAAATAATGTTTATTTTATATATTTAAAATATAAAATTATGTTTTAGATGTTTCCACAACATATAAACGGTAACTTACTGAGACTATATATATTTATTTTCTACGTAAACCGATTTTCTTTTGGATACTTTAAAAGAAAATCCCTTCAGAAAATAACTGTTTTAACAAAAAGGAACGACAAACCCGTTCTTTCGCAAACACGCGTTTATGACGACACTTTCTTACCTTTGGATGAACTTGAAAAAGCAACACCGAATGACCGATCACATTTCGAGTTGGAATTTTAATTAATTATTGTGATTCACAATACGCTCATTTTTAAAGTTTTTATTGCGAGTTTCACGCGTGAGTATATTTATAATATCGGGGTACATGCACGATTTCTGAGGAGGAAGAAGTACCTTATTTCAGTTTATTTTTACTTTTGGTCTCAAAAATACGCTAGTTTCGCTTTTTCAAATTGTTCCTTCATTCCTTCAGAACGCCTCTTCATCTTAGCTCTGTACAAAATAGGCTAAACAATTCAGAACACCTTTAGAATTTCAAAAACATTTTCGTATACATATTTAAGTATCTCATAATTAGATACTTCGCTAAACAACAGCATAAAATAATTCTCACTTTCCAATCAATAAAACTTCCATTATCTCGTAATGATTACCTAATTTTCTACGAATGTTTACCAAACGCGTCAACATTAATTGGAATCTTGATTACGTATAATTGTTAAACTATATTTATTTATTGCTTACTGCTCTTATATAATTAAAATAAACCCAATAATCCATATCGATGCGTGTATGCAGTTGGATATCTGCGTGAAGAGAAGTTATAAGTTTGTCGTCATACTTGAAATTAACAAAAAGTTCCGAGTTTTTATCGTATTTATAGATTGAACATATGAGGATAAAAAGTGTAAAAATGTTATGTGTGTATATGAAGACTAAGAAGAAGGATTAATTTGTTTAGATTTCCGAAGGTGTGGACTTTAGAGTTGACGTTCCTCCATCAGGAACTTCATATTTTCAGAAAAAAAATATATACTCGTATGTATAGGAGGATAATTTTATAAAAGCTTAAAACTTATAGGCCTATCTTCAAATTTAAAAATCTAAAACTCTGCACTTGCGAGAAATTAAAATTATGATTTGAAATATTTTTTGTTTTTTATATCTCTCAATTAATTAATTTGAATCATTTCGTTATACTCGTTCTCTTGACCAATCCATCTGTACAACTATGCTTGATTTGCATTTAGCAGTAAAGGATGACAAAGGAAAAGGGGTCTACAATAAGACAATTAAGTACATTCGAAATGAATATAAACTGTTCTGAAGTTAAAATGAATTTATTTCACAACAATGAGATAAAGTGGAATGAAGTATGTCGCTCGTTGAGCGCATGCGTGTAGCGTCAATTATATGGTGAATGAAGTAACTACTGTATGTACGGGTTGGTTGTATGGTTTCGCTTGAAACTTACGGAAGGTTCAAAATGTTGTGTATGATTAAGCAAGGGCATGATAATGCCGGATACGGTTTGAATATTTACTCAGATAATTTCCTGTTCTGAAGATGAGAAATGAATCTCAAAACGTTAAATAAATATGGATAAATGGCTTTCTTTTTATAGGTCATGGGTAAACCGAGGTTTCTTATATATATAGAACAAAATGCTACCTCATATTAACTATATTTTACATGAAGTGATGTTCTTTAAATTACATTCTTAATTTACGAGTTTTTTTTTAAACAAATAAATCAAACTTCCAACCGAACGTTTCTGGTGCATGAATAATCCTATCTTTAAAGTACAGTTTAAATCGTCCGAATCAAGACTTCACTATAAACTTGCGCCAATGGACTCATCTGATTCATGCAAAGGGTGTCTGAAACATAATACTCGTATATTTCAGATATATGAATTTCTTTGGAACATTGCTTCAAAAGGTGTCTTAAAATTAATGTTTCAAAAGTGTCTTCGAACTTGCTTTTCAAATTCATATTCATATTAATGTTTCTACAGTTATATAATGATTCTAAAAAATGTTTCAGTTACATATTCTGAGAGGACATCCACTTCAAAAATTATCTGCAACACTTAATGAAAAAGTTAAAAAAAATATTTCACTTTTTCTAGCCAAAATACGCGTGATTCAACGTATCTATAAAAATATATTAGACTCAAAACGTTTCTAAAAGTGCGAGTTATGAACTCTGGTGAGGAAACGTTTGTCACTGGTCGTCTTTGAGTGCGAAGGATGCATCTCTGCCTCCAGAGGATTCGGGCGCTTCAATGGAGGCTTCTGGTCGGGGTTGACATAATGGAGGGTCAAGTTACACTTTCGCCCTTCCAACGCTGCCCTTTCTATTTGCTTTCATTTCCCTTTCTTTAGTCCTTTGCTCTCTCCCTCTCTCTCTTTTCCTCTCCGTCTCTCTCCAAACATATCTATCTGTTCTGTAATTCATAAATTGTCTCCCATTATATATAGTACATTTCACATACCTTATGCTTATTAAAACAAACACATATGTGTACATTATTATAAACGTTTTAGAGGTGTTTTACAAGTTAATGTAAAACAAGATTTTGTTCCATTCGACCTAATTTATATATAGAGTATATCTATATATGATACACACATACCGTGCATGGAATAAGGAACTTCTCTGCGAAAATTAAGTCTACTATAGTCCGAATAAGTTATGTTAAATGACAAAGACTATAGATTTTTCTTTTTCATGATGTTAGCCCGACGTGGGCAACGGGTCAGTCGCAAAGAGGCCCCAAAAATATAGCTTCCCTCACCAGCTATCTGCAAAGCAGATAAGATCCACCTTTGGGACAGGATCTAGGGTCTTATTTGCTTTGCAGATAGCTGGTGAGGAAAACTATATTTTTGGGGCCTCTTTGCGAGTGACCCGTTACCCACGTCGGGCTAACATCATGAAAAAGAAAAAGGTATAGTCTTTATCATTTACCATTACTTATTCGGACTATAGTAGATTTAATTTTCCCAGAAGAGTTCCTTGTTCCATGCACGGTCTGTGTGTATCATGAAAAAACCTCAGGAGACCATTCTCAGGGGACCATATATATATATGATGAATAAAACCACGAAGGAAAGGAAACACAGAATGGTGCTCAAGCGCTTTCGTCTAATGACATCCTTTCCTTCGTGGTTTTATTCATCGTAAATATTTTTCACGTGTTACTTTCATGAAATAATTTTATATATATATATATATATATATATCCTAGAGAGGCAGATAGAATATCTGAAAGCTTAAACATAAATTCAAAGAAAGTAAATTGGGAAAACAAATAAAAATTTAAAGGAGGTAAATTGGGAATTGCTGCTACACGAGAAGACTCCACAAGAAATACTATGTATAATAGAGACGGAAACCAAACCTATAATACTGAAACATATTCCAGAGAGACAGGAAAGAAAACGTAGCAAGCTCTAGAGGAAAATCAGGACTCTATTCAGACAACGAAGACAAACCGTAAAACATCTCCACAGATGCAGAACTGATGCAAAGAGACTCAAATTAGAGAGGAAACTTGGTGAAATAGAAATGGACCTAAAGCAAACATTCATACATAAGACAAACGAGGAGGAAAACAAGGTAGCAGAAAACATAAAAAATAACCCAAAATACTTCTACACGTTTGCAAAAAGGAAAATGCAGTGTAAGGAGAGTATTGGACCGTTGATAGACGGGGAGGTCGAATACACAAATGACCCGAAAGAAATAAGTGAATTGCTTAAGGAACAATTTAAATCTGTGTTTAGCATCCCTAAGTCAGAGATGGGAGTGGAAAACCCAGACGAGTTTTTCGACATTGATACAGATCAACCAAGAACAAATCCCGAAAACAAACCTATTAATGGACTTCGAGTTCACGGAAGGAGATGTAATTACGGCCTTATCACAGATGCGAGACAATTCAGCGCCAGGGCCAGACACATGGAGTGCCACATTTCTGAAGAAATGCAAAGAGAGTATTGCAAAACCGCTATACTTACTATGAAGGAAATCACTTGACACAGGACAAATTCCACTCCCCTTAAAGAACGCGAACATTGCCCCCCTATTTAAAGGTGGTAACAGAGCAATGCCCAAAAATTATCGGCCAGTGGCACTCACCTCACATCTTATAAAGTGTTTTGAACGCATAATTAGAGGCAAAACTACCTACTACCTACAAGAAAAAGATTTATACAACCCAAATCAACATGGCTTCAGGGCGGGTAGATCATGCCTGTCACAGCTACTAGACCACCAGGAGAAAATATTAGGAACATTGTGTCGAGGACAAAACATTGATGTAATATATACTGACTTTGCTAAAGCCTTCGATAAATGTGACCATGGAATCATAGCACACAAACTTAACCCTTTAATGCCCAGTGTGTGAAATTTTCATCGTTAACTTTGGAAGCAATTTTAGACCTTCCAGTTCCCAATGTGTGAAATTTAACACATTTTGTATTTTATTAATTATGAACAATAAAACTTTGTAAAATATATTTTTCAGTTATTTTGGGTCCAAAACGATTTTTATCTCAATTTTTTTTTTTTTACTTTTCGACTTAATTTGGGTATGACAGGGTTAAGGATACAGGAATTACTGGAAAGCTAGGGAGGTGGATATTTAATTACCTGACGCAAACAACGCAAAGAGTGGTGGTAAACGGAGTTAAATCGGAAGTCTCGGAAGTCGTGAGCTCTGTCCCACAAGGGACAGTATTAGCTCCCTTGCTGTTAATAATAATGATTGCAGATATTGATGCAGATATTAATGACAATATTGTATCATGCTTCGCAGATGACACAAAGATATGTAAGGAAATATTGAACGAAGATGACATAAGAAAACTACAAAACGACATTGAAACATTATTCCAGTGGGCAGAAGACAACAATACGAAGTTCAACGAAGAAAAATTCCAACTTCTAAGATATGGTAATAACAAAGAGCTACAGAAAAAAGGGTACAAAACTCCGCAAGCCAAACAGATAACATCAAATTCACAAGTCAGGGATCTTGGAGTAATAATGTCGTCGGATGCAGAATTCAGAGAGCACTATAAAATCAAAATCATAACGCCTAGAAAAATAATGGGAATCATCTGGAGGAGCTTCCGCAGCAGAAAAGCAAACATCATGCTTAAATTATGGAAGAGTCTAGTCCTACCAATAATTGAGTATTGCTCAGTACTCGCAAGCCCACACAGGAAAAGAGACATTGCGAGCATTGAAGCTATACAAAGGACTTTTACGTCTAAGATAGAGGAAACGGAAGGTGAAGAGTATTAGCATGGGCGCAAAAAGGGAGAGTGCAGGAATGTTGCAATGCCGCACTGAGATAATGATCAATGTTGCAAGATGTTGCAAAGGGGTTGTGCAACAAATTGGGTATGCAATGAAGGGGGAGGGGTTATGCAACAACTCAATGTTGCAAAGGGGGTAGGGTTATGCAACAACTCAATGCTGCCAAGGGGGAGAGGGGATGGAGCTTCGGGGGGGGAGAAGGGAGGATGACCTCCCCCCAAATGGGTAGCCTTAACCTAAGAGAGGAAGAGAAAGGAGACGGAGGAGGTATTTGGGGGAGAGGGTGGGATGTCCTTACCCCCCAAAGGGAAACCTAACCTAAACCTTAACCCAAGAAGGAAGGAGAGAGAGTTCTTTATTCCACCGGAGTCCACAGCATTATGAGCGTCCAGGGGCTAAGCAGGCGTTATATAGAGGATCGTGAGTTGCCAGATATCACTATTTATATATGGATGGGGTTACCAGATACCACCATTTATTTTAATTGTTCAGGTATAACTTATTAGGGTGAGTTGCTAGATACAACCATTTATTTTAATTTTTTATTTGTATGAGGATGGTTGGCAGATACCACCATGTATCTTAATTCACACGAGTTGCCAAATAATGTTTTTATTTATTAAAAGCAAGAGCGACTTTCTCCTTAAAGTTATTCAGCAAGAGAACTAATTATTTAAACGTCGTTCTGTCTATTTACTTTTGACAATCCTTTCTGTATATTGTCAGAAGTGAATGAAAAAACAAATTGCATCAGAAAAATAACAATACACACCTTTATATATATATATATGATGAATAAAACCACGAAGGAAAGGAAACACAAAAAGGTGCTCAAGCGCTTTCGTCTAATGACATCCTCAGGAACACTGAAGTACATAAAAGGTTACGGCCTATATATAGGTTACAGAAAGAAAAAATAAAAAATAAATAACATACATACACACAAACATACATATATATATATATATATATATACATACATATCTACACACACATATATATATATATATATATATATATATATATATGCAATAAACGGAGAAGTAAAAATAAAAATAAAAAATTAAAGATTAGGATTAACCAAGAGGCATACAGATTTGTAAGGAAAAATATCGATTTTTAGCACAAGATCAAATGAATTAAAAATACAAATTTATACTGGAAATCTACCCGGGTTTTAACACTTTGCCTTTTAGAGTCAAGATTCGATATATATATATAAATAAAATTAAGATTAAAAGTTATAAAGTAGCGTACAAGTTTACCAAAGATTTAGCGTCCTACCCTTTTTATCTAAATTTGTTTTGAAGGAATTCAAAACAACAGGATCGAGTTGAAAAAGACCTTTGCTTATGTTGAAGTTATTTGAAAGTTGGATAATGGCAGACTCAAGAATATTTCTATTGACAATGTTGCTAGAATGAAATAAAACTGAAGCATTATTCCAATCAATACAGTGGGATAACTCTGACAAATGGACAAAAAGAGCACTGGACAACTGTCCTGTTCTAACGGAATATTGATGCTGTTTTATACGTGTGTGCAAATCCTTTCCCGTCTGACATATGTAAAAGGAATCACATTGTTTACACCCAATTTTATAGATAATGCCTGAATTATTGGTAGGGCTATTTTTTTTTACTATGATATTTTTCACAATATTGTTATATGAAAATATTACATTAATATCCAAAAGTTTAAGTACATTAGCAATGCCTAAAAAGCCCGGGAAAAATGGAAGTACTAAAATATTTTTTGACAAAGTACGAGTGTTATTATTGACACGATAGAAAGTTCGTTTTGCCTTGTTGAGACAAGATTCCATAAACGCAGATGGGTAACACAGATCACTTCCAATACCGTTGATTTTTTCCAATTCGGCATCGATGTATTCCGGACTGGCGATCCTAAGGGCGCGGAGAAACATTGATGCAATATATATATGCAATATAATATATATATATATATATATAATATATATATATATATATATGCACTATATATATATATATATATATATACACTATATATATATATATTATATATATATATATATATGTATATATATATATATATATATATATATATATATATATATATATGCAATATATTATATATATATATATATATATATATATATATAATTTAGGGTGTGCCTAAAATTGCAACTTCAAAATTTTGTAACGACCAGGATGTATTTTTTTTGTATTCAGTGCAAAAACATAATGTACAAAATCTTATCAAAATTGAACAGTATTTAGGACTTGCTCAAAGATGTTGAACTTTAAATATATTTACCTTTAATTAACATAAACATTTACTTCCAATTAACATAAAAATTTACCTTTAATTAACATAAACATTTACTTTCAATTACATAAAAATTTACCTTTAATTTTATTTACCTTTAATTAACATAAACATTTACTTTCAATTAACATAAAAATTTACCTTTAATTAACATAAACATTTACTTTCAATTACATAAAAATTTACCTTTAATTTGATTTACCTTTAATTAACATAAACATTTACTTTCAATTAACATAAAAATTTACCTTTAATTTTATTTACCTTTAATTAACAAACATTTACTTTCAATAACATTAACACTTAGCTTTAATCAACATTTTTGACAGCCTCATCAAACTTCTTTCGATGATACTCAACCACTTGAAGAAGGAACTGTTTCTGTTCCTCGTCACGAGTAAGGCTTTCATTGAAGGATTGCTTGAGAGCAACTCCTCGTTCTGCCAAATCATTTGTTACTCTAAGAGATGACACAATTGCTTGAGCTTCATTGTAGGTTGCATCACTGGACCAGTCTGCGGGGTCTTTACCGAGAAAGGTTTCATCAATTCCCAAAATACTAAAGAAGTTTTTAGTTGATTTTGTCACAAAGTCAGCCAATGAACATGAAGAAAAATTTTGTATAGGGGGAATCCTCTTTGGAGGCTCTTCGGAACCTTGTTGCACTCTCATGTTAGAAATCATGTTTCTCTTCTCTTCATGGGATACTTTATTGTCAAAAAAACTTAGACCTACTGATATCTCAGATAAATACCACAAATGTCGTGAGAATGCAGTCAAAGCAACAGTTGAAACTTCTTTGTCAGCGTAGTCTTCAAGTGTTTTTAGAAGCATGAGATCATTTCTTGGAGCATCACAAGATGACGTACATGTAAACCAATATTTAATGTACACAGTTGTGACGAACAGTGACACTCGTAACAAGTGATCTGCTAACATTCTGACATAGGAGAGGCGGGATCCCCTAATTGCAGTTTGACGGTGCTGAACAGAATATTGTTCTTAGAAAAGGCACATTTTTATGGCATAAATTGCTCGTGCCATCCATCGAGCTCGGTATACTGCTCCAGGTTTACGAAAAGTGATGCCTTGGGAGGGAGTACCTCCAAGGAATATAATGGAGAGTTCTAGGAGCTCTTGATAGTCTCCCCGAAGCTGTTTTGACTGCAACTGCTGAAGAGCAAATGCAATTAGACCTTTTCTCCTTTCTTCTTCTACCATGTTACCAGTATTTATATTAAGTAGAGTTTTATACTGCGTTTTATCAATATGAGGCCAAGATTCACGGAAATGTATAATCATCCATAATTTTTCCATCCCAGTGGAGAGTAAGGGGTACTTTTGGATCAAAAGATGCTCGAATTTCTGCTGCTAGAGATTCACGATGTTTGTTTCTGGCTCGATGAATTGTTCTGTGGCTAATCTGTAACTCACTTCTGGGAGCTCTGAGCAAATTAGATGAAGCCATTGCTGAGAAAACGTGAACAGCATTTCTGCTACTTATTTTTGTTCGATCTAGTGCTGCAGCAACTTCTTGCATAACAACTTGAACACGACCTCTGTTAGAACACCTAGACAAAACAGCCTTATGAGCAATCTCTTGATCAAAATCAGCATGATCACTTTTATCAGATGATTCTCCTGATGATTCTAATTCTATCGATTCATTAATTGTTGCTGCTGATGATGTATATGCTTCCTGCAAATATTTCTGTTTCTCTTTTTGCCTTTCATATGCTAGTGATCGCTCAATTCTGCTAGCTTCTTTCTTTGAAAGTTTCATGTCTACTCCTATCATTGATCCACGACGGCCTTTTTCTCTTTGACATTGTAAGAATAAGCGATCTTCCTCAATCTTAATCAAACTCATGGCATCCTGGTGTGCAATATCAAATAAATCATCCAGTGACTCGCCAAAAATATCACGTTTCTTGCTTTCAGTAGATGTTGATCTATTTATGTTTTTTTTGAGTGACTGCCATTCTTTATGAAGACGAACAACTCTCTCACGCACATGTAATTCAGTTGTTGTAGGTATACGTGCTCTTTCCCAAATCGGCAAAATTAAACGAACAGTTTTCTTAACACTTTCCTTCAGACTCATTTGTTTATCAGTATGAAAATTAAATAACACTTTTAGTACATCACGCCTTGATGGTAACTTTGCAGCACTAAATTTTTCTTCACATTTACCAACTAACCAAATATCACTGTAGCGTCTTGTTTTCATTGCCATTCTTGGTAGACACTAAAAGCAAAAAAACTGAACAATTACTGTATGTGGCTGAGCAGAAAAACACAGTTTAACACAACCCACCGGCAGTGCTTGAGAACAACGATTGACGTGTCATGTGTGCCAACTGGTGCATAGCTGCTTTCCTTGTTTGTTTACGTTTAAACCTGTACAGACGTGTAGAGAATGTGTGACTAATACTTGTTCAGTAGCTCTATAACTCCACTTATGTGAAATACTTATATAAGAAAGAATGCTTTACCAAGAAACATAATGTGCAGAACTTGACAAATTACTAAAAACATAGCTAAATACTGTAACATTAAATGCTGTTGAGCAAGTCCTAAATATTGATGCAGCTCCTTCAATTTTTTTGTGTTGCATTTCTACATTAAATTGAACAATAATATACCCTGGTCGTTTAAAAAAAATAAAATTAAAAATTCACTTCTATATAATTGGCACACCCTAAATATTATATATACACAATATATATATACAGTATATATATATATATATAAATAAATATATATATATATATATATATATATATATATATATATACAATAATACACACACACACACACACACACACCGGCACACACACACACACACACACACACACACAGAATTAAAGTTTTGTTTATTTTATATGGATATAATATTCATAGCATTAATTTTCAGAACAATGTCATCGCCCGGACTCGATCTCTCAACCAGCACCCCAGCGTCTTAACCACTAGGATACCTAGAGCGCCCATTTATCTACCAACCCAAGCAGACATTCATTTTCATGAGCTAAACGCAATTTAATCACACTCCTACGCGAGAATTGGCAAGTAGAAAGTCAAGCCGAATACATTAATGAAAGTTGAGGATCGAATAGTATGACCGCAAACATATATTTTGCAAATATTTGAAACCATCGTGGTAGTGACTGTAAAAGGTAACACACACACACACACACACACACACACACACACACACACACAATATATACATTTTTTTTTGCAGTCATACTATTCTCAGCTTTCCCAAGATTCCTGACTTATGGAATTGGTTTTGTATATATATTCCTAATGATATTTGTGTCATCGGATGTTACTGTGCTGTTTCTGGTAACGATCTATGTCAGGATTATGAAGAGTAGCGGCGCTAATTTTGTTTCATGTGGTACTGAGCTGAGCGACTCTGATGAAGATATTCCTGCAATGACTTGCATCCGAACTGGGAAAAATTGAGGATCAAGTAGTATGACCTCAAAAAATAATAATGTAAAATATTGTTGTGATAGAGATGGTTGATCAATGTTGCGAGGGATATTGCATAAAGGGGTGGGTTCTAAAATGGTAAAACCGAGAAAAGTATGGGCGCAAATGCAAATATTGTCGTGGTAGAGACTGCAAGTCGTAATACACGATGTGTGCATTAAATCTACGGAGAGAATATAAAAACACCATTAATCGACCAATGAGGACGTCCAAAGCATGAACCCATAATATAGGTGTTACGATTGGTACGCAATTTTATCATAGCTCCGCCCAGTTACACTGACAACCAATTATTAAACTTACGAACCGCCTCTTAGGCTTTTGGGATGGTGCTTCGGGATCATGCGTATAAAAGGAAATATTTTCAGCTGGGAGTCACAGTAGTTATTTTCACCAGTGAATAAACATTCCCTCCGCCATGAATCAAGAACTTTACAGTTTACCGGATTTATATCAAGATGGTGACATTGTAGCGTTGTCCACAATTAATCTTTTTAACGCCGCTGACCGGGATGGATTATTTCCAACGCAAACCGTTGATGATATTTGCAATGACGCTCCTTACGATCCGACGCAAGGGACTGCCGTAGAAATGTAAGTGCATGTAATTTTATTTTTTTAGCCAATTATTCGCAAACTTATTTAAAGTGCATGCCAGAAAGAGCACTGTTCTGGATTATTTCATCATATATATGGAGGGTTGTAGTAATTCACCTCATCACATTAAAAATATTTCATTTAGGTAACCGCAATTATAGATTAGTTTGCAATTATGCTAAAATCCTCTTTTGATTCGTTGAATTTTTTTACAGCAATCTTTTGCATGTTTTTTTTATAAATTCAAATGTTATTCGGAATTATCTCTTAAAGGAACTTCTCTGAGCGGTTCAAAGATATGTTCACATTGTAATACTCTTACTGTATGTATACTCTGTATCTGTTTTTGGTTTTTATTGAAAAAGATTCAGTATGAGCTAATGAATTATTCTTTCTCCTTTAAGGTCCGATGAGGATTTGACACGTGTTATACAATCTTTTCGTTTTGAAGAATCCCATGTCATGGACTTGAATACGGAGGTAGAAGATATACCGAGCAATCAGCCCAACGAATGTCACATCATTAACGAAATGTGTGTTTTTTGTTTCGATCTTTTTTGGGGGGAAGACACAAAGTATTTTCATCAATTTATTAAATGAAAGAAATCATGTTTTTAGCACAATAACCATCTTAAACTACAGAATATAAAAACTAACATTATTGGTTACAAATATATATATATATATATTAGGGTGATGCACAAATCATGACCATCGTGGATTTTTAGGGATACCCCCTCATTTGTTCCAATTTGTCACAAAAACACCCTGTGAGAAATTCCAGGTCAAACAAATAACATTCAGAGGTCGCGCCAATTGAAAATTTGAAAATTACAAAAAATTAGAGTAAAATCAAATTTTTTGAATTTGTTCTTATTTTTGTTGCAGGTTTGTTGCAGGTTGCAGGTTTTGTGCAGGTTTGCTGCAGGCAGAGTGGTAGGTGATGCGTATATGAGCAAATAGCGTTCAAGAAAATCGGTATCGCAGTGTGCTTGTGGCAGTGTCCAGGAGAGGTGCTATATCAGTGAGTCTCTCCGCCTCAATTTCTCTTCTATTTCCTCTATCTTAATTGTGACAAAAATGAGATCAAGAAGCTCAACAGATATCTGGCTGATCGGTCAACAAATAGATAAATTGAATCAAAGTAAGCTTCCATCAAAGAAAGAAGTAATTTCCTTATTCATGAATTATAAACATATCAAGAATGAAACTGTCAGAGAAGCATTAACTTCAACGTTAATGATGTATTGGAAGTGTGGCAGAGAGCAGGAATACCAACAACCCAGAAATGTAATGTTGTGAAGAAATTAAATAAACTGTATGATGAGTGGCAAGGGCTGAAGAAGAGCAAAGGAAAAAATCGAAGTTTTCAATAGAGAAAGAGAATACATGGAAAGAAAAATTGGATGGACTCTTTGATATTGCGCATGCAAATGCTAACGAGTTAATAACTATTGAGGAAGATAGAGAGTTTCTACGGCTACAAAGGGAAGGTCGAAAGGGTAAAATGATGGCAGTTGATAAGGATGAAGAAAAACGTCGAAAGGAAGCTGCGAAGAGACATGAAAAAATGGATAAGAAAAGGTTACATGAATCAAGTGCATTTGATGAAACAGTTGTTCTTGCAAGCAGCAGCAGTTCCTGCAGTGATTCACCTGCATCTACGGAAGAAGAAGTAGATCTGGAAGTGCCCTCAACATCCAAAAGAGGCCTTCCAAGAAAAAAATTCAAGATTATGAATGAAAATCTGCTTTCCTCATTGGATGTTGCTAAGATCAGCGACCGATCAGCCTCTTTAATAATTATTCCAACGATCGCAAATGTTGGAAAAGATCCAGAGAATTACAATGTTAGCTACTCATCGATTCGCAGGGCAAGACAGAAATCAAGAAAGAAGTTCAGTGAAAACTTGAAAGAAGAATTTCAAGCTGACAAACCCTTGATTGTTCATTGGGATGGCAAACTCCTCGAAGACATTACCGGGAATGAGGTTGTTGATCGGTTGCCAGTCCTAATCTCTGGCAGTGGAGAAGATCAACTGCTTGGAGTGCCAAATATAGATCATGGCACAGGAAAGGATACTGCAAATGCAGTACATCAGGCGATCATTGATTGGAATCTAATAGATAAGGTAAAAGGCATGTGTTTCGATACAACTGCATCGAACACAGGTCGTAAAAACGGAGCTTGTGTCCTAATTGAACAGAAAATGGAGAAAGATTTGTTGTGGTGTCCTTGTCGACACCATATCCTTGAAATCATGTTGGAAGCAGTGGTATCCCCTGCATTACAGGCTTCATCAGGCCCTGACATTCAGTTATTCAAAAGATTCAAAACAAACTGGAATAAGATTAATCTAACTTCATACGATAAATTAGAAAATTATCCACAAAAGGAAAAAGAGGAAATCATCAACTTTGCAGCAAGAAAAATCAATGAAGATCAACCTCACGACGATTACAGAGAGTTATTGGAACTGACAATCATCTTGCTTGGCGGTACTCCAACGACTGGAATAAAATTCAGGAAGCCTGGGGCTTATCATAGAGCCCGTTGGATGGCGAAAGTCATTTATTCAATGAAAATCTTTATGTTCAAAAGTCAGTTCAAAATAACAGCAATAGAAGAAAGAAATCTAAAAGAAATTTGTTGGTTTTCTGTTTCAATTTATATTAAGCATTGGTTTTCAGCACCCTGCGCAGCAAGTGCTCCACGAAATGATCTGAGTCTTCTCAAGAATCTTCACAGCTACAAAAGCACAAATGAACAACTAGCAAATGCTGCTTTAGAAAAATTCAAGAATCATTTGTGGTATCTCTCAGAAGAGTTGATCGCATTGGCTTTCTTTGATGATAAAATCAGCTTTGACACCAAAAGAAAAATGAAGGAGGCTCTTACAAAATCTTCGGAGCCAGATCCTCCAAAGAAGACACAAATAGACATCAAAACTATTGACAATAAGCAGCTTGAAGATTTTGTAACTGCTAACACAAAGTCCTTCTTCAGTATACTCGGATTGTCTTCAACGTTCTTGAGCAAACCAGTAGAAGATTGGCTTCTCGATGAGAGTTATTGGGTTGCAAAGAACGTAGTGAATCACATGAAAGTTGTTAATGATATTGCTGAAAGAGGAGTGAAATTGATTGAAGATTATAACAAATTAATTACCAATGATGAACAACAGAAGCAATATCTACTGCAAGTTGTATCAAATTATCGGAAGAAGCTTCGGGACAAAACTAAGAAAACTCTCGTATCTTTGACGCAACAGTAAAATTTACGAGTATATCCCTTCTATGTATCTATTGTAAATATCTATTGTATTGTATCTGTTTTATGAACAAATGGAAAAGAGGAAGGTGGTATGATAGGCCTCGTGGGGAACTTCCACTCAAAAAAAAAGTAACGTGACGCTTGCTGTACCTCCTGGGTGTCATGGAAATCAGCAAATTTTCAAATGGCGGGCGCGACCTCCAAATATTCGAATTTTGACCCGAAATTTCCCCAGGATCATTTTTCCACCAAATTAACCAAATGAGAGGGTATCTCAAAAATTTGAAACAAAAAAATTTTACTCCCCCACTTTTGCATCACCCTAATATATATATATATATATATATATATATATATATATATATATATATACCAACAAAACATCATACTATACAACGAGTAAGTACAATCGGAAAACGGCTTTTTATCTGTCTGCATACCATTTCATCGTTTCGTTGAGTGTGACACGGGTTGAATAAATTTTAAAAAATTATAAATTCTTTACCACGTGAAATATGCATGAGAAATGAAAGGCAGTACATCCCACACGTATTACTAAACTATCCTTGTAGCCGGAATGGGTTCCATACAACTTCGGGAATATGCAACTGATCGAGAAATTTTACAATAACAGGGTCACTCCAGGGTTGAGTCCCGAGTGAATCAAAGTAGTACAGGCGGTCCCTACTTTTAAAATAGATTGCAAACCAATGAATTCCTTCATTACTAATTACATCTGTGTTCACAATAAGACTACCGCAATCTCGCGTAGTTGACAAATTCAATGTTTCATTCTTCGCAAACACACCGATAAATTTAGAATGTGTGATTCGTTCACTATTCATTACTCTCTGAAGTGTATTCGCATCCATTTTAAAAGTCAGTGATAACGCCCCTAAATCTGTCTACTTCTATTAGGGATTGTAACTCGAGGTGTACTAGTACACTAATAGGCGCGTCTATAGGCTTGGTGAATTCAAACCTGACTGAGATGTTTCCACTCTGTTGTGGACTTAAATGTGTATTTACGCTAGCAGATAAGTCAGGTGTGATGTCAAATGGATAAAGGTTAAATTGATAAATTAATTCTTTCTGCGTTACCCCATTCCCGAGCTCATCACAATCACCTGCAATATGGACCACATTACTATATACTCTCGCGCAAAGCGGTAACACAGCATCTGATGAATATTCCATATTCAATGTTCCTCCCAACGCAATGCCATTAACGTATAGAGTTATATTTTTAAGGCCGAAATTCTCGAATTTAAAGGCACTCTTTTTATATTTTCCATTCACCGAAGCATGGTTCTGCATTCCAATTAATATCCTTTTAGGAAGATTTCCCAGGTCGAAGTTTTCTATCTGTTTCGATGCCAACACTGCTGGCACCGTGTATAGTTTGATTTGTACTCTGTTAATAGGGTATTTTAGTGTGGCGTTTAGTAAATTTTTCTCAATTTTTAGTTGTTTTGGTGAACTTAATTTCACTCGCCGTACACGGAGGTGTCTCCATAATGTGAACCACAACGGGTTTTGCTCCAACTTCTTGATCAGCATCCAGATTTAAGCAGATCTCAGGATTCGTGCAGGTGAGCTTTCTTTTCATATCCACACCATTCACAAGCAACTTCTCCTTGAATTTGAAATCTCTATGCAGGCGTCCAAAACACTCGTATATCTTCTTTCTAGAATTTTTTAATTTGTCCTTTATACTACTTTCGTTTTTACTTTGATAATATCCCTCGGCACTTAAAAAGGTATCCTTCGCTTCTTTGGAAAAGTTGAGGACATTTTCCAGATATGCTCGTAGGTGATAGTACCCCGTGCCTGCCGATATGTTGACCTGATTTAAATATACGTCACACTGGTTGAATATGGAGTGCAGAAAGTTCGTTTCAGGGTATACAGCATATTTGTCATCGCAGTCCGTTCCATCAGAATGGGCCATACTTAGTTTAGCGTACATGTGCACACAGCTTGGATAAAAAAAAGTAAGGGCCTGAGCTGGGTATCACGAATTCTATAGGGTCGCTCGGAGAACTAATTGTGTTTAAAAGGTTAATTGTAATAAAGTCACTGTGCTCAATAGAAACTTGAGTTGGGGGCATATCAAACAGGGATAGCTCCGATTTACAGCATTGTGAACTACACGGATGGATGAAGCGTGCCATGACGAGTTAGAAATAGTGCCTCCTCTCTCGACAAGTAGTAAACAAACTATGATTCATAAGATCAATGTCCTTAGCTTATATCAGTCAAAAAAATGGTCAACCATAGGCTTCATTCGCTTAGAACACTTCTTTTTTGATATCCCTTTACGTTTAATGCCACATGGTGGTAATCCCTTCTCCCGGCCAGTCCTCTTATTCTTCCCACCACCACGCATTTTTCTCTTTGCATCTTTGACGATTTCGTCCCGTGTACGTTTCAAGTGTTTTTTTAGTGCTTCTTTACGTTTAGCCCCAGCCAATATGTCTTCTGCAGTGTTAAGACCTGATTGTAGCGCTTTCCTTCCGAGGTATCTGGCACCTCTCTTCAGCAAAGGAACAGCCGTACGTAGTATGGTTGAAAAAATGGACCCAAGTCCACTACCACACTGGTATCTCACCCCTCGATAGACGGTGAAAGGCTTTCTGTCTATTATAGCTCAATGCGTCGAAAGTGCAGCTTCACTGTTAAGCTCCCGTTACCGAATGGGAAATTTTTACCCTCAATCGTTCTTATATATATTGAGATATTGGTTATTAGATTAGTTGCAACATTCACATATGTAATACTCAAACTCCTTCCTCTATGGTTGGGAATGTGGGCAAAGCGCAGCAGGCGTGCCTGGGTATCCCCAACAAACTGGTGCTCCACTATATTGTTGTAAATATAGCACATGTCTGGTGGCTGAGAGCTTTCACCCAATTTCTCCATCTTCATTTGATACATTAAGCTGGACAAGTCATGCTGTGCCTCGTGAGATGTATCTCTTTGGAAGGCTGCGCTATATCGGCCTTCACCCACAATTGTGAACAGCTCTTTATCTTTAATATTTCTACTAAGCTTTGACTTTAATTTCAATGTGCATGCAGGCGTGTCTATGTTTACGAGTTCTCGTTTGGAAATATATTCGTTCTTAGAAGCACCCTAAACGTGTTTGCGGATGAAGGTCGCAAAGCAAATATCCGTAATGCGGGTTTGTAGCTTCTTTATAAACTTCCAAAAATTCCTTACGCTGATTCGGGAACATTTGATTGGCTAATACCCTAATTTGTGATACATCTCTACGTTGCGCGAATAAGACTAGATATTGTGTATTTAACGACACATCGCGCATGTATCTATTTTTGAAAAATAGATTCTGATTGATGAAGAACACGCTTATGTTAAGATGGTGGGAGAATATTGTAAATGTCTCGGCAAACGTTTTATCCATCTCCAACATGAGATCGTCAATTACAATGACTGTATGTTCATTTCACTTTAACGAATTAACATCATATACACCTTTGTGGAACAAAATATCATCTTGGTACTCGTTGAACACTGATTGATACGTCGAATAGCACCATATAACTTTATGCACAAATTTTGAGAACATCTCTCCCTTTTCTTTAATGATTTTAAGCATGAACACAGTTTTACCACATCCTGTAGGGCCAGATATAATACATTTGGATGGGCTCGTGAACCTAAATTTTTCTACAGAATCCATTTCTAACACGTCACACCCCTAATGGGCCATTTACAAAATATTACAAATTTTGAGTGATGCTCCTTATATTTTGATTCCTTCTTCCACAGAACCGTGAATGACGACGAGGTACAGCACCCCATTATCGATATCACAGACGAACCCGTTGACCGTGCAGCTACAGAATCCATCACCGCTGACGAATCCTCACCAGCGATACCTGTAGCACGCGCCAGTTCAAAGCGAAGGCACGATGAAGAGCCCACCACGTCAGGTATAAAGCGCGCCACGGTTGAGCCGGTTGTTAGACCACTAGTAATAGAGCCCAAACCTTCTACGTCTTACGACACAACCCCCACAATAGTATCTTCCTCAAATATACCCCTTATTCAATTCCGGGTACATCCTCCACAGCATCTTCTCGTTCTGTTGAGGATGGCATAACATTCGAGTTGGTGCGCACCGCTACCCCTACCCCGGCCTTGACTAGAAATCGGTATATAGTCAGGGTTGATCCATGATCCATGTATAGCAATGGTGTTGAACACGGACTACGGCGCATAGTTGAACGTATTGTAGAGTTTGCCCTTTAGAACCGCGACGAACCTGAAGTCAGGACGAGGCTGTCTTTCGGATTCGGGTCAGATGACGGAGATGTAGATGATTTTTGGGTAGTAATACCGCTAAGACTTTTGGCAGCTGAAGATATAGAGTATATATTAGGCCGTATAATGCAGGCCTCTCAAAGTAATATAGCCTTCAATATGAATAACTTCACGGTATATACTGACCGTGTATTCCGTGTTGCGGGTCATAGTGCCATACCTTATATTCTTAACTTCAATTGTCAGGCTATTTATAGACGGCATATAAACGTCGATCATGGTTGCGGCTTTATAGCAATATTCTTAGCTCGTATGTTTACTGTACTAAATACACGGATCCAAAATATTTGGTTGCCTACAGTAGTCGAGCGTGCCCGTAAACTAGCTGTAGACTGTAAACTTGAGTTTGACTGTAATATGGGTTCTGAAGAGCTGAGAAGGGTAGAACAGGAAATTAATGTTCGTATAGTTGTATTTGGAATGGATGATCGTCGTAGAACTGTGTATGTTTTTAAAAGCTCTGTGAGAGATCGTACAAGACCCCTACTTGTTTTAGAACTGTCAGGGACAACGTATCTCCCCATCCGTAATATAAGGAGCCTTTACGCGAGTTATGATAAAAGTCGAAAATATGGGCGACATCATGATTTGTGTAAGGGCTGTATCAATTTTGCGGATGATATAGTGAAACATTGTAAAGATTGTCACATGGTATGTGAGCAGTGTAAAAGCCCCAATTGTGAAAGCCGTGTAGTTGAAGCTGAGAAGAGGGATTGTGATGTGTGTAGGCGCAAATTTTTCAATAATAACTGTTTTGAGCTCCATAAATCAATTGGCACGTGCAGGAAAATGAGAATCTGTGAATGTGGTATGTTTCATATGATGGATAATTGGGGGAATTTCAAGCATAAATGTGATGAAATTCACTGTTCTACATGCCATGAGAAATATAAGGCGGTTGGCGTAAAGCATGTATATTATATGAAAGATGCTAAACCTAAAAATAGCCATTGTATAACTGTGTACTACGATATAGAGACATACACGAACGCTGAAACCAAAGAGGTTATTCCACATTTACTTGTAAGCCAGACTATCTGTGATGAGTGTATGGAGATCGAGTGTGATAAGTGTCACAAATGTGGTAAACGGACAAACGTTTTTAAAACGAATGCCCACGTTAACCTTGTGAAACTCTGTGTCCTATATTGTCAAGTTAACGGACAAGTTAAAAAAAATGACTGTGTATATTCTCGCCCATAACGGGGCAAAATTTGACACACAGTTCCTTTATAAAGAGTTGCTTGAGCACGAGTCATCTGGGATATTTACAGGTGATCCCTTGAAAAGAGGCAACAAGCTAATACAGATGCAAATAAGAGATAATATACAGTTTAAAGACACTTTATTATTGACACCTTGTAAATTAGCAAAGCTACCCAAGGTGATGGGTGTACCCACCGAAGTTTCAAAAGGATATTTCCCTTCCACATTCCTCACTAGCGAAACTTTAAATTACGTAGGACTACCTCCACCCAAACATTACTTTAACTATGAATGTATGAGTACAGATGAACGTGAAGATTTTGACCGATATTACAACAGTTTTAATGAATCTAATCCTTATAATATAGCTGTTGAATGTGAGCGTTATTGCGGAATGATGTGCGCGTGCTTAGAGTATGTTTCCAGGCCTTTAGAAGGATGTACATAGGCCGTTTCAAATGCTATCCGTTGCAAGTCGCAACCACCATCGCCTCATTATGTTTTACGGTGTTCAAAAATAACTTCATGCCTAAAGATACCTTAGCCGTTATTCACAGAAACAATCCCCGCAGTTATCTGGGCTTCCCTGCGTGCTCAGTTGATCGCAGTAAGCCCTGGACCTCAGACGTGTATTCTCCGCGTAGACAGAATATAGTAATGGCTACCTTTAATATTGCGTGTTCGACGTTTATGAAATGGTATTCGTTAAAGTGTCAAGATGTATTGGATACTGAAAAACTCCCTATTCCACCCTCCTTTTGATGCTTTTAAGGCTACATTGATTCGTGCGGAGGAGCAAGAGGTACAAATATTCTATGGCTATTCTGGCGAGAGCATTGTAGGATTTCGTGGGACAAGTGATGTATTGAACTATGTTGTAGGACTAAACTTTATAAAAGCTTACATCTACCGTGAAGTAGAGGAAACAACACGTGCAGAACAGAAGCAACGGATATGGATAGTGAGCCTTGTTAATGAATGGTATGACAAGCGATATTATGTCATGTTGCATCATACCGATTACTCATACCCTGCGAATGAGAATGTAAATCTTGTCATCATGGAGAATCTTAAGTATTTTTATCACTGTATTAATATATATCATGATGAGGTTTGTAGTGAGGTTGTGGCTAATGGCATGTGTGAGTTTTTAACAGACTTTAGAGACGAGTATCGATTGTTAAACAAAAAGGAAAAATATGGGCATATGTTTCTCTCAAATTGTGCACCGGATTGCGAAGATGTTTAGTTTGTGGAAATGAGCGTCTGGTGAGTGATAAAACATTAAAAACCGATATAAAATGTGTTTAGTTCGTGAAAATCCCCCTATCCAAAAATGTCTGGTGCGTATTCTGGGGAGTGGGGGTGATAAAACATTAAAATCGACATTACTTCATGTATCGGAAAATTTCTCAAAACATCTACCCAATATAATGGGATACAAGTATTTATGTTGGAACAGCGCCGTACACGTTTCATTAGCTTATGGTGTGACTCACTCCTCCCGTCGAGCCGATCCGTTGCATGTGGCTCATAGTCATCTCAGAACTTGAACCGACTGGACGTGCGCTCCTCGAATACGATGGAACTTCCTTTGAGCAGCATTCTCAACGCCGTG
>JAJOZX010004915.1:177500-182500 GCA_023014485.1 Bathynomus jamesi
AAGGAGCAACACGTCCATATTACTTGGTGATCGAGATTTAGGCAGCTCTGCTATCGGAGACCTCTCAAGAAGCCACAACTTGATGTTTGATCTTGTCAACGCCATAATGATCAATTCTGAAAACCAAAAAAATATCATCAAACGTCGGGACCTCTAAATGTCATCTGATCGAGTTGAAAATCACACAGCCAATGCTTTAGCCCAAACCACATCCGGGCATGACACGAGTGGTCAGATCGTCTTAAGAAAGAAAATTGGGACACCCTAATATATATATATATGTGTGTGTATATATATATATATATACACACATATATATACATATATATATATATATATACACACACATATATATATATGAATAGAAACGACATAAGTGTTAAGGAACGTTTCTGCATCATTTTTCATTATTCGTTATCTTTCCTCCTCGTGTGCAGAAACGTTCCTTAACACTTATGTCGTTTCTATTCATTTATATACTGCGCGGTCATTGCAGTTATATGCATATATATATATATATATCAGGCACGTGCCGTGAGTAAATACTCAGGGTAGGCAGACTCAATGCGCGAGTGAAGCGAGCGGCTCCAAGCTAGGGGGTCTGTGGTGGGCGCGAGCTCCCCCAGTGGGTTCCGGGGCGGAGCCCCAGCCACCAACGAATTTTAAGCATAATTAACCCCTTCCGCACCATTTGTGCTAATTTTTGGTCAACAACAAATATTTACTTACCGCTTTATTTGTAGATGAATTCCATTCTTCTCTCTTTGTTAGTAACAAAAATATCTGTAATTTTTTCAGAGAAATTGTAAGTGGGATTTTGCTCCATTTTAGTAAATCTTTCCTTTTCAATTGAAATTAGGGCAAGTGATGAAAGCCTTTCCTGTTTCATTCTATTCCTGGTGTAGCTTTTAATTCTTTTCAAAGCTGAAAATGACCTCTCAACAGAAACTGTTGTAGCTGGAATTGTCAAAATCAATTGCAACAGCTTCACCGCTTCAGGAAACGTTAGTTCAAGTCCATTTTGAAATATGAAAGCAAGCAAATCTTTAATTGATTTATCCCTGAACACTTGTGCACTATAAATTCCAGCTAGATCAGTTTTCAATCTTATGACATCGAAGAAGTTACCATAATTCTTCTCTAAACTTTCTAGTGCATCCTTATCAATTTCTGTAGCTAGTTTTAGAAACTTTTTACTATCAACTAATGAAATAAATTGTAAATTTTTGAAGTCACTGTATCTTGCTTCCATATGCTGCAGTATATCATTCAATATTAGACAGAATATTCTTTCTCTTTCTTTTTTAATTGGACCTTTTGTATGACATTTTGATTCAGTCAAGTTATTTTCTTTGAAACATTCTTCAAACTTCTCATAGATATCATCAAAATTTTTGCGCAGACCCTCGAGGGAATTCATTGTTTCATTGATTCTTTCAGTGCAATATGGAATATCTGTAATTTTAGTTTGTAAGATATTGAAGAGTGTGTCAGTTCTAATGAAAATCTTATCATATACCATGAGAAGAAAGTATGTTGAATCTTTCGTTAGCCAATTATAAAATCCATTACTCTTCACTAAAGTATCTGAGTCCCACAATAAAGGATTGCTGTCAATGTTGTTGAAAAGTTTACAAAGGTCACTATGATAGTGTAAAATAGTTTGCACTAGCTTTGAGTTAGAACTCCATCTCGTTGGTGCAGCCTTTGGAATGCGTTTATGTACTATTTCATCAAGAAATTGCGTTCGTTTTGTAGAGTGATTGAAAAATGCAGCAAGACCATCAATGGTCTTGAAAAAATTGTACATTCAGGTATAAATTTCGCTGACTGAGATAGAACAAGATTCAACTTGTGAGCGTAGCAATGGGTAAATAACGCTGATGATGCCTTTTCTCTTGCTTTAGCTTGAACGCCATTTAAATGCGATGCCATTACCGATGCTCCATCATATGTCTGTGCTACAAGCTTCTCAGCACAGTTGTATTTATCTAAATTTTTAAATATGCATTCTGTTACACCAGTAGCTCTTCTGTCTTTAAGTTCGTCAAATCCTATGAAAGCCTCTTTAATTTCAGAATCCAATACATATCTTAAAACTGTGGAACATTGAGCTGTATTTGAAATATCAGTCGATTCATCCACTTCTATAGCAATGAATGGGGATCTTGCGATATCTTCTTTAATATTATTTTCTACAGCTATGCCTACTGCTTCAATCAAGTCATTTTGTATCTTGTTAGAAACGCCAGAAAACACGGATGAAGTCTGCAAATGTTGTGCTAATTTTTGGTCAAATTTTGCAGTGTAGTTCAGTAACTCAATATAGTTTCCACGATTTAAAGAGGATTTATCTTCATTATCACCGCGGAAAGCAAGTTCTTGTTTAATCAAAAAGCAAGTAGCAGAAATTAATGTTTTCAGTATGTCTCTGTTTTCCTTTACCTTTTTATTGTGAATTTCAATGCTAAGTTTTTTTTGCTTATCTATGCTCAAGTCGATTCGTGTAGATCCAAATGTTTTCAACGATATTTGACTTTCATAATGCGCAGCAGACTCTCGTGCTTACTTAAAGCATTAGTCAAATTATTTAAATCACAATATCCTGTTCTTATCCACACACTTTCACTAGATACGGAAAATAACAAGCATGGAAAACAAAAGAGTCTACCTGTTGTAACACAACCACACAACCACTCTTTCTTGCTGTACCACGTCGTTTGAAACGTTCTGATTATTTTTGTTCCTTTACGCTGTAGCAACTCTTTCAGTTCCGGTGTCGGCCTACCATTTTTAATCACATTCAACCTTTCTTCATAAGACAGTTTAGAAAAATTCTTAAGATACTCACTGTCCATATTTGAAAAGGGTTAAATTTTGAAATAAAATGTCTAAAATTTAGTTCAATCACCAGAGGCAAACGACAACACAGACGCGCGCACAGCCACACACCCGACCATGTGCCCGAACGGCAAAACACTGAGTGAAAAGCAGAACTAAATCTGCTTATATAGCGCAGTATTTGTCACAGCTTGGAGCTCCACTCACGGAACGTGGGAAAATTTCATTGTCAAGCGTTAATATATATAGAGGTTGAAAGGCACGGGAAACTGTGCTTCTAACACAATATTATCCATTTACAAATTTATACATTGAATTTCATACATTAAACTAACATTTATACAATGAAGTGAAAATCATTTACTTTTTATATTTAATATTTTGTTTTATTCAGGGTAGGCACTGCCTACCTTGCCTACCCAGAGGGCACGTCCCTGATATATATATACATATATATATATATATACATATATATATACATATATATATATATATATATATATATATACATATATATATACACATATATATATATATATATACATATATATATATATATATACATATATATATATATATATATATGTGTATATATATATATATATATATATATGTATATATATATATGTATATATATATATATATACATACATATATATATATATATATATATATATATATATATATATATATATATATTAGGGTGTCTCTTATTTTCGAAGTGTTGATTTTTTTAGGTTGCGCCCCCTCAACCAGTTCCATTGGTTGAAAAAACATCACATATAAAAATGTTTTTGGATTGAATAATTTTTAGAGGTCGCCCCGCTTATTAAAGTTCATAAAATATAGCTATTATTTATGCAATTAATATTTGAAATTACTAGCAGTTGTCAAGTATACTAAACATATGTTTTTAATTAATTAATCATCATATTTATGGTGAATTCAATTAAATGAATATATTAGAGATCATTGTCAAGTTTGTAGCTGAAAATATTGCTTGATAAGACAAGATCAACGATTACTAAAGAAGCAATTATCCAGTCTAAAACTGAACTAATTCAGTTTGCTAGATCCCAGGCACCTATGCTACTGGATGACTATCAAGAACTTTTGGATCTGTCCATCATCTTTCTTGGAGGTATCCCCAATAAAGGCATCAAGTTTCGTGCACCAGGTGCCATGCATCGAGCTCGCTGGATGTCCAAAGCGCTCTATTCTATCAAAATGTGGCTTTTTCGAAACCAGTTCAAGATGACTAAGACTGAAGAACGAGGAATTCGAGATCTTTCCCTTTTTTCTGTTCTCATCTATATGAAGGCTTGGACAACATCCTCACTCCCTATTGAAACCCCATTTAATGACTGGCTCCTTATGAGGTCATTGATTAATTATCCTAACAAAAAGATTCCTGATGCAACTAAAAAAAGCTCTCTAACCACTTATGGTACCTGTCTGAAGAAGCAGTTGGTCTTGCTTTCTTTGATGAGCGAATTACTACAGATGTAAAGAAACGCATGGTAAAGGCATTAGAAGATGAGTCCACTGATAGACCACCCAAGCGTCCTCGGATTCCTGAATCGACCTTCTGCTCTGGTGAAGGACTACACCAACTTGTTACAAGAAATACTAGAGAATTCTTTACTAAGCTGAATTTGCCAGAAGGATTTCTGAACAAGGCACCCAACACTTGGACATCCAACTGTGAATATTTAAGGGCCAGAGCTATTGTTGCAGCTCTATCTGTTGTAAATGACCGGGCAGAACGTGCAGTAGCTTTAGTTCAAGAGCTGAATAAGAAATTGACAGTGGGGGAAGAGCAGCTCCAGTTCCTGCTCCAAATTGTTGCAAAACACCGCCAGTCACCCAGTTCCATCAAAAACTGTTCTTCTCAAAAAATAACCATCAATGAGGTCGCACCTTAAAATACACCATATTGTATAATCATTGTATATAATAAACTAATGGTATTTTTTTTGTAGCAATGCTTCATTGCTGATTGTATATAAAAAAAGAGCCAGGAAGGATTTTGGATAGGAGAAAAAGGATTGGGATAAAGAAGGATTGAGGACCAAAGGATGGATTACAACAACATCAAGGATAGGTTAGAAAAGGATCAATGATAAATAAGAAGGCCTATACTTATAAAAACGAATCAA
>JAJOZX010004915.1:185000-347602 GCA_023014485.1 Bathynomus jamesi
TATCCATCGTAACGATTTCTACAGCAAGGCGACCTATATTAACAATAACCTAAAGTCTCTTCGCCAACAGGAAGGAGTGCATTTTGAGAATTTTTGGAACAGTTTCTACGGCAGGAGGGACTTGTTCCTCGGAGATGGACTTCATCTTAATGACGTAGGAGCTGCGCGTTTAGGAAGACTATTTCATAATACTGTCTCTTCTTTTCAGGCTGCCGTAACTCGAACGGTCCCAGCGTAAATTCTATAAATTTCCACTGCGCTCGCGAAGTTGTCGCAATTACAAACAATTTGAAGGTTCTATCCTTAAATGCTCGTAGCCTACGAAATAAAATAAACGAATTTTTTTCTTTGATTGCTTGTAAAGACTATGATATAATTGCGATAAATGAATCGTGGCTTAGCACTGAAACTCGTGATTTGTTGGGGAGTATCAAATTAAAGGTTATAGACTTTTTGTTAAAAACAGAATAGGTAGGCGAGGAGGCGGTGTTATGTTGTATATCAAAGATAATATAGCGAACGTTATAGAAGTAAAGCACACAATTCCAGAACCGATAGATTCGACTATAGCAGAACTTAAATTGAACGATTTCAAACTTGTTGTTGCGGTTATATATAGATATAGGCCCCCTAATCAAACAGCTGATACGGATGAAGCGTTATATCGTGAACTAAAGCGAATAATTGGTAGTGAGCAGGCTTTAGTTATGGGTGACTTTAATTGCGCTAACGTAAATTACGATACAATGCAGGGAGACGCGGAAGGTAATCGTTTAGTTAATTTTCTCGAGGATAGCTTTCTTATTCAAAAGGTTGGGGAACCTACGAGGTTGGACAGTATTTTAGATTTAGTAATAACTACGGATGATAGGCTAATTACTGATCTTCAAATAATAGAACCGTTGGGCAATAGCGATCACAATATGGTAGAGTTTGTCCTCTCACTAAGTCACTCGAAACCAGCTAACTCGACGAAAATTCCTAACTTCCAGCACGCAGACTTTAGTAAATTTCGAAATAAATTGTCACACGTCAATTGGGAAAACGTGATGGGGAACTCCAACGCAAAACTAATGTGGGAATCGTTCGAAACGGTATTTAGGACTATAAATGAGGAATGTGTACCGTACAAAATTAAGCGTGCGAAAGTAAACAACAAGCCCTTGTGGAGTACTTCTAGAGTAGGAGACATTATAAAAAGTAGAGATAGGGCTTATAGGCTACATAAGTGCGATAAAGACAATTTGTGGTTACGAAACAACTACATATCTCTAAGGCGTGAAGCGAAAAGTGTAATAAAAAAGTCCAAGCGCGAATTTGAAATCTCCATAGCTCGTGACGGTAAAGAAAACCCCAAGCGATTCTTTCAATACGTCAATAATAGAAATCCAGTAAAAAGCGTCTTGGGGCCCTTGAAAAATGTAAACGGAGATCCAGTTTCTGAAAACAAGGAAATGGCTACCTTGCTAAACGAATTTTTTACGTCAGTTTTTACTATAGAAGATGTAACAAATATCCCTACGGTCACGGACATAATACCGTTTGATAATGGTAATATTTTGGATAATATAGTGGTTAGTGAAGGGGAGGTAACGCGCTATATTGATAAAATGAAAACGCGTAAATGACCGGGGCCGGATTCCATATATCCCATACAACTAAAAGAATTAAAAGATAGCATTGTTGTGCCGCTAACAAATATTTTTAATGCGTCTATTTCTGAGGGGTGCGTACCAGATAATTTCAAGTTAGCAAACGTAACACCTATCTTTAAGAAAGGCGATAAAGGTGCGGCGGGAAATTATAGGCCAATCAGTTTAACGTCTGTTGTAGGTAAGCTACTGGAATCAATAATTAGGGATCGTATAGTCGAACACTTAGAAGTGCATAAGCTAGTTAGAAATACGCAGCACGGATTTAGGCGAAACAAATCTTGCTTAACTAATCTTGTAGAATTTTTCCAAAGCGTGGTTGACGTTTACGATAGACATCGGGCGGTTGATGTAGTGTATTTAGATTTTGAAAAAGCGTTTGACACCGTGCCGCACAAAAGACTCATTGAAAAAACTAAGGCTCATGGAATCAGGGGTGTAGTAATAAATTGGCTAGAAGAGTGGTTGCGAGGCAGGAAACAGAGGGTGGTCGTTGATGGAGCGGAGTCGTGTTGGGCTAATGTAGCGAGTGGCGTTCCTCAGGGTTCTGTATTGGGCCCCTTGCTTTTTCTTATATATATTAACGATTTAGATGTCGGCCTAGTCAGGACAGTTTCAAAGTTTGCGGATGACACGAAGCTGGGTGGTAGGGCGATTAATGACGAAGATAGAGGTAAAATTCAGGAAGATCTGAATAAAATCGTTGATTGGTCAGTCGAATGGCAAATGAGATTTAACGTTGATAAGTGCAAAATTTTGCATATAGGTTCGCGTAACGGTAATTTTGCGTATAGTATGTCAGGGAAAGACTTAACAAGCGTAGAGCAGGAAAAAGATTTAGGAGTTATAGTCACTGGTGATTTAAAAGTAGCGAAACAAAGTACAGCAGCGGTCAATAAGGCGAACAAAGTGTTAGGTTTTATAGCTCGAAATTTCGAGTACAAATCGCGCGATATTATAGTTCCACTTTATAAATCATTAGTTAGACCCCATTTGGAGTACGCGGTCCAATTTTGGAATCCGCATATGCGCAAAGATATAGACAAAATCGAAAGAGTTCAAAGACGAGCAACTAAGATGATTCCGTCGCTTAGGTCAAAGTCGTACGATGATAGGCTTAAGGAGTTAAAATTGACAACACTCGAGACTAGGAGGTTAAGGGGTGATCTAATCCAGGTTTTCAAAATTATGAATGGGTTCGATAACGTAGATAGAGATAGCTTTTTCGAAATATCTCAATATAATAGGACTAGAAATAACGGGTGTAAGTTGACAAGTAGAAGGTTCGAGACAGCAGTTGCGAAAAACTTTTTTACGCATAGAATAGTAAATAGCTGGAATAGTTTACCGGTAGAAGTAATTAGTAGCACGTTTATAAACATGTTTAAAAATCGATTAGACGCATATGTTGATAGAAAGGGTATAGTTTAAGGTAGTAAAATTAAGGCTTTCTGGGGATAGATCCCACAGCTCAACACAAGTGTTGTGGGATATAGGGAGGCAGCGTTTTGGGTTAAGGGATACTCTCTGTCCTTACACACCCCATTTAAAGATTCCTCTGCCGAGCGGTGCCCCCCATAGTACTGTGAGGTATTGAAAAACTCATGATCTTCACTTGCCCCAAACACCTTTAAATGGGAGACCCAAAATGGGTGCACACACATTTCTACATTACTGTACAGTCTTTACAGCCACACCTACACTTTTCCTCGTAAGTGTATATATTGTAATGTATATGGTTGTAAATTTTGACTTGGTCCGCAATCGATATGGACCGTGACTTGATGGATACCGTAATGAAATTGACTGGATTCTTTGGATCTGATATATTTGCATGTCGGTTATAAATAGATATAGAGTGTAACATATTTGTGGATAGTAGTCTATTATGACTTGGTCCTCTGGATGCAGAGGTTCTATCTTTAGTTTTAAATCGATAATTAATTAGTTTTAAATTGATAATTATTTAGTTTCGTAAAAATTGGTCGTTGCCAATTTACCGGCAGTTTTTACATAAATTTCTTATGTTCTTGTGGTTCGGAACCCACGTAAAATTGTAGGTCCCCTCCGCCACCACGGAGGACATGCACAATACACGATTACGAACACAGTTAGGTAGACCAGCCATGAGTGGATCCTAGGGTCTTTGTTGGTCTGAAACATTAAACATATATATATATATATATATATATAGATAATAATAGATATAATAAAAATACATATATATATATATATAATATATAATATATATAATATATAGATATATATATATAAAATATATATATATATATATATACATATATATATAAAAATATATATAAAATATATAGATATAAATAAAAATAATAATATATAATATATATATATATATATATATAATATATATATATATATATATATATATCTATATATATATATATATATATATATATATTATTAGTTATTTTCCTCCTTTCTTAATTATTTATTTAACACACGGTTGGTTCAAGTTTTGTACGGATATATTTCTCATATTTGAAACCACTACAACCATCAACTTTTTTAGAAAGAAACTTGAGAGTAGAGTGAAGTTGCTGGACTGTTTAATTCGTTGAAAAGCTCTGAATAGTGAGGCCACAGGATTATGATTGTGTTTCAAATCTGTTTATCTAGCTGTGTTGCTGATTTCTCTTCAGGTTTGATCAGTGTTTCAGAGAAAGTGCATTAAATTGCATTCCTTTTTCAAGTTCAATCATCTATTTCAAATTAGGCTGTAATAAGGCAGTTAGGTATAACATTTCCTTTTCAGAAAACGGGTAATCAATCTTTTATTTATTCAAGTGTTATCAAGGTAAAGTATTAAAACTACTAAGGTAATGGTCTATTTTGTTTTCTTAGAATAGGACAATTACTACCAACTAAAGAGGGTGTTTAACTCTAATCAAGTTTAACCCTCTGACAGCATAAAATTTCTATCAGCGAAAATCAATAATATGTCAGGATTTAATTTATTATTCGGGAAATTATTCATAGTCATAATTTATTGTTAATAAATTAATAGTTTAGTATTCAAATACTGTGTTGGATTAAAACAAAATTTTAATTCTAACAATATATATATATATATATTATATATATATAATATATATATATATATATATATACATTAGTCCTACCAATAATTGAGTATTGCTCAGTACTCACAAGCCCACATAGAAAAAGGGACATTTCGAACATTGAAGCTATACAAGGGACTTTTACGTCTAAGATAGAGGAAACGGAAGTTGAAAACTACTGGTCTCGATTACAATCCTTGGAACTCTACTCTCTTGAAAGAAGGCGCGAGCAGTACACAATAATATACATATGGGAAATACTTGAGGGCTCTGTCCCTAACCTCAGAACTGAAATAGAAACAAACTGGAATGAGAGAAAGAAGATTTTGTACGGTCCCAGCTGCGGTGGGACAAGGGGCCATGAAAACGAGGATGGAAAATACCCTCAGAATACGGGGCTCAAAGCTTTTCAATGTCCTTCCAAAAGACGTGAGGAATCTCCAGCACACCGACCTGAATAACTTCAAGAACAAGCTGGACAGATTCTTGTGCAAATTCCCTGACCAGCCATGCGTGGCTGGCTGGCTACGAGGGCAGGAGGAGATCAGACAGCAATTCCCTCCTTCACCAAGTCTCGCAAATGAGGCGGGATGCTGCAGAGGGGTCGACTGCAGGTCGATCCTGAACCGTCGTTCAAACTCAACAAAAGTAAAAAAAGTAAGTATATATATATATATATATATATATATATATATATACACACACACACACACACACATATATATATATATATATATATATATATAAATAATTTACTCTATTTTCATATTGTGTTGGTATTGTCCTTTTTAGTGCTTTAGTTATACTTTTGTGCCCTTCAATATTTTTTCCAGCCATTCTCTCTTTAAAGACGCGGTTTGTTTGCCTCTGGGCCGTAGGGGTTGGGCTCGGGTCTTCCTGTCGTGGAAGCCTAGGTGCTTACGTTACGCTTCCCTTTTGCCCTTCCTTCTCCTTTGTGGGTTGGACTTCAGGTCTTTGCTTTCTATGCTTAATTCTGAGAATCTTTCAGGGGATGCCCCTTCGTTCAGTGATACTGTGGAAGGTTGTCCCCCATGATCTTGGACTGTCTGGCAGCTCCATTTCGGTGGTTTTTCCTCACCCTAGAGCCAATGGGCTTTCTGCCTCTCTGTCCACTGGTGTTAAGCGTTCTGGGTCTCGGGATGGCTTGACACATGCTCCTGCCCCACAAGTTCCTTCCCTTCTCCTCCTGGTGATTCCCCTTCTGTTCCTCTCTCGAACTCCTTTGCTTTGCTGATTGAATTACCAGGCAGCTCTCTTGGTGATCCGTCTGTTGGTGACTTTGTCGGTCCTACTTCCCAGCTGTTCTCTCAACCTGCACGGGTGCTGTGGCGGAAGTAGAACTCTCGGACTGTCTTCTACTGCTAGTCTATCTACTGAACCCTCTTTCTCTTCCTTATGCCTCCAGTGGAGTCCGTTTATGGTGCAGTTAAATCAGTGCAGTACTGTAAGAGTGGTGGTCTCTTAATTGAATTTCAGACACGGGATCAGTCTCAAACCTTGCTTGTAACTTCCTCCTTCCTTCAAGGTCCAGTATTCGGTGAGAGTTGAACTGGAAACTAAGTATGATACCATGCAAGGGTCAATTATATGCATTTGAGCTTTTTAATTTAGACACAGACACTATTCTTCATGAGTTAAAGCACTTTGGTGTTTTACATGTGCAACGTCTACACAAGGGCAGGAACAAAGTTCCTACCCGACTAGTGGTACTAGGAAGGTTACAGCTTCTGAGGGTTTCGGCCTCTTCTATACTAGTTAGCATTCACTGTTTTACAATGGAATCTTAAGAATCTCCGAGGTCGTATGGTCACCCTGCAGAAACTGGTCACTGATACTTTTCCCCATTTGCTTCACTCCAAGAAACATCGCTTTTTCCGGGAGTGAATTTTAAATTGAATTCTTATATCAATTTCATAATGACCGGAATATTCATGATAGGGGTGTTGCTTTACTCTTGCATTCCACTCTTGCTGGCTTCCGAGTTCCCCTCCATACATCTTTACAGTCCATCGCTATCAGGATTATTATTCTCGGTCAATATCTCACGGTGTGTTTACAGTATATATATCTCCCTCCTTTGTTCTCACTCCTCAGTTGCTGGAAACTTTGCTGCACCAGCTACCAGCTCCATTTCTTCTGTTTGGTGATTTTTAATGCTCATCATTTTACGTGGAATTCTCCCACCTGTTGTCAGAGGGGTTCTCTTGGCAGACTCCTTGTTCAACAACTCTCTCTTCATATTAAATTCTCCCCTTACCTTCCTTTCTGAAGCTACTGATTCCTTTTCTTCTCTTGACTTTTCTATTTGTTCAAATTCCTTAGACTCACAATTTCAGTGATCCATTTCATGTGATCTGTATGATAGTGATAATTATCCTGTCTTTCTAATTTCCTCCTCCTCCATTCACTCTCTGAAGAGGAGATTTACTTATAATCTTAAAAAGGCAAACTGAACTGCTTCTACTGGTCTAGTTTCTCTCCCTCCACTTTTCACCAGTGCTGAGGATGGCAGTACAGCCATACGGATTATATTTGCTGCAGCGGATTGTACTATACCCGAAAAATTAATATATGTTTACCCCAAGTATAATGCGTGGTGGTGGACTGATGAATGTGCGTTAGCTATCCAGGCCCGCAAAACGGGCCCTGCGTATCTTTAAGAAGAACCCTATAAATACTCTCTTCATTTCTGATAAAAGGGCACGGACTAATGCCCGAAGAGTGTGAAAACAGCCAATAGAGAGTCTTGGAGGATGTTTATGAGCTTTCATGTTTGGAAGATTAAATCTTTTCAGGGGAATGTTTCTCCCACTCAGACGATAGTGTTGACCTCTGGTGGCCAATATCAATAGATGTGGCCAATATTTTTGCCTTCCATTGTCACAGTCAGTGGTGTATTAGGAGCTATACTGAGCCATTTGTTTTAACAATAGCTGAAGACGAACTCCGTAACATTTCTTTTGAGTCGGCTAATTTTGAAAGCTATAATACTTCTTTCTACATTCGTGAATTGCACCATTCAATATGTCAGCCTGGTTCCTCTTCCCCTGGGAGAGATAATGTTGCATATGACTTTTTAAAACACCTAAGTGATGATTCGTTAACTTCTCTCTTAAACTTTTACAACTTTTTGTGAACCCAGGATTTGTTTCCACCACCGTGAAATGCAACTTCACTGTTATAATTTTTTAAAGCCTGGTAAACTTCCACATTCAGTTGATTCTTATCGTCTCATCGCCCTTACTAATTTGTTCTGTAAAGTTCTGGAAAGAATGGTAAATTGGAGACTTTTTCTGTATTTCGAACCCATTTCCCTCCTGAATATGCAACAAAGTGGTTTTCATAAACCGTTTTTCTCCTGCGATACCCTAGTCAGCCTGGAATATGCTATTCGAGAGGCATTCTTTCGCGATGATTATTTGATTGCAGTTTTACTGAACATCTCCAAGGCCTATGATTCAGTTTGGCATCATGGTCTCCTACGGGAGTTATATAATATGGCTGTCAGAGGTCATTCGCTATCCTTCCTTTGAAATTTCCTGTCTCATCACCACATTAATGTGTATGTTGTTCCTCGGAGTAGTGTGATAACTTTCACCTTGTTTTGGGTAATGATCAATGATGTCTTTGCTGCTTCTGCATCTCATATTTCCTATTCCCTGTATACGGATGACTGTGCATTTTGGACTTCTTCCATAGATCTTCATGAGACATTGTATGCTGCTCACAATTTAACGGAATGGTCTCATGATTGTGGCCTTACGTTTTCTGTTGTGAAAACAAAGTACTTGATTTTTCAAAACGTTTTATCCCTCCTCATGATCCTTTAACTCTCACCGACTCAGCCATCTCTTGAGTTAAGGAATTTAAGCTTCTTAGACGATTTTGGACAGGGATCTCATATGGGGACCGCATATTGCTTATGTAAAGGAAAGATGCCGTCAGCCTTTATCTATTCTCAACTATTTATCCAACATTACCTGGGGTTCTGCCAGAGCATTCTCACTACATTTAATAAATCACTTATCCGGGTCTAAGCTTCATTATGATGGTTTCTTATATTCACTTGCAGCTGATTGCCATTTGGTGAAGTTGTATCGGATTCGATACTAAGGTATATGGGCTTCTCTTGTGGCCCTGCAATGTACCATAACAGATATCTTTGAAACAGAAGCCCTGCTTATGCCGCTACAGTATCGGCGTTTATTACTGAGTGTTATGTACATGTTGCGGGTATTGGGTATAGTTAACCATCGTGTTCTTTTATACTTGAACTTTTATAATTATCAGTTTTATTAGTGTATACCCCATTTTCTACCTTACATAGGTGCTGTACAGAGGATTTTTACAGATGCCAATTTTAATATGGTAAGTCTTTAACCCTTGCCAGTTCTATGGATCCATTTGCTTTGTCCATTTCCGTTTATTTACAAGGTACGGTTCTTCCCTAAGACTGAGACTCCCCATGCTCGTATTTGTAACAAGTTTCAGTGTATAACAGAGTCCTTTCCTGGTTTTCAGTTTGTGTATACTGATGGTTCCTCGGACCCTACTGAGCATTTTTCGTCATCTGCATTCCATCTCAATGGGAGGTCAACAATTTGGTTCTTGTCTTCGGCAAATGACATCTTTACTGGGCGTAATCTGTCATTTCATCTGTCTCACGGTGATGGCTCACACTTTGTTATTTACAGTGACTCTATCTTCCTTTTCCTGCATAGCTGGCTTTGGATCATAACTTCTGATCACATTTTGGTGCACAGAATTTTACGTTTCTTATGTACGTTACTTCCCAGATTCACTGTTGTTTTTCTGTGGATACCAAGTTAGTTAGAATCACTGAACATGAAGCAGCGGACTTGGCCATTAAAACGGCCTCTGTTTATGGTTACAGAGTTGTCGGCCAGGTCTTGTGTGTACTCCAAAACAAATACATTGTGGGAAGACGCCTGGGACTTCGTTACTGGTTTCTATAAGAATATTGTTTCTTCTCTGCCCTCTACTTGACCTCCTGTTGGGGTCTCTCGTCGGAAACATGTTCTTACCAGTTTGCGTTTGGGCTCTTGCTTCTTTATCCACCAACACCTACTTTCTGATGTTTATATTTGTTCCTGCCTCACCAGTGCTGTTCCATTATCTATCTCCTCTTTATTTTTGGAGTGCCTCTCCTTTGCTCACTTAAGAGTACCGTTGGTCTCCTCGTGTCAGTCACTGTACTTACCCTTTAGTTTGGTTACTGTCCTTCACCCCTCGTTCCCCCCTTTTCCAGTTCTGCACTTTGTAAGGCAATGAAAGGGGTTTTCATTAGTTTAATTCTACAGTTTTTTTCATCCTCATTAGTTTGTACTAACAAACCTCCATTTGTTTTTTCACTGCCATACACTTAGCCCTGTGCCTGAAAATGGTGTTGCGACCTTTTGTAGTTCTTTTGGTTCTGTAGCTATTAACAACCATGGTACCACATACCTTACCTTAGAGCGGCTCATGAGTATATTGCATCTGCTGTTTTCAATGTAAATGCGTTAATGACCGACAAGGTTGACACTCACTAAGTCAATCAATCAATAAACTATAATAGTTTAAGACCACGCAATATTTATAAATAAAATTGGGGACGTCTTCTTACGAAAGATTTTTAACATTTGACACGTACTTCAAACTCAGTTAATTTGGGTCATGTTTGGTAAAGATGGAAAAACGGTTCAAAAAGTGAGTAACAAAAACCAAATAAATTACTATTCATAAACATTAAATTTAAGAAAATAATAACGAGTGAGGAGGGCCAGAATCTACATGGCACAACCCTCAGGCCAACTAATGTGTACTATTGCGCTAACACCGGGATTATTATTATTATTATTATTATTATCAGCACCATCGGGAGTCGTCGAACCCCTGACCTCGTGTCTTCACTTTATTTATGGGGAAACGGTGTTACTCACTGTGATTTAGGAAGATTGTCAATGAACGAACAATAAATACAATTTTTTAAACCGTTCCTATAGAGACTGCAAGCTAAAGATAATATCATGCACGTTTAGTCTATATAGAGAGGGTTGGCAAAAGTAAATAGACACTTTTTTTAAAATTTTATTTTATTATAAAAGTCAGTAAAGAATAACCAATTTATTGAATCAATAAATGGAAAGGGAAAGGAACACGATTTTAAATATATTGATTTAACTAATTTATTATTATTTATTAATTTTTACAATCAAAACAAAAGATTTTGAAAAAAAAAGGTGTCTATTTACTTTTGTCACCCCTCTGTACTCTGTTCCCTATGCACAGGTATTTGGACCTCCTGCAGCAATAGCGAACGTCAGTATGTCAATGGCGTATGAAATATATGTTAATTATATGAAGGAATGATGTTGTTTAGATGTTTAGACTAAACAAACCTATTAATGTATATTGCACTCTTTATAATTATATAAGAACTCAGTTTCATGTGATCTGTGGACATGAATATGTATGAATATTACCAAGTAAAGAGAGAGAGTCATGGTCGTTAGATGCCAAATTAACCTTTTAACATTTAAATGAAAAAAGTTTTGACACAGTTTCAGACACAATTTTGTTAATTTCAGACATAATTTTGTTAATTTTGTTAATATAACATAATTTTGTTAATTTTGTTAATTTTGTTATATATATATTATATATATATATATATATATATATATATATATATATATATAAATAATGCATATTGCTGTTGCATGAATATATGCTTGTTTCTTTGTTTTCTTAGAGGTTAATTACCTTACACAGCTATATTACAGTGGGGATTCACGGCTTAATGCGGGATCCGAATCACGACCCCATCAAGAAAGACACAACGAAAGCACCTTAATCGCCGAAATCTGAAGTCAGGCAAAGACCGAAATGGGACTCGAACCCACGACTACCTTCAGATTTACAGCCCGGCCTGCGTGACATATAATGCATGAATAAGGAACAAATGAAATCATGAACATTTTTAACTACAATCATTAGTAACAATGTATACTTTTTAAGCAACATCCTCACTTACCTTTTATCAATCGTGCAAATTTCTTCTTACAAAATAACGTTATTCACTGTCAAAATAAAAGAGAAACATTAATTGAAAAGTATCGAAATTTCCTTCAATTTTCCTACGAACTAATTAAAACAATTCATGTAAGTTCGTAAAAGAGATCCATGAAAATGTATATGGGAATATATTTAAGATTAAGAGCGCGCTAGTTTCGTTGTGAATGAAAGATATAGAGTTACACTAATTAATAAGGTTCGCAGTACCGTGATAAGATGGCTTCTCTTTGCGAGTCCTAAATTAGTCTCCGCTTTCCTTTTTCCTTATATCCTTTAAATTGTTTTAAACATTTATAGGTTAAACTTGTTTATTCTTTTATGTATTTAATAATCCTAAATAGATACGATTCTCACGACTCAGTTCTTACGTTTTATGGTGACATTTATTCGTATGATTTAAAAATGTATTAGGTAGAGAGATCAATTTGCGTTATATTGTGTCTTATTCAACACGAAATGTTCATAGTTTTTTACAGTCACTAACTGTGTATAGTAATGAAAGGAAGTTCACCCGCACGAAAAGTCACACTAAAATGTTTTAACCGCTCACTCGCGTCAAAAGTCACTGAAAGGCTTTTATCTGTCCACCTTAGCACACCTGAATGAATGCTACTTATCCAAGCTACAAACTAACAACGTACATCTCTACATAAAAGACCCAACACTGAGTATATGCTTTGATCCAACCAATAGATAGATGTTGGCCAGGTAAGAAAAATGAATCGGGGGAAATCATTCGATCGTGTTATTGCGAACGTTGTGGCGCTGTTTTGGACACACGAAAAAAAATCAACCTTCCAAATTTATCCCCTTTTCGAAATATCATTTTAAAGAATTTTTCTATTTTTTCATATTTTTTATTTCAGTTTGGTCTTTCGAGTTTTACATCATCGAAAACAACCACTCGACGGGTGTCGTTGGTACCGCCCACGTGTCCTTCTTTATTACTCCGTAGCCAATCACGGTTGAGAATTGATTGCCCCTTAACCAATCACATCTCTCAATTAGAGGGAGACCCGCCTACCTTTTCTACATCTATACAGAGAGATCTAAATTGAGATGTACGTGAAAAGACCATCAACATACACATGGCAATGGAAAAATAATTTCACATGAATCATAAATTTAGGTTCCATATCGCGAATTAATTTTCTTTTGGCGAAAATAATTTCAGAAAAAAACAAATATACGTAGATAATGTCATTAAATGTAAAATCGTTCATTCTTATATATATATATATATACACACACACACACACTTGATGAGGTGTAGCTCTGAATGCACGAAAGGCCTTGGAATCGTTTTTCTTTTGCCTTGTGAGTTTGCAGCATTCATTCATTTCACGTGTTTAAATGTGAAATTCATCCCATATATATATATATATACTGTATATATAACCTTTGGTTAGCTTCCGCCAGAATTGTTCATTCTGACGAAGGTCAAGCTTTTCACTCCACCTTAGACCTAGAGTTTAACGTGGAATCCGAACCACGTCCCATCAGCAGCCCAGCGTCTTAACCACTAGGCCACTTAGGGTACCCATTTATCTACCAACCACTTTCTTTATTGTGTGGAAGGATGAATAGCTGGGTTTTGCTACGCGCCGGCTGCCGTCGGGTCTCGAACCCGGGGCCGATGGATTCGTAGTCAGCGACGCTAACCACTACACCATACGAGGCTCCAAAAAACCTTAGCCTCCCTGCCCATGGCCTAAACCATTAGAGGTACAGTAAAACTGAACATACCTTACAAAAGAGAATTTAATCCTGCATTTAATGAGAAACAATTAAAACTTGGTGTTCCCGCCATTGGTTTCCAAGACAGCCTGAATTCGCCTTGGGTAGCTTACCAAAAGTGACGCGAATAGATCTTGATCGTTACGCAAATTTGCTAAAACAGTTTCAATGTGTTGCGTCATTGTATCCTTCGAAAATCGATTTGCTGCAGGTTCTTGAAACAAGAGACATTCAACCTTGTCCTTTATAACTGATCCAATATGTTCACAGACGTTCAGGTCAGGAGAATTTCCTGGCCATTCTTCATTTCCAAAGAAATCGATCTCATGGTTCCGCAACAACTGTTGAGTGGCTAATGCCTTAAAGCAGGGGGCCTTATCGTGCAGAAGTGTGACCTGATCGACATCCATAACATTGTTTGGGTTTCTTAGAAAAGGAATGACATGCTGGGATAGAATAATATCACGAAAATACTGTCCAACCCAACTCTGACCATTTGGCTTCAGCACCCACATGAGCTTTGTAGTGAACAAAACACACACCAACACAGTCTGGACTTTTTAATAATTCGCGATAATGTTCATTGTCATCAATTTCATCTGGTGTTGTGGCCCACACTCGATCATTTTAGTAGTTAGGCCGACGTGTTACGGAAACAAAAAATTCATCGGAGACAGCTAAATGCATGAAATCATCCACATCCCAATCTTCAAGATAATGGGCAAACCACATTCTGTCATCGATGTTAAGTTGAGTTTTTCTTGGCTTTGGAGGTTCATGCCAAGGCTTTAAACTTTGCCTATGACGGTACAGTCGAATGATCTCACCACTAACGATCTTTCCTATGACGGTACAGTCGAATGATCTCACCACTAACGATCTTTCCTCTCAACACTTCGATCTCTCTAGAAAGTTTAGCACAGCTGTTTTTCCGCTTATGCGTACCGCTTTCAATGATGTCCTTTGTTTCCTGAGAGAGTGGCAAATTTGGGCGCCCAGATTTGGTTGTATCCATTTCACATTCATCCAAAGTTTTATTCCAATTTCTTTTGACGAAGTCCTCACTTCTTCGCAACGTTTTGGCAACCCATGAACGTGTTATATAGGTGGCTCCAGCATCACGAGCTTCCCGAAATGTTATTGCTCGTATGCGATCTATCACACGTTGCCTCTCCGAATCACCAATTAATTGAGAAGCCATTATATTATCACTTTATCAGCTAGAGTAATTTTAATACCTGCAATAAATAAAGAATTTTATATATTTTTTTAATCACTAAAAACTATTTCGATATAAGTAAACATGTAAGCTGCAAATGGGGGGGCTAAGGTTTTTTGGAACCCCTTATATATACCCACGAAACATTAATATAACTATCAATATAGACAAGCTTATAATCAGTTCTCAAATTTAAAATGACAATAAGGAATGTAAAGTAAATTATTTGTTTTAAAACTTAAAAACATCATTCACTATAGTTAAATATTTGCATATACAAAGAGAGAGAGAGAGAGAGAGAGAGAGAGAGAGAGAGAGAGAGAGAGAGAGAGATAATGGATGCATATGAATAAACTGTTGATTTTTTTAATTAAAAATTTCCCAATAATATCCTACTGTATATTGTACTGATATTAAACCGCGCACGATAATGTAATGAAATATAAGGAGTAGAGCGATATTTTGAAAGTAACCTCTGCATATGGCCTGAAGAAGTCCCACAAATTGGTTGCGAAACATTTACAACATTGAAGGAGGTGTATATATAACCTCGCATACACAGAGTGTTATTATGTTTGCCATACTGAGTGGGGTTGGCGCGGAGTGTGAACCTCAGATTGGTTATGCGTACATTTCAATCCCTCTGCCATGCACGTGCATCCATGACCACCGGTTTGGGACACGTGAACGTAATTGGGTCATATATAAAGCCACGAAAATAAATTAAGAAAAGATCGGTCATCTTGCCAATCGTGAAGATTTTGATGGTTATACAACCAAATGACTTTAAATGAATACGAAACGATCGCAACAACTGTCAGAGAATGAAGGAACTGCAACTACTGTATTTTACCCGGTAAATTAAGATGTAATTTCACTCAAAACAACAATTAACATTTAGAGGAAAAAAGAAAAATAATTATAATTTTTGTGCAAAATTTTAGTTATCTAAACACACACGCACACACACACACACACACACACACACACGGGCGTAGCTCCGCATCAACGAAGTACTAACTTTTTTCGATTTATATAAATTATTTAAAATGTAATTAACCAAACCTAATTTAACCTTACCTAACCTTAGTGCCATCGAACCGAACTCGATAAGTGTTTCCGACACAACTGAGGGTTTGAAGGGTGATTGGTTTCTGTTAAGTCATTAAAGAGTGAGGTACACGCTAATCTAGCCGAACCTAACCTAATCTAATCAAGGCCAACATATCGTTTTCCGACTATAAAAATATTTCTGGAATTTTTATATTCTTTTTTAATATCCCGAGGAATCAAAACTATAACCTCACAAAAATTTTACCCCACTACATCTTTGAATTATCACACACTCGACCAGACTTATGCCCAGTTGCCTACCTACACACACACACACACACACACACACACACACACACATATATATATATATATATATATATAGATATGGGGGGGGTGTCTATGCGCCTCGGTGGTGTAGTGGTTAGCATCGCTGACTACGAATCCATAGGCCCCGGGATCGAGCTCCGGTGACGGCAGCCGGCGCGCAGGAAAACCCAGCTGTTCATCCTTCCACACAATAAAGAACGTGGTTGGTAGATAAATGGGTACCCAGGGTGGCCTAGTGGTTAAGACGCTGGGCTGCTGGTGGGGCGTGGTTCGGATTCCACGTTAACTGTAGGTTATTGCTTCCCAGGAACCTCTCTTTAACGTATTGCTTCCCAGTGTTAATCACTTTAACTTATTGCTTCCCAAAAATAGACATTACACAACCAATTACAATTACATTACAATAGTTTATAATATTTAGAGATTAGCTAGTCGAGAAAATGTAAATTTATGGACAACTTAACTTATTATGCTTTGCCATTTTTTGTGAATGTAAAATATTTGGATCACCTGAAGATCAGGGCCCCCAGCCTTCTTTAGTCAGAAAGCTAACTAACGAAAATATCACGACCTAACCTAACCAATCGTTAGGTCAACTGTACGCCCTTGACGATTGGTTAGGTTAGGTCGTGATATTTTCGTTAGTTAGCCTAGATTACGAACCTCTTTCTAACGAACCAACCTTTCTCTTTTTAACATATTGCTTCCCAGTGTTAATCACTTTAACATATTGCTTCCCAGGAGGGATCACTTTAACATATTGCTTCCCGAATGCTTTGGGAAGCAATATGTTAAAGTGATCCGAAAAGTATAACCTTCGTCAGAATAAGCAACTCGGGCCGAAGCAAACCAAAGGTATACTGTATAATAAGTGTGTGTGTGTGTGTGTATACACACCTTTGGTTAGCTTCCGCCCGAATTGTTCATTCTGACGAAGGTCAAGCTTTTCACTCCACCTTAGACGTACAGTTTAACGTGGAATCCGAACCACGCCCCATCAGCAGCCCAGCGTCTTAACCACTAGGCCAGCTAGGGTACCCATTTATCTACCAACCACTTTCTTTATTGTGTGGAAGGATGAAGAGCTGGGTTTTGCTACGCGCCGGCTGCCGTCGGGTCTCGAACCCGGGGCCGATAGATTCGTAGTCAACGACGCTAACCACTACACCACCGAGGCGCATATATATATATATATATATATACGGTTAGGTAGACCAGCCATGAGTGGATCCAGGGTGTTTGTCGGTCTGAAGCATTATAACTATATATATATATATATATACACATATACACAACTCTTTAAATTAAAGCTAGATTTATATGAAATAAATTAAATGAATTAGTTCGAACGTATTATATTGCTTCTGTTTACAGTTTTTTTAGAATTATAGAGGAGGTTTTAATTTTTTTAGCGCAACCCATCAAGTGCAGGTATGGTATACCGGTATAGATATAGGTGTTATATGGAAATAAATTAATTTGTAGGTATATGTAGGTATAAAAATGAATTTTCAGAAAGATATAAGAACAGATAGAGAAATAATTTTTCAAAGAGGTATAGTTAAGCCTATTGTAGCTTCAGGAATATTATTTATTATTTCTATACCTTCCTATACGGTTGAAATATACATATACACACACACACACCTCGTTGTTAACCTCGTTATGATGTTCCGTGTGTTGGTCTCTCTTCACACGAAGGTCAAGCTGGTGGCCTCGCCTCTAGGTCTGGCTTGGTGGAGGAGCGAGTTGCTCTCTTGCGTTCTCCACCGTTCATAGCCAGGTACACCCGTCTCATCTGATCCTGAGCCAGGCATCTAGTCTTCTCTTGAAGACTTCAACTTTGACCTATGTAACGTTTCTAAGGTCCTTTGGAAGCTGGTTAAAAAGTCTTGGCACCCTGACAACCAAACTATTTTCCTTCAGTGTTGAGGAGGTCCCTTGTCGGGCCTTTAATTTGGAACACGACACATTCTGCCTTTCCTATTTTCCAGTGTTGTTTGAATGGTAATTGGGTTTAGTTTGAGGTTTGGTACCAGTCTGCTCTGGTTTCTTGCATGAGTCTTTTCAAGTATGTGACTGTGTCCAGGGAATGGTTTGGTTTAAGGCCCTGAATGTTGGTTAGGATTATTTCATAGTTTTTCGCTTTCGTTTTTCCATTTATGTACTGTAGTTTCGATTCGTTTTCGAATTATGATGCATGTTTCGTTGCCTTGTGATCCTCCGCGAATTTTCTTCTCTTTTTCTCTTTTTCGATACTTCTTGTCCCGATATCGCATGGAATGTCTTTCTGTATGCCTTCCGTACGGCTCTCGGATCCCTGTACTTTTCAGTTGGCTTTGCATCTGCTGGATGGTATTTAGCAGCTGAATTGTATATTCAGTGGAATAGTATCCTTTGAAAAATAATCAAACATTATGTGATATACACCGAAAATGAAATTTGCGGTTAATTTGATCAATTTAAAGTGGTTTTGCTGATGCCTCTAAAGGGGGAATTCTTTTCTATTGTACCAGTACCGTGTCCAAATGAACATTAGAAACATGCCATTTGTCCAAACTACGCCTTGTACTGACTCTATTTGCATAAATATGGTATACCATATTTATGCAGTGATATAAATCAATGGATGAGTTACCCTTTTTAGGGAAAAATGGCAAACTGTTTTATATTAATAAACGTGTGGTTCTCAAAGAATGGGAAAAGAAAAGAGAAACGAGGAAGCAGAAGAAAGTGGACGGGGAAAACAAGGCGAGAAAATGAAACGAGAGCAGAGCACGAGAGAAAAGTTCCCCTGACTTAGCTATGCACACTCAGTAGAATGTTTGGGATTAAACAGACACGCTCAGTTGTGAGAAAAAACCCTCGTTGTGGGTATGGGGATCCGAACCCTGAGGCCTACTAACCTCGCAAGGAGGCCAGTAAGCCCCCTAAATCTAAGGCAATAGATGTCGAGGATGGAATATCAACCCTTCCGCTGGACGTCCATGAGAAGTTTGGCCACTCCCCCGATCCCATATGTCAGTAAATAGAGGAAAAGTGGAAGGAAAAGTAAAAATCAAAATGATGATTACTTTCATTATCTATTCCGATTCCAAGTTGTAAATAAATTTAAAATCTTTTAATAGAAAACTTCCAATTATCATATAAAACAATAGCTGTCGAATTGCATTACATACATTAAATTGTTATTTTCTCCTCCCATCGAGAAAGAAGAAAGCCAAAATCAAGGTGCAAGGTTTTCGAGATACCTGGACACTACGTTTGAAAGATTGTAGGTCATAAACATAGGGAAAGAAGGGTTAAGGAAGATTGTTCCAGAGTTGACCGGTTGAGTAGATGAAAAGTTGAAAATACCGATTAACCCTTTGATTCCACCCAGTCAAGTAGAACTGTGTGGGTTGGGCCACCCCACATATGAGAAGCGTACTCCATAAAGAGGCAGACCGAAAGGTAACTAAATTATTTTTACATTTAAGATTAACTTGACTGAAAGGTTGTCTAAAGAATTAAAATTTTCTCAGTTGGTTAACCTGACATTTACCATAACCGTCTTATAGACGATAAAAGCTGTTATTATTTTGCCTCATATGACCTTTTCATAACTTTTAATAAAATCAAGGAAAACCAGACCTATATCTTCAAGTCAGTATGAAATTTTGCAAATAGTTATTTCGGCAATTTAGGCAGTCAAAACATTTTGAACAGTGGCAAATACGTCTTCTTGACTTATGGTTTGTTTTTACTCTTTTTCATTTTCTGTGCTGGGCACCAGAACATCCTCAGACCATAACCTTTTAAAGGTTGTTTCATAACAAGTGTTATTTCCTAACTTTAGAGAATAGTGAATGCAAAACTGTGACGTAAAAGGGACCTAATCAAGAAATTTGTGCATGAGTGATTCTAAACCTTTGACTACGATTGTATTTTCACTAAACCGTTTATAGTTTCGTAGGTATTTACTTGTAGTTTTACATTAGTTTAGACCAGGAGTAATCAAAGAACCATAAGTAATCTTCATTGAAAATAACGAAAAAGAGCCTAAACTAGAGCTGTTCTTTTTATGATACATGGTCTTCCGCCTTCCATTTTACTTCTCATAAAAGGTAGTTCGTTAGTAGTATGGGCGCAAAAATGGGAGAGTGCAGGAATGTTGCAATGCAATTGCAAATGTTGATCAATGTTGCAAATGGAGGGTAGGAGTATACAATGCAGGGGTAGGGGGTTATGCAATGAAGGGGGGTTATGCAAAGGTGGAGGGAGGAATGTTGCAAGAGCAACAAGGGGTTATGCAACTTGGAGGCGGAGTTATCCCCCAAAGAAAGAGAGGAGAAGGAGAGAGAGGAAGAGAGGTGTTCGCCTGGCAGGAGCCAAGCGCATATTAAGACTTCATCTGAGCGCCCGCTGTCTTATTAGGTGCAAATCCGCCAGTTGGCTTAGTCCACCAGTTGGCTTAGAAGGCGTAAATGGCTTGTACAGGTTGAGTTGCCAGATTGCGCTATTTATTTAATTAAAGCATATATTATTGACAGTTGGCTTAGAATTACGTCAGTTGGCTTAGAAGGCGTAAATGGCTTGTACAGTTTGAGTTGCCAGATAGCGCTATTTATTTAAATAATTCTTGACGGTTGGCTTAGAAATCCGTCAGTCGGTTTAGAAGGCGTAACCAGCCATTTGGTATAATAATAATAATATCGTTTACAACGAAAAGAATTAAATAAAACACCATTACATCATTCTGTTTATTTAGACGAATTATTGGAATCAGAAATACATAGAAAATATACAATCAAACGATGGAATGCTAAAAAAGTAAAATAAAAAAATAAATATGAATAAATAATATGTATATAATAAAAAAAATAAAAAAAATATAACCATCAATATAACAGTAGAGGAGAAGTATATATACACACAATTATGTTAAATAATTAAATATATTGAAAATAAATGCATACACTTTATCTTCTACTGCACAAAATAAAAAAATAAAAAATAAGAAATACAAAACGATGGAATATAACCATCAATATAGCAGTACAGGAGAAATATATATACAAAATTATGTTAAATAGTTAAATATATTGAAAATTCATTAAAATACATTCACTTTGTTCTACTGCGCAAAACACTAAACTCACACGTAATCGAGTCTACAATCAAATCATTATTGCTTTGCACTACGCAGCAAACGCGGCTTAATATTATTTCACCGCTCAAGTTATAGGGAAACCTATACTCTATATAAATGGCCTTCATATCGTTCAATACTACTTTTGTGCCCACTTTACATCCGGTTGGCAAGTTATCTTTAAATATGTCTAGAATACAATCAAAAGCGCGCACAAAGAGGTCATCGTTAGCCACAACGTCATTATTAAATACAAGTTTATAAACACTCCTTTCAATCGGGGGTTTATTTTTACCAACCCGAGCTTTTCAATCGTGAACTCTTCTTCACATTGCATAGCGGCAGTTGAAATAATCTTCTAAGTCGTTACGACAGCTGCTCATTATATAAAGAAATAGTTCTTCAGGGTGAACGGTGTAGGTGAGCTCAGCCCTGTACCGCTCAAGTGCTTTGTACCAAAGTTCATGATATTTCAAAGAGTCTAAACCTTTTAAATAAGCATCCAGCTCCAGACCATTCTCGCCTCGTTCAGTCCTACACTCGGTAAACCCATCGACCAGAGCGGCGTATGCGTATTCAAGAACCGTATCAAAATAAAGCATATCCGTAATACGCGCGTCCAATATAGGCTTCAGCTTGCGGAATCCGACGATTTCAAATATTCTGTCGAGGATGAAACGGTTTCGCGTAGGGACAAGAGCGTTATGATCAGAAGCATTCTTCCACATCAGCCGTATATCAATGCATGGCCGATCGTTATTTACACACAACGTACAAACAACGGCATATGAGGGGGTGTCACTAATCTGCTCTCTTCTTGTACTACACCTGCAGGAATTTTATAACGATCCTCACTCCACTTCTCAACTACCACGAAGATTCTATTCATCTCCTCAACACTTAAACAACATTCCGTTTGTTTCTTTGTCTACAAGTCGTTTCCAGTACATAGTTAATGGCACCGGTTTTACGCTTGAACACGCGCAACAACTTCGTCACGGACACATCGTACACGGCGTTGAGAATGCTGCTCAAAGGAAGTTCCATCGTATTCGAGGAGCGCACGTCCAGTCGGTTCAAGCTCTGAGATGACTATGAGCCACATGCAACGGATCGGATCGACGGGAGGAGTGAGTCACACCATAAGCTAATGAAACGTGTACCGCGCTGTTCCAACATGAATACTTGTATCCCATTATATTGGGTACGTGTTTTGAGAAATTTTCCGATACATGAAGCAATATCGGTTTTAATGTTTTATCACTCCCACTGCCCAGAATACGCACCAAACATTTTTACATAGGGGGATTTTCACGAACTAAACACATTTTATTCACACTCCGGTGCACTATTTGAGAGAAACATATGACCATATTTTTCCTTTTTGCTTAGCATACGATACTCATCTCTAAATTCTGTTAAATACTCTCGCAGTCCTTTAGCCACATGAATACTTGTATCCCATTATACTGGGTAGATGTTTTGAGAAATTTTCAGATACATGAAGCAATATCGGATTTAATGTTTTATCACTCACCAGACGTTCATTTCCACAAACTAAACATCTTCACAATCCGGCTCACTATTTGAGAGAAACATATGCCCATACTTTTCCTTTTTGTTTAACAATCGATACTCGTCTCTAAAGTCTGTTAAAAACTCACATAGGCCATTAGCCACAACCTCACTACAAACCTCGTCATGATATATATTAATATAGTGGTAAAAATACTTAAGATTCTCCATGATGACAAGATTTACATTCTCAGTTGCAGGGTACGAGTACTTGGTATGATGCAACATGATATAATATCGCTTGTCACACCACTCATCAACAAGACTCACTATCCATAACCGTTGCTTATCTTCCGAACGTGTTGCTTCTTCTACTTCGCGGTATATGTGAGCCTTATAAAAGTTAGGTCTATAACATACTTCAATACATCGTTTGTACTATGAAATCCTACAATGCCCTCGCCAGAATACACGTAGAGTATTTGAACATCTTGGTCCTTCGCACAGCTGAATGTAGCATTAAAAGTATCAAAGGAGAGGGGAATAGGGAGTTTTTCAGTATCCACCACATCTTGGCATTTTGCCGAATACCACCCAAAGTTTGATGCGTGTGTAGGCCATTGCGAAGCTGGCTACAGGTATATTTGTAACCCATGAGGTATCTGTGGCCAATTAGGTATTGTTGCACTTTATTATGTAAGTATTACCTACATTCACAATCTCCATGACCTCTTTATCGGGAGCGTTGGCATAATCCCAGACTTCACTATAACTTTGTGCCAAATGGACGTTCCCTTTGCCAGTATTCAATGAAAATTTTCCCCAAAGCCTGTTTAGACACAACTTTGCACTAAAGCGCTTGCCAGGGTTCTTTTCTTTACAATTTGGGAACGGTGAAGCTGTATACCTTCACGGTCACGGTAACGTTGAATATAGGCAGATTTTCCATCTTCGGTATCAACTCCTCGCGGATACCCTAATGCTTCGACCTTATCCTTCAAAAAAGCGTTTATATATGGCGTGAAAAGGTTGGGCAGCTTCTGAAACCTCCACACCTCATGTATCTTCAATATTCTGCAGCGATAGCGAACAGCTAGATCCAGCTCTGGACTTGTATATACACCTCTGCTCTTACGCTGGTAAGCTGTATGAATACATTCCCCATTGTTCTCCTCTGCGCACTTCACGCACAAGGGAAACATGAGCTTGTGATCGATAACGACGGGTAAGATCGACATCCATAAATCGCGTGGGGGGAGCACATCTACGAAAGAAAGGCCGAAATAGTACCTGTTCAAATTTGTTGGGAACACCTCGATGGTGGGCAGGTCAAGTCCCACCAGTTTCTCAGTTGCACCTACGGGGTACGGATTGTTCTTCATCACGTAGGGATATAAAGAACAGAAGTCATAGTAATGGAGTTTCAAACCCTCCGTTGGCAGAAATTATAGTTTGAAGGGATTTGTACGCCCTCCGAACAAACTATCACCGCATTTGAGAGAATCCAGCACCATTGAACGTTTGATCGTGTTTATTTCTTCACGGTACTGTCCATCTGTTTCCATCCGTGCATCATACTCATGCTCCCACAAGACTTTGTGAGTGAACTGGGAGCCTATAAGTTGATCGCGGGTGCGGGTCCACGCAAGACTGTCGGCAGGAGATCTAACGTGGATATCTCCTACGATTCCACACTCAGGGCGGGGGCATCCGTGCCACCAGCAACCGTTAAAGGAGTACACAGTCTTCTCACTAGTGGCACGATTTTCACTTAGACCATCAACCCAAAAAATACGACCATTAACCTTAATGGGTACTTCACCCGTGTTGCGAGCATGCTTTATGTATACTCCGGTTTGCTGCTGTAGGTGTATGAGCCAGTAAATAGCCTTGTGCCCATAACTGTGGGGATTGTTTCTGTGAATAACGGCTAAGGTGTCTTTAGGCATGAAGTTATTCTTGAACACCGTAAAACATAATGAGGCGATGGTGGTTGCGACTTGCAGCGGATCGCATTTGAAACGGCCTATGTACATCCTTCTAAAGGCCTGGAAACATACTCCAAGCACGTGCACATCATTCACGCAATAACGCTCACATTCATCAGCTATATTATAAGGATTACATTCATTAAAACTGTTGTAGTATCGGTCAAAATCTTCACGTTCATCTGTACTCATACATTCATAGTTAAAGTAATGTTTGGGTGGAGGTAGTCCTACGTAATTTAAAGTTTCTTTAGTGAGGAATGTGTAAGGGAAATATCCTTTTGAAACTTCAGCGGCTACGCCCATCACCTTGGGTAGCTTTGCTAATTTACAAGGTGTGAATAATAAAGTGTCTTTAAACTGTACATTACCTCTTATTTGCATCTGTATTAGCTTGTTGCCTCTTTTGAAGGGATCACTTGTAAATATCTCAGATGACTCGTGCTCAAGCAACTCCTTATAATGCAACGGTGTGTCAAATTTTGCCCTGTTATGGGCGAGAATATACACAGTCATTTTTTTGAACTTGTCCGTCAACTTGACAATATAGGACACAAAGAGTTTCACAGGGCTATTGTGGGCATTCGTTTTAAAAACGTTTGTCCGTTTACCACATTTGTGACTCATCACACTCGATCTCCATACACTCATCACAGATAGTCTGGCTTACAAGTACATGTGGAATAACCTCTTTGGTTTCAGCGTTCGTGTATGTTTCTATATCGTAGTACACAGTTATACAAGGGCTATTTTTAGGCTTAGCATCTTTCATATAACATACATGCTTTACGCCAACCGCCTTATATTTCTCATGGCATGTAGAACAGTGAATTTCATCACATTTATGCTTGAAATTCCCCCAATTATCCATCATATGAAACATACCACATTCACAGATTCTCATTTTCCTGCACGTGCCAATTGATTTATGGAGCTCAAAACAGTTATTATTGAAAAATTTGCGTCTACGCACATCACAATCCCTCTTCTCAGCTTCAACTACACGGCTTTCACAATTTGGGCTTTTACACTGCTCACATACCATGTGACAATCTTTACAATGTTTCACTATATCATCCGCAAACTCGGTACACACCTTACACAAATCATGATGTCATCCATATTTTCGACTTTTATCATAACTCGCGCAAAGGTCCCTTATATTATGGATGGGAAGATACGTTGTCCCAGACAGTCCTAAAACAAGTAGGGATCTTGTACGATCTCTCACACAGCTTTTAAAAACATACACAGTCTACGACGATCATCCATTCCAAATACAACTATACGAACATTAATTTCCTGTTCTACCCTTCTCAGCGCCTCAGGATCCATATTACAGTCAAACTCGAGTTTACAGTCCACAGCTAGTTTACGGGCACGCTCCACTACCGTAGGCAACCAAATGTTTTCGGTCCGTATATTTAGTACAGTAGACATACGAGCTAAGACTATTGCTATAAAGCCGCAACCACGCTCGACATTTATATGCCGTTTATAAATAGCCTTAGAATTGAAGTTAAGAGTATAAGGTGTGGCACTATGACCCGCAACACGAAATTCACGGTCAATATTTACCGTGAAGTGGTCCATATTGACGGCTATGAAATTTTGAGAGGCCTGCATTATACGGCCTAACATATACCTCTATATCTTCAGCTGCGAAACGTCTGAACGGTATTACTACCCAAAAATCATGTACATCTCCGTCATCTGACCCGAATCGGAAGGCTGGGGTGGGGGTAGCGGTGCGCATCAACTCGAATGTTATGCCATCCTCAACAGAATGACAAGATGCTGTGGCTGTGTAGGATGTACCCTGAATTGAACAGGAATAAGGGGATATATTTGAGGAAGTTACTATTGTGGGGGTTGTGTGACTTGTGTCGTAAGACGTAGAAGGTTGGGGCATTATTACTGGTGGTCTAACAACCGACGCAATCCTGGCGCGCTTTATACCTGACTTGGGCTCTTAACCCTAAAAGGACGACCGCTACATATTGGTAACCTTTCAAATACACGCATTCATAACTTAACCCTACAAACAATTCCGGCGTTAAAGGGTTAATCGTGCCTCCGCTCTGAACTGGCGTGTGCTACAGGTATCGATGGTGAGGATTCCTCAGTGGGGATGGATTCTGTGATCACAACTGTACTCTCGTCAGGGTCATCTGTAATGTCGAAGATGGGGGTGTTGTACCTCATCGTCATTCACGGTTCCGTGGGAGAAGCGAAAAGCAACACTGTAGAATATAAGGAACATCACTAACATATTTATTATATTTTGTAAATTACCCACTTAGGAGTGTGACGTGTTAGAAATGGATTCTGTAGAAAAATTTAGGTTCACGAGCCCATCCACATGTATTATATCTGGCCCTACAGGATGTGGTAAAACTGTGTTTATGCTTAAAATCATTAAAGAAAAGGGAGAGATGTTCTCAAAATTTGTGCATAAAGTTATATGGTGTTATTCGACGTATCAATCAGTGTTCATCGAGTACCAAGATGATATTTTGTTCCAGAAAGGTGTATATGACGTTAATTCGTTAAAGGGAAATGAACATACAGTCATTGTAATTGACGATCTCATGTTGGAGATGGATAAAATGTTTGCCGAGACATTTACAGTATTCTCCCACCATCTTAACATAAGCGTGTTCTTCATCAATCAGAATCTATTTTTCAAAAATAGATACATGCGCGATGTGTCGTTAAATACACAATATCTAGTCTTACTCGCGCAACGTAGAGATGTATCACAAATTGGGGTATTAGCCAATCAAATGTTCCCGAATCAGCGTAAGGAGTTTTTGGAAGTTTATAAAGAAGCTACAAGCCCGCATTACGGATATTTGCTTTGCAACCTTCATCCGCGAAACACGTTTAGGGTGCTTCTAAGAACGAATATATTTCCAAACGAGCCTGAAACGGTGTATGTTCCAGAAAGACAAAGAGGCTAAAGAAATACCTTGCATTAATAAAAATCTATCATCGACTGCTCCGGGCAATGCAACAGATGTTTGCTAAAAATATCGACTCCGACTTTTTAAAATGCATCTGTGAAATCTGTCTTAACGTTATAAATTGCAATGTATCAATGAAACCACCCCAGAAGGCTCGCCTACGCCGTTACACGAACATAATACGTGCATTCGCTCGTAAAAGTCAAATTATTGTACAAAGAGAAGGGTCATTCTTCCCCATCTTATTTTCAATTTTGGGTCCTTTACTGACTAGATTAATATAATGAAGAAAGTGGTAGTGATTCCCCACGAGGTGTACGCTTCACTGCAAAGGAATCCAGACACGGATCTAGATCCCCGTAAAAGCAGGGTTAAAAGAATGGAAAGCGAATTGCTAGCCCTATTAAACAGTGAAAAAACACCTGATGAGAAAAGAATCTTATACCAAGAAGCTCTGCAGAAATTTTTCCATGAGTACGAAAATTATAAGAACCCGACAGAGATTTCCGTGGTTATTAGGCACAGCACGGGGAACAATGGACATGGTGACATAGGACCTCTGTCCGACGATAGAGCTGACCAACCAAAGATTAATAGGTCGGCCACACAACATATCGAGCACGTATTAAAAAGCATCCTCCCACATACATTGAGGAATAAAGGTTTAAGTCTTTATAATCTATTGAATGAGGACCCCGCCATAGAATGGACCGATACAGGTGAGATCATTGTGGAAGGAGCAAAGGTACAGGGATCGAATATAGTAGACATTGTCCATTATCTGGTGAGAAAGTGGGATAGGCCCTCACCATCCGGATGGAAGCATACTAAAGAAAGACTACAACAAATAAATGTCCCCAAAACAATGATAGGAAATCTGAACAGGTTAAAAGACTTGGAACATGCGTCGCACGTGACAGAATTGAAGACGCCATCACCCCTGGCGGTAACACCTCTGAAGAGGACAAAGAAGAGGTTAAACAAAGGTCAACCCTACCCACGTGCCTCTAAAATACGCAAATGGCTAACATATTAAGAAGTTATTATGACATTTCTAACCCAGTCTTCTACGGAGGCGTAGATAGACTGTACAGAAGTGTTTACGGAGTAGTTAAAAAAGATGTTGAGAGGTTTTTGAGGGAGCAGAACGCTTATACACTTCATAAGCCTGTGAGAAAAAGGTTTAAAACAGCCAAGACAACAGCTGTTTCGATTGACTATTTCGCAAGCAGATTCAACAGACATGTAAAGATATTCAGTGTATAACGATGGTTACCGCTACATTCTATTCATAATAAATGTATTCTCTAGATATCTGTGGCTAATTCCTCTGAAAAATAAATCACCTGAAACAGTTCAGTTGCTAAAGCCACCAAAACGCTGATGTTAAAAGAAAACAGGGTTCCTGGCTATTTTTGTACGGATATGGGGAATGAATTTATATGCCGTGCTTTTCAGGACATGTTGACAGAATTTAATATCAGCTATTACACTATCATTTCTATACATAAGGCTTCTTTAGCTGAAAGAGTTCAACGTACCATAAAGGAACGTATGCACCGCTATTTTACACCTAAAAACACACAGATTTCTAGACATTCTGGAATCATTGGCCACATCCTACAACCGCTCACACCATCGCACGATTGGGACAACACCTAGCGAGGTTTTAGAAAGAGGTACGCTCCCAGAGGTGAGAAGAGATGGAACACCATACTCTGCGCGTTTCAAAATCAATGATTATGTTAGGCTGTCGCGTTCGGGAAATAAATTCGCGAAGGGATTTGAGCAAGGATGGACACGTGAGATTTTTAAAGTTAGGGCTATGAGACCTAAGGTGAGATAATGATGTATTACGTTGAAGATTTGAATGGGGAAGAAATCGCAGGAGGTTTTTACCGCGAGGAGTTGCAGAAAGTGGCATTTAATTTTAAAAAAATGTGTTTAAAATTGAGAAAATTATAGGAAGCAAAGGTTCAGGAAAGCGAAAAATGTACCTGGTGAAATGGCTAGGGTACCCAGAAAGCTTCAACACCTATATAAAAGCTGATGGAATAATGAAACTTAAATGGTATGCAACATGGCTCCTAACCATTTCTACGTCACACTCCCGTCCTCCTCGTCCCTGTCTGTACATCCTAACAACACACTAGCCAAATTTGTAACAGAACTCCATGAACCCATTGAATTGGGTTGTGATTCGTATGAGGTGGGGATATGTGAAATTCAGCTGGACACCCTCCTTATAAATATTGATTATAAAGATACCGTTTATACGATTCTTAGAGAATTGATGAGTGTGAAAAAGCCAGGGTAACTCGGGATGAAACTATACATATCGCCCGGACTGAGGTTGCACGGTATTACGGTACAGTAGTAACACTAGGTCCGGGCCGTTATAGTTCGGCTGAGGATGTTGAGAGACTTAAACGTAAGTTTAAAAAACTCAAATCTTACGACTGATTTAGTGTACGAAATCGTAAACAAAGGAAACCCTGCACACACTCTAATCCTAAAATCAAAGGCTAACAGAAATATTAAAGACCAAAGAGTGTTCAAAATTATGACCGAGGGGCGATATCGATCAGCCTTCCAAAGACACTAATTTCACGAGGTACAACATGACTTGTCCAGCCTAATGTATCAGATGAAATTGGAGAAATTGAATGCTGGTTATACACCCCCAGACATGTGCTATATTTACAGCAATATAGTGGAGCACCAGTTTGTTGGGGATATCCAGGCACGCCTGCTGCGCATTGCTCACAATCCTAACCATAGAGGAAGGAGTTTGAGTATTACATATGACAGACCCCTTTATGTGAATGTCGCAACTAATCTAATAACCAATATCTCAATATATATAAGAACGATTGAGGAAAAAAATTTCCGATTCGGTGATGGGAGCTTAACAGTGAAGCTGCACTTTCGACGCACTGAGTTATAATGGACAGAAAGCCTTTCACCGTCTATCGAGGGGTGAGATACCAGCGTGGTAGTGGACTTGGATCAATTTTTTCAACCATACTACGTACGGCTGTTCCTTTGCTGAAGAGGGGTGCCAGATACCTCGGAAGGAAAGCGCTACAATCAGGTCTTAATACTGCAGAAGACATAATGGCTGGGGCTAAACCTAGAGAAGCTCTAAAAAAACACTTAAAGCGTACACGAGACGAAATCGTCAAAGATGGTGGTGGGAAGAAGAAGAGGACTGGCCGGAAGAAGGGATTACTATCACGTGGCATTAAACGTAAAAGGATATCAAAAAAGAAGTGTTCTAAGCGAATGAAGCCTATGGTTGACCATTTTATTGACTGATATAAGCTAAGGACATTTATCTCATGTATCATAATTTGTTTACTACTTGTCGAGAGAGGAGGCACTATTTCTAACTCGTCATGGCACGCTTCATCCATCCGTGTAGTTTACAATGCTGTAAATCGGAGTTGTCCGTCTCTGACATGCCCCCAACTCAAGTTTCTATTGAACACAGTGACTTTATTACAATTAACCCATTAAACACAATTAGTTCCCCGAGTGCCCCTATAGAATTCGTGATACCCAGCTCAGGCCCTTACTTTTTTTATCCAAGCTGTGTGCACATGTACGCTAAACTACGTATAGCCCATTCTGATGGAAAGGACTGCGATGACAAATATGCTGTATACCCTGAAACAAACTTTCTGCACTCCATATTTAACCAGTGTGACGTATATTTAAATCAGGTCAACATATCGGTAGGCACGGGGTACTATCACCTACGAGCCTATCTGGAAAATGTCCTCAACTTTTCGAAAGAAGCGAAGGATACCTTTTTAAGTGCCGAGGGATATTATCAAGCTAAAGACGAAAGTAGTATAAAGGACAAATTTAAAAATTCTAAAAAGAAGATATACGAGTGTTTTGGACGCCTGCATAGAGATTTCAAATTCCAGAAGTTGCTTGTGAATGGGGTGGATATGAAAATAAAGCTCACCTGCAGAAATCCTGAGAGCTGTTTAAATCTGGATGCTGATCAAGAAGAGGGAGCAAAACCCGTTGTGGTTCACATTATGGAGACATACCTCCGCGTACGGCAAGCAATGTTCCCTCTAATTTTCTTTAGTCCATGTGCGCAAGAAATTTTCGTTGTGCATACATTTAGATTCATGGTGAAAAATTGTGCAAACTTTTTTGAGCGCTATTATCTTCAAAATTAAATACATATAAATATTAAATAATTAATAAATATTATTTCCATAAGGTGATAGCTTGATCATTACGGTACTATTAAATGGATATTAAAAAACTGTTTACAATATTATATATTCTTAAAAAAGAAAACATTTTATCCATTCTAAAAATATTAATAAAATAAAAAATAGTAAAATGAAATTCAACAAAATAAAGAAATAAAAATAACATTAATTGAAAATGACTATTTTAGTTATAATTTCTCAAAACAATTTTTAGCATTTAGCAATTTAAAATAGACTATCAAGATTAATACATGATTTTATCCATTCACAAAATAGGAATTATGAGATAATTACTATTCGTTTTTATGCAAAAATAAGAAAGAGAAGGTTTATATTCAATGCGTTAATGTATAAAATAAAAAAATGCAAATACATAGAGTAAAAAAATCTGTATTGCGTAATTGCGCGGACGTCGGCGAAGTCGGGCGGAAGGGGTTAATGCTTAAAAGAGCGACTGTAGAGTATGTTGATGCAAATGGTCAGACCTTGTGTGACGGTATATTTTTTAAATTACTTCATTTACTGTCGTGACTCATGATACGCTTGAGCCTGTGCGCATTTTATTCTGCTGTGTGCGCGGGTTTCACAACGCGTGTGCGCGCGCACACGCGCACACGTTAGAGGGAACATTGACGGCAAGTGAAATTAAGTTCACCAAAAGAAATAGAAATTGAGAAAAATTTACTGCACGCCACAGTAAAATACCCAATTAACTACAAATCAAACTATACACGGTGCCAGCAGGGTTGGCACAAAACAGATAGCGAACATAGCCATGGGAAATCTACCTAAAAGGATATTAATTGGAATGCAGGAACACAATTCGGTGAATGGAAAATATAAAAAGAGTGCCTTTAAATTCGAGAATTTCGGCCTTAAGAATATAACTATACGTTAATGGCGTTGCGTTGGGAGGATCATTGGATACGGACTATTTATCAGACGCTGTATTACCGATTTGCGCGAAAGCATATAGTAATCTGGCCCATATTGCAGGTGATTGTGATGAGCTAGGGATTTGGGTAACGCAGAAAGAATTCATTGATCAATTTAACCTTTATCCGTTTGACATCACAACTGACTTATCTGCTAGCGTAAATACACATTTAAGTCCACAACAGAGTGGAAACATCTCAGTCAGATTGGAATTCGCCAAGCCGTTAGATGCACCTACTAGTGTACTAGTATACCTCGAGTCACAAGCCCTAATAGAAGAGACAGATTTAGGGGCGTTATCACTGACTTTTAAAATGGATGCGAATATACTTCAGAGAGTAATGAATAGTGAACGAATCACACGTTCCAAATTTATCGGTGTGTTTGCAAAGAATGAAACATTGAATTTGCCAACGACGCGAGATTGCGGTAGTCTTATTGTGAACACAGATGTCATTGGTAATGAAGGGATTCATTGGTTTGCAATCTATTTTAAAAATAGGGACCGCATGTACTATTTTGATTTACTCGGGACTCAACCCTGGAGTGACCCTGTTATTGTAAAATTTCTCGATCAGTTGCATATCCCTGAAGTTGTATGGAACCCATTCCGGCTACAAGGATACTTTAGTAATACGTTTGGGATGTACTGCCTTTCATTTCTCATGCATATGTCACTATGTCACGTGGTAAAGACTATAATTTTTAAAAATTATTCGACCCGCGTCACACTCAACGAAACGACGAAATGGTATGCAGACAGATAAAAAGCCGTTTTCCGATTGTGTGTACTCGTTGTATAGTATGGTGGTTTGTTTGTGTGTATATATATATATATATATATATATATATATATATATATACAGTATATATATATATATATTTGTAACCAATAATGTTAATTTGTATATTCTGTAGTTTAAGATGGTTATTGTACTAAAAACATGATTTCTTTCATTTAATAAATTGATGAAAATACATTGTCTTCTTACCCCAAAAAATATCGAAACATAAAAAAATACTTACATTATTTCGTTAATGATGTGACAGTCGTTGGGCTGACTGCTCGGTAAATCTTCTACCTCCAAATTCAGGTCCATGACATGGGTTTCTTCAAAACGAAAAGATTTTATAACACGTGTCAAATCCTCATCGGACCTTAAAGGAGAAAGAATAATTCATTAGTTCATACTGAATCTTTTTTAATAAAAACCCAAAACATATGCAGAGTATATATATAGTAAGAGTATTACAATGTGAAGATATCTTTGAACCGCTCAGAGAAGTTCCTTTAAGAGATAATTCCGAATAACAATTGAATTTCTAAAATTATTTAAAACATGCAAAAGATTGCTATAAAAAAAATTCTATGAATCAAAACAGGATTTTAGCATAATTTCAAACTAATCTATAATTTTGGATACCTAAATGAAGCATTTTTAATGTGATGAGATGAATTACTACAACCCTCCATATATATGATGAAATAACCCAGAACAGTACTCTTTCTGACAGGCACATTAAATAAGTTTGCGAATAATTGGGTACAAAAAATAAAATTACATGCACTTCCATTTCTACGGCAGTCCCTTGCGTCGGATCGTAAGGGAAGTCATTGCAAATATCATCAACGGTTTGCGTTGGAAATAATCCATCCCGGTCAGCCGCGTTAAAAAGATTAATTGTGGAGAACGCTACAATGTCACCATGTTGATATAAATCCGGTAAACTGTAAAGTTCTTGATTCATGGCGGAGGGAATGTTTATTCACTGGTGAAAATAACTACTGTGACTCCCAGCTGAAAATATTTCCTTTTATATGCATGATCCCCAAGCACCACCCCAAAAAACTAATAGGCGTTTCGTAAGTTTAATGATTGGTTGCCAATGTAATGGGCGGGGCTATGATAAAATTGTGTACCAATCGTAACACCTATATTATGGGTCCATGCTTTGGAAAACCTGATTGATTGACTAATGGTGTCTTTATATTCTCTCCGTAGATTTAATGCTCACATCTTGTATTACCCCTTGCAGTCTCTACCACGACAGTATTTGCATTTGCGCCCATACTTTTCTTGGTTTTCCCGTTTTAGAACCCACTCCTTTATGCAATATCCCTCACCCTTTTGCAACATTGATCAACCATCTCTATCACGACAATATTTTACATTATTATTTTTTGCGATCATACTATTCGATCCTCAATTTTTCCCATTTTGGATAGGGAGATGGACAACTTGATCGGCTGCAAGTCGTTATAGGAATATCTTCATCAGAGCCGCCTAGCTCAGTACCACAGGAAACAAAAGTAGCGCCGCTACTCTTCATATTCCTGACATAGATCATTACCAGAGACAGCACAGTAACATTCGATGACACAAATATCATTAGAAAATAAGAAATCTAGAAGATCTCTACAGGCAGAATGGTTTTGTGCATTATTATTTTTTGCGATCATACTATTCTCAGCTTTCCCAAGATTCCTGACTTGTGGATTTGGTTTTATATATATATATATATATATATATATATATGTGTGTGTGTGTGTTAATTGCCACGATGGTTTCAAATATTTGCAAAATATATGTTTGCGGTCATATTATTTGATCCTCAACATTGATTAATATATTCGATTTGACTTTTTAGGAGTGTGATTAAATTGTGTTTAGCTCATGAAAATGAATGTCTGTTTGGGTTGGTAGATAAATGGGCGCCCTAGGTATCCTAATGGTTAAGACGCTCGGGTGATGGTTGAGAGATCGAGTCCGGGCGATGACATTGAAATTTCACCCCGCCAGTGCTGCAGGTTAGTTTGGATTCCACGTTAAAGTGAAAGTCTAAGGTGGAGTGAAAAGCTTGACCCTCGTCAAAATGAACAATTCGGTGAGAAGGAAAACCGAGTTAGCTATTATTATTACTACTGTAATTTGCAAGGGGGTTCTAAGCTCGTGCTCTTGAGTGCTCTTTGTGCTCGTTTGTACGTGCTTGTTCCTGGAGGTTTCACGTGCGCCCTCCCGGCCCTAGCACCCAAGGATGATGGGGCTCGACCCTGCAGTCCTTGTCATCCTTGGTCTTTTTCCACTTCGACTGTCCCCTCCACCCTTTCTTTTTCCTCTTTCTTTCCTCTCACTTTTTCTTTGTTTTTCCGCCGATATATGCCCTTCTAAATAGAGGTGAATCGGTTCTTCCCTAACTTAAAAAAAATAAAATAAAATATATATATATTGTTGTTGCATATGGAAATATGATAACGAAAATCATTACTTAAAGGTTAATTTATTCGATAAATAACTTGGAAAACAATCACGTAATGCTTATGTATATACTGTACAGGGTGTCCGAGAATTATCTGTACAATTTTTGGCTGTTATTAAAAGTCAACCATGAAGTGTAGAAATTCCAGTGTTGTCCCATTTTACAGAGAATCTCATTAAGTTTTTTCTGATACCAAGTTTTGACAAGTTTTTTAGAAATTCCAGTGTGTCCGAACATTATCTGTACAATTTCATCTTTTAATAAAATTCTTGTTAACACACGTAAAATTCTTAAACAAGATTATTTAGAATCTGTATTTTCAAAAGTTCCTTTTATTAAAGTAACGTTGTTACAAACATTCGATATGTGCACCATTAGTGATTCGCAAAACATCCAATCGATACTCCAAATGTTGCCATGTACGCTGCAGCATATCCACATCAATTCCCTCAATAGCAGCTGTGATTCTTGCTTTTAAATCATCAATGTCTGTCACCCGCGTACATTTCTAAAAAACTTGTCAAAACGTAGTATCAGAAAAAACTTAATGAGATTCTCTGTAAAATGGGACAACACTGGAATTTCTACACTTCATGGTTGACTTTTAATAACAGCCAAATATTGTACAGATAATTCTCGGACACCCTGTATTTAAGTTCAGTTTTTACCCTCAATAATGATAATAATGGCGAATTTAATAATACGAGTCGAAGGTGACAAAACTAGTTTTGGAGACGAGAAGTGGGACAAATCAACCTTTGCGGTCGGCTCAGCAATAATCTTCCTTTCCTCGAATAAAAAGATTTGTTTTAACGTATGCCTTCCTTGTCTTTCGAATTACACTAGGGAACAACATTTTTGTTTCTTGAAAACTATTTGGTGTTTCTTATAGAACTTTTGATGCTGATTCCAAATATGGTTTCAGAATGTTTCTATCATCCATAGTTTTCGAGAAAATAATATTTCCATTTACTCAGAGTTTTCCCAAAATATTAGTTAAAATTAAGTGTACTAATTTAATTTTACTTTCTTTTTTTTCCAGGTTAACTATATTTAATAGTATTTTTTGCATTAAAAAAATATAGCTATTTAAACAAACAGATTTTTAATAAAAAGAAAGAAATTTTTTTCAAGTTTTGCTCAAATTTTAAAATTTTTCATAATAGAAAAAATTGTTTTTTCATTTCAAAAAGTTTTCCGTGATTTCAATAATTTTCCGCCAGCATGAATCGAAACTGTATTAATCCCAGAGATACATTTTGCTACGTATGTGGAGAACTGACCATAATGGCACAGAGAAAGACGATGACCCCACTCGTGAAGAAGGCTTACAAACTTTATTTTGGATGTAAGGTAGGCGACCAAGACAAATCCTGGGCACCTCATATCTCATGCATTTCCTGTGCCGTCACTCTTAGGGGTTGGATTAAAGGTACCCGCAAATCTACGCCATTTGCCATACCAATGATTTGGAGAGAGCCCAAGGATCACCTAACGGATTGCTATTTTTGTATGACTAACGTTTCAGGATTCTCTGCCAAAAATAAACATAAAATCCATTACCCAAATCTTGCATCTGCCATGAGACCAGTACTACATGACGATGATAACCCAATTCCAACTCCCCCAAAGTCATGGACACTGGGTGAAGAGTCTGAAGTTGAACCAATGGAAATTGATGACACTAAAGATACAGACTTTCAGCAACCTGAATCAAATAAACCACGTATGATAACGCAGGTTATGCTGAATGATCTCGTGAGAGATTTGGACCTTCCGAAAAAGAAAGCGGAATTATTGGGCTCCAGGTTACGTGAATGGAATTTGCTGGCAAAAGATACAAGCATATCGGCGTTCCGCACTCGCCAAAAAGATCTGATGCAGTATTTCTCCTCGTCAGGTGGTTTATGCTACTGTAATAATGTAAATGGACTGCTGTTAGCTCTCGGTCATGAGCACAAATCTGAAGATTGGCGTTTATTTATTGACTCTTCGAAGCTAAGCCTCAAGGTTGTACTACTTCACAATGGAAATAAATACCCTTCCATTCCTGTAGGGCACGCTGTCCACATGAAGGAATCTTACGAAAATATGAAACTCATCCTTCAGCAGATTAATTATGACCAGTTTCGTTGGTATATATGTGGGGATTTAAAAGTCGTCGCGCTTCTGGGAATGCAGCTCGGTTATACGAAGTTCTGCTGCTTCCTTTGTGAATGGGACAGCAGAGCCAGAGATTCGCATTATTTTGTAAAGGATTGGCCACTTCGTCAAAAATGTATCCCAGGACTGAAGAATGTGTCTCATGAACCCTTAGTTGACCCCAAGAAAATATACTTACCGCCACTTCACATCAAACTTGACATCATGAAAAATTTTGTCAAAGCAATGAACAAGGAAGATGAGGCATTCAAATATTTGAAGAAAAAGTTTTCACGACTTAGCGATGCAAAGATAAAAGAAGGGATCTTTGTTGGTCCCCAAATCAGAGAGCTCATGAAAGATCAAAAGTTTGATGATGCCTTGAGAGGAAAAGAAAAGTGGCATGGGAGGCCATGAACAATGTTGTCACAAATTTTCTAGGGAACATCAAAGCCTGTAACTATGAAAAAATAGTGCTGGACATGATTGAAGCATATAGGTTATTGGGATGTAATATGTCACTAAAAATCCATTTCTTGCACTCCCATTTAGATTTCTTCCCTGAAAACCTCGGCGACGTAAGCGATGAGCATGGAGAAAGGTTCCACCAAGATATAGCTACTATGGAGAAACGCTACCAAGGGAGGTGGGATCCGGCAATGTTAGCTGATTACTGCTGGACATTGATGCGAGAAGCTCCTAATGAAAACTACAAGAGAAAATCAGTGACAAAGAAGTTTTAAGAAGAATATTTTAAATGCCAATCTACCACTAATATAATTTTTATGAAGTATTTTTACTAACTTCTATACACTTTTTTAATAAATATTAAAATACAAATCTCTCAGTAACCTTGGGTGATAGAGAAATTCTACGGCTATATTTGGAATCAGCGGAAAACATCCTATAAGACCGACCTGTTCACGTCCAAGAAACAAAAAATAAGTTAAAATTTGTTCCCCAGTGTTACAGGTAAAATTAAAATTATTCTTATAGAATATTTCCCGTTTAATTCTTTTATCAATTACTTTGATTTCGCGGATTTTGTGTTTATAAAATATATCGAAGATATATAGAAAGGATTGCGAAAAGTAAATAGACACAATATACTTTCTAAGGTTTTAGAATAAATGAAAGTGTTTCATGATTTATAGGTAAATTTAATATTATTCTTAGAGAATATGTTATTGTAATAATGTACAATATAAAGAGTCCTGTGTATTTCTTTTATTATTAATATTATTAAGATGAATGATTTCTTCTGCTATGCCAAGGATTAATTGTTTTGAGGGGTTATGTTTGAATGTAATCTACGTTTTTCACTCCACCTTAGACTTACAGTATACACAATAGACACACGGGGGGCTTATGTTTGAATGTAATCTAGTTTTTAACAGTGATTTCGAAATAAAGTCAATAATTTGTGTGTGTGTGTGTGTGGTGTGTGTGTATGTGCCGTCTTCAGTTTTTCGAGCATTAACTCTCTCTCTCTCTCTCTCTCTCTCTCTCTCTCTCTCTCTCTCTCTCTCTCTCTCTCTCTGTATAAATAGAAATTAGATTCAGTTAAATATCTAGAAAGGATCGTCAAAAGTAAATAGACACAGTATACATTCTAAGGTGTTAGAATAAATGAAAGCGAATTATAGGTAAATTGAATATTATTCTTAGAGAATATGTTATTGGAATGATTTCTTTGGCTAAGCCAATTGTCTAGTGTATTTCTTTTATTATTAATATTAAGTTGAACGACGTTTAAATAATTAGTTCTTTTGCTGAACAACTTTAAGGAGACAGTCAATCTTGCCTTTGATACATAAGTAGTTAAATTAAATGGCGGTATCTGGTAACCCCTCTATATATAAATAAAAACATTATTTGGCAACTCAACCTAATAAGGTATACCTGAACAATTAAAAACACTATTTTGCAACTCATGTAAATAAAATTAAAACAAATGGTGGTATCTGGTAATCTCTTCATATATAAATAAAAACATTATTTGGCAACTCATCTAAATAAAAATTAAAATAAATGTGTTATCTGGTAATCCCTCCATATATAAATAAGTGATATCTGGCAACTCACGATCCTCTATATAACAGCTGCTTGTCACCTGGACGCTCATAATGCGTCTGGCTCCAGCCAGGCGAACACCTCCTTCCTTCTTAGGTTAGGTTTCCTTTTGGGGGGTGAGGACATCCCAGCTTCTCCCCCAAGGACCTCCTCCGTCTTCTTTCTCTTCCTCTCTTAGGTTAGGGCTACCCCTTTAGGGGAAGGTCCTCCTCCTTTCTCCCCCCGAAGCTCCCTCCCCTCTCCCCCTTGGCAGCATTGAGTTGTTGCATAACCCTACCCCCCTTTGCAGCATTGATGTTGCATAAGCCTTGCAACATTGATGGTGCAAAAAACCCTCCTCCTCCATTGCATACCCCCTCCCCTGCATTGCATACACCTACCCCTTTGTTGCACAACCCATTTGCAACATCTTGCAATATTGATCCACATTTGCTATTGCATTGCAACATTCCTGCACTCTCCCATTTTGCGCCCATACTACTTTCGTTACATGACGAGTATGATCCAGTTAAATAACAAAACTCTGTATATGTACTAATACTTTTATTATTTTGTTCTAAACTAATGCACGTTAGATATAGGTATAGGTATAAGTACAGACAAGAGTGTAGTGCTAAAATGAGTAGTGCCAGAGCGCGATCCACGCTTGCTTAAACACAGAAGAAAAACTATGGTAGTTTGGCGCTCTTCGCGTGGCTTTTGAGGGACCGGAGGTTTATCCTTTATATTTTCTTAAGTAAAACCAAGGGTGTAACACAACTTGAACTTAATCCAACTTTTTTTAAAACATGTATACTTACATGATTACGTGAAACATAGGAGAAAAAAGGAAATATTATTGTATTTATACCCTATTCTGTCTTGCGTCCATTAAATACAGTTAGTAACTTCAAACCGGGTTAACTTATTGCACAGTTACAGCATATACCCAGTTGCTGTTTGAGTTATGAAAATTAGAGTCTCGTTTTATTTATAATTTTTTATTTAAGTTCCCGAGCGGAACACCACTCCGGCCATAAAAACAGTACTGGAGCATGAGCTACGCTGGTCCCCGGCTCCATTACATCGCTGCGTATGGAAATTTTAGCATGTATATGTATAGGTATAGAAATGAGCTTCGAATGCCATCCTTGACCGTAACGTTGTACACAATAAATTTATCATATGGAACTCATTGTTGAAATTCTCGATGCAATACAAGGCGGATCTAGGCATTTCAGTAAGGGGGGAGCGTTTCAAAGAAAACAGGGCACCCCCTAAAATAAAAAGGACACAATACAAATTTTTTTTTCTTAAAATAGACCACCAATGAGCGAATAGTAGTGTTCCCGCAAAAATGTAGAGTGCAATTCAATTGCATGCAAGATGATCAATGTTGCAAAGGGGTAGGGGGGAGTGGGGGTATGCAAAAAGGGGGAAGGGGTTCATTCCACCAAGAATATCGTAACAGCAGTTACAAAAATAACCCCTGTTATGCTCCAAAATGTGTTCCGCAATGCTGCTGACAGATTCGAACTCTGTAGGGATACTGATGGTGCTCATGTAGAATCATATGCTTAAATATTCATTAAATGTATGCCTTCTATCATACTGTTATTGAATTTTACCCTTTTTGCTACGTTTTCGGTGAAATAGATAGGGACTTTATAAACACCCTGTATATATATATATATATATATATATATATATAGAATGGTCCCCTGAGGTTTTATTCACACAGACCGTACATGAAACTAAATCCACTAGAGGCAAGAAACGCGGCCACCTCCCATATCTATCCATATTAGCGTAAAGAATATCGTATTTCATCGAGCAAATGTACCACAGTGGATAAAGTAAACATTTACTCTCTCTTGTGAAAGATCACATAAATCTATGAAAGTGCCCAGTGGTCAAACACCCTGTATAATAAAACGAATAAGGAAACATTTGGACAACGCCTTATTCTCATCAAATTAATAAAAGAATTATATTTCTTTAGTTATCTTTAAGTATATAGAACGAAATTAAAATCAGTTTATAATGCGAAATATCATTTCACGAACAGCTGTGCGTTAAACTATCACCAAAATCTGAGACAATGCATCTTAATATAACAGCATATGAATGTATACTGGAACAGCTCCCGAGTCTGAACCATTTTAATTACTCTATGGATTATCACTCTAATATAAAAACACACGCGAGATCATAGAGTAGCCAAATGATTGTAAACAAATCCTTTCGCGAAATCACACTGTACTGGAAAATAGCGATTTTCAGGTACCGCACGAGAACCATATCTCGCAGCTCGAAGTTTTTTTTTCATTTTTAACCAGGAATGAATTACTTAACTAATATTATTCAAAAACAATAAGGGTCAAAATTCAAAGTAAAGAAACGCATAAATAATATTATTCTTAAAACTTTATATTCTTATATATATATATATATATATATATATATATATATATATATATATATATGTTAGTCGAACAGAATATAACGCGTTAGCCTTTAAAATATAATATTTTCCTATATAAATGTTACGACTTATAGAAATCATTTTAGTAGGATTTACTCCAAGTAAATGACATTTTCTATGCCTATTATAAAAAACGGAACTTAAGGCCTAACTTAACCAATTTTCCTCCTTTTATAGCGCATTAAAGGGAATTAATTCTTAATTGAAAGTTTTTTGCAGCAGCTTAATTAAATTTCCTCAGCCCAACATAACTGATTTATTTACGTATATTTCTGAATTTTATTTTTTGGCAAACTTAAATACAGTGTGTCCGTAAAGTCATGGTGGGATTTTAAATAGCTATATTATTGCAACGAAACATGATAATGAGATGAAAAAAAGGCAAATTGAAGAACAACTCTAAAAGAATAACTTTATTTAACGTAGTTCGATATGGGCTCCTCTGGTAGCCCTGCAGACATCTAGGCGGTGATTCAATTCCAGCCACACACGCCCAAGAATATCAGGAGTGACGGATGCGATAGCTTCCGTGATTCGCTCGTGCAAGTGATGAATATCCCTAATGGGTACACTGTACACGATTTGCTTGACGTAACCCCACAAATAAAAGTCCAAAGGTGTCAGGTCCGGAGAGCGTGGAGGCCATGGTTTCCATCATCCTCTTCCTATCCATCTCTGTGGAAATTTTTCATTAAGGAATTCTCGAACAACGTTGGCATAGTGCGGAGGAGCACCATCTTGCTGAAAGATGACATTATTGTCAATAAATTGGGATACTGCAAAATGTTCCAACATAGCGAGGTAGTTGTGTGACGTCACAGTGGGTTCCGCGAAGAAAAATGGGCCAATCACTCGATCTCGTGCTAGAGCACACCACACATTAACTTTCGGGCTATTACGCTCATGTTCAACATAGGCATGTGGACAGCCTAGACTAACTACGAGATAAAGGTTAAGCTTAGCCTAGACTAACTACAAGATACAACTTCGAGAGTTGTTCTTAAATTTGGCATTGTTTCATCTCATTATCATGGTTCGTTGCAATAATATAGCTATTTAAAATCCCACCATGACTTTACGGACACACTGTATATGCTTTGCCCAAAAGATTTCATTCAAACGAAGATATTCGAAAGGTATAGAAATGTTCGTTTACTTTTCAAGGAGCAATCTTTTTTTAAACGAATATAGATATTTGAAAGGTATAGAAATGTTTGGTTATGTATATACATCTATTAATCCACAGCGTCCTTTTTTGAGGACACATTTTAACACTACAATTTAGGGTAGAGCTTAAATTTTTAAATATTAATTTTTCTGCATCAGATATCTATCTCCCGTTTATTTATAGTCTATCCGAATATATCAAGAAATATCAAGAAATAGTTTTGGGATAAATTATAAACCTTCTCTATCTCTCACTCTCTCACAGGGATATATAAAATGGTAGGACCCACTCTCTCTCTCTTTACCGCTCTGACACTAAAATATGAGAAATAAATTCCAACTTTTTTCCAAGTGTTCTTTCAACAAAATAGCATCATGGATTTATCGCTATCTTTTTTTAGATGAATATAGTGGCAGCTATTTTAAGACTTTTTGGCGTAGAATAATTCTACGCTATTTATTTGTCCCTTCAGCATTACAGGGATCGTTGTTTAAAACATCATTTCATAGACGACGATGTACATGAAAAACATGAAGTTATATAGAACGATTTATGGTCTTACCCGAATCGTTCAAGCTGACGAGTACTAAGTTTTTTATCATCTTAGAACTAAAATGCTTACATATTCTATTTCTCTGACATCTTATGAATACATAAATAATTTTGAGGTAATTGTTTCATTTGAATATCAATTTGGCTGTCCGCGCCCAACAATTTTTCAACTATTCTCTTTTAGGCCTAAATTATAAACCTTCTCTCTCGCCCCCCCTCTCTCTCTCTCAGGCAAAAGCTTAAAGACCGCTCAGTAACTTCCCAATAAAACACGATCGACCAATGAGTGTTCTGCTTTCTGAAAGTGCGGGGAGGGGAGAAGGCTCTTTTTCATCGTGCCCCATTCTAGGGGCGCTTTCTCCCCACTCCTAAAAAATGAGTAACAGAGACATATACAATTCATTTCCAGTTTAGTGAAGCTTTAATACGGTGCAATACAAATTTATAAGCAAAGGAAATGTCGTCGGAAGAATTCCCGAATATTGTCATGTAAGTTATTTAAGTGCGCTACGTGAATAACCTTATTCGCCCTCAGTGAAGTATATGGAATCTATTTCTACTGTGTCGCCATTTATGTAGAAGTGTGTTTTTTGTGATTGCACAATTTTAATATATTATTATTTTTATCTGCAAGGTCAGACTCTTCCATTCACGGATGTCTAGACGAATTTACAACACCCGAATTGTTTATATGTGGTGATACAGTGTGAGTAGCGATTTTTTATCTATCTATCTAACTATATATATATATATATATATATATATATATATATATATATATATATATATATATATATATATATATATATATATATTAGTCTACGTTAACCAATTTGATGTCACCAGTTTATAGCGTAAAGTTGGCACTATAATAATGATAATGGTTAATTGATTGATAATGATTGATTGTTAATGATAAGGCTAGAGTCACCAATTTATAGTCACTCCAGGGTCACCAATTTATTGTGGCCTACGGATCACCGATTTGATGAGGCTATAAAAGTAGGCTTACTATAATTACTGAATAAAATGATATGAAATTAGAGTCACCAATTTGGGCCTACTGCCCAAATAAACACTATTTAAATAGGAGAGAAAAATTACCTTGTTGTTTTGTGTTTAATTAGGAAAATAAATCAATTATTTGTTCACAGCGATTAACAGTTCAATAAAGGTATTTATAATGATTAAAAATGATATAACGACATTTATATTATGCTAAAGATGATTAGGTATTGCGATAAGAAATGGTTATACAGTCTAATTGTTAAGTACACTGATGACAAACATTAATTAGGTAGGCTGATGACATGCCGAGTGAACACAGAATAAATAACGAAGCCTATTGATAACAGAAATAAGGGAAATAATGCCCGTACGGTTGGTACAGTAAATGGACTAGGCCGTTAAGAATGAAATGCATAAAAGAGCACATAAACAATAAGATGCACGATAAGTAAATTATACGCATTATCACAATAACAGGGTGATACTAAATTAAGATATTGGTACAACACTTGAATAGTCCTACTGCGGTCTTGATGAGAGAGTTAGTTTTCGGTTGCTTGCATACACTTGGATATAACCTAAACGCGGAATCTAGGAAATTTCGCCGCAAACATTTTCGCCGTAGGAAAATTCGCCGTAAACATGTTCGCCGTAAACATTTTCGCCGTAAGACAAATTCGCCGTAAGGACATTTCGCCGTAAATTTTTTTTAAAATAATCAATGGATGATAAAGGGTTTATATAAGCATATAAAAAGGCAAGTCTTTATTCAATGGTAAAAGTCAGTGATAAAACTTCTTAAAAATAATGTAATGAGGTCATTTAAAAAGTGTGCAAATTCCAAGCGATGCTGCGTAAATAATTTACTTTTTGCTGCGGATTGTATCGAAGCACTTGTCGCTGAAGTCTTGCATTAATATCGCTACACTTTTTCTTCATCTCTGCTTTGTCTCCTCGATCTGCATCACACTTTTTCTTCTTCGCTAAACTCTCTTCCTTCATCAAATTGGTTATGAGTTTCCAGATACTTGGATGCATGTTAGTAATAGAGCTTTGTATTGCATTGTGGAAGCCTTCTATACTGTTGTTCGTTCTCGGCATATTATTATGAGTTCTTTCGACAACATTCCACAATTCTATAGGAAATGTTGGCTCCACTCTTCGCCTTCGCGCGCCTCGGCCTCGTTCTCCTCCTATATAGTGAGTTTCAAAGTAAGATAAGGAATTTATTTAAGAAATTTATTTAACCAAACTATCACGACTTAACCTAACCAATCGTCAATGCCGTACAGTATAAAGAATCTTAATTGTGGTAGACTGCTCGAAACTAGGTAGACCGCACACTTAACCAGCACCGGCTATTATAAGGGTTCAGTTAAACTTTTTTTTCAATTTTAATTTTATTTTATTTACGGCGAATTTTCCTTACGGCGGATTAGACTTACGGCGAAAATGTTTACGGCGAAAATGTTTACGGCGAATTTTCCTACGGCGAAAATGTTTACGGCGAATTTTCCGGTTACGCTAAACGCGACGTACGATTACACTGTGTAGGTTTCATGTGAATTGCTTAAAACGAAGGCAACGGAAGCTTACCGCAAATGATGAATACTCTGGAGATTGAAGAGCGACTTGAAGGTTGACTGTATTGCGTTCGCCCTTCCTGACCTTGGAGACTGTAGAGCTTGGTGAAGATTGACCGTATTGCGTTTGGCTGAAGGTGTACTTGGAGACTGTAGATGGCCTGTTGGAATATCTGTTGAACGGGCGCCGATCGAATTGTGGTGAAGATTGAGCGAAAAGCGAAATGGGTTTGTGGCTTGTAGCTTAATAAGAGGTTACGGACCTAGGCCTCAAAGAGTGTTTTTCTTGTCAGGTTGACCTTGCCGGCGAGAGGATGAATGTTGACAGCCGGTCGCGACTTGTGGTAAAAGGCCAACGGAACGCCTACAGCAGGGATGTTCTTTCTTGCAGGATGGAACTGTAGAGTCGCCTCAAGTGTTACTTCGTTTCTTGAATGGTTGAAAAATGACTTGAAGGACTGAGGTCGGCTGGGGTCGTGATGGCGCTACTTGGAGAGAGTAGATTCACGAGGAGACAGTAACGAGCGGAGTTAGATTGTTGAGAGCCTTACTTGATAATAGACTTCGTGTAGGCTTGACCGGAGCCTTGAAGGAACAGCGGGGCGCTCTCCGGCGAAGGCCGGAGAGCGGGTGGCTGGACGAGTGGTGTTCCTGACGAAGGTGCTGAGAGTGAGACGTGATGACCAAGACGAGAAAATGGCAAGCGAGAAGTGAGAATGATTTGAGGAAGAAGCTGCATTTTATAGGTCTTGGTGACGTCCTCTGGTGGTCGCTTCGGGAAATACCACAGAATCTGTGTTTCCTGTGTGGGTCAGTTTCATGCCCACGTATATAGCCTTTGTTTTGATTCCATGATGTTTGAGAATGGTGGGGAAAAGGGATTTCTTTGTCTGCCCGCTATATATATATAATACCCATTCTCTACGTATGCTTCGTTACTTTACAGTTCTGACACGTGCGTCCATTTCATGGGATTCGTAGGTGACGGAAGCACATTCTCGACCTAGACCTTAAAGCAAGCGGCGTTACAAGAGTCGCTCTACGAGAGTAGCGCCGTCGATTACATCATGTAAGTAATTCAGTCTATTAAGGTGTGCCTCATCCGGCTTTTCCCCTTACATAAAACCTCTTTTAAAATGAATAGAGCATTTATAATAAATATCGTTTAAACTCTATCAATAATATTTTTATTCTTAGGAATGCTCCGACTGTATATTATTTTTCCTTTTTAGGGACAACCACCTCGAATTTGAAATTATAGGAGAAACGATGTAAGTTTTTATTCTTGTATGCGTGTGCTGAATAACACAAATATTTAATGATGCTAAGCTTTTTCTGTATCTAAAAAGATATAGTTGATGCAATTTGAGTGGTTAAATGAATTTCATTTAACGTGTACGTCACATTTTCCCGTATATATATATATATATATATATATATATATATATATATATATATATATATACACAGTCGAGGCCGCTTGTTATGGTCACGCCTGTAAGAATCATTTCTCTCAGTCTCGATTTCAACTGTATATATACAATAATAATTTATTCGGAATTAAGAATCAGGCAATTTCGCTTGTAAGAATTATTAACAATGGAATTTCTTGTCAGTGAGCGGGAAAAACTTATCTTTCTAAAAGCTCAGTAATCCCCGGCTCGGGATGTTATCGCAGGCTCCGCCCACTGCTGACCTGCTCGGTCTCAATTTCCATTGAAAGCTGTTGTGAATAAGTCTGTGTACTGCAACCTGTGTTTTACTGCCAATATTAATTACAGTAACGTATACAGAACAGTATTAAATATGGATAAAAAAGAACTGTTCTTTCTGTTAGTGAGAAAATCAAGTTATTAGAAAATATGAGTTTACTTAAGCTTAGCCAACGACAAGCCTCTAAAAATTTAGGTGTAGCCCAATCTGTTCTTTTTAAAATCCTAAAGAATCGTGACGAGCTTGAAAAGGAAGCAGCATTCAACAGAAATCTGAGCCGAGAACGAAAGCGGTTTGGTGATTATGAAGATATAGATGACGTTCTTTTCCATTGGTTTAAAAAAGCGCGAACAAATGATCTACCCCTCTCCGGACCTATTCTGAAAGAGAAAGCAAAAGACTTAGCGTTTTCCATAGGTTACTCTGAATTTCCAGCGAGTGATGGATGGTTTACAAGATGGAAACAAAGATACAATATTACATACAAAAGAGTCCAAGTTGAGAGTAAATCTGCCGATAGAGTAGGTGCAGAAGAATGGCTTCATACAACCTTACCTAAACTTGTAAAGGAATATAGTTCTGACAACATATTTAACACTGATGAAACAGCGATATTCTTTCGAGCTTTGCCTGAGCATACTTTTGAAGTGAAGGGTCAGTCCGTTGCAGGAAGTAAAAAAATGAGAGAGATTAACTTGTCTTGTCACAATAAAATGTCACATGCAACATGTCACACGCAAAGTATGTTTTAGTACAGTATTTTATTAATATGAAATAATAACGTCCCAATGATACTGAAACGGATGTAAGAATCAGTCGGATGTAAGAATCAATTTATTCTGGTACAAACGTGATTCTTACAAGCGGCCTCGACTGTATATATATATATATATATATATATATATATATATATATATATATATAGTTTTAAGAAAATTAGTTGTAAGGTATTTATTAAAGCCTCTATTTTTAGTTCTGACGCTGACCTCCTTCTGGGTGTATTGGCATACGAACGATGCCAAACCACCGATCCCACGGCCGGCGTAAGAATTCACTTTTATTTGTAAAATCTCTTGTACAGAAGAAATCAATATACACGTTTAATATGTACACGCATATTTAAATATCCTTAAACATATTAAACATCCTTAAACTCCAATAATAATAATACTTAATTAAACGTATATATTTTTAAGGACGCTCCGACTGTATAATATTTTTTCCTTTTTAGGTACGATCAGCCGGCGTCACCCGAATGTGAGATTGTCGATGAGGTGATGTAAGTTTTTATTCTTTTTTTCTTGTATGTGTGTGTGGGGGGTCGGGGGTGAGAATAAACCAAATATTTTCAACATTTTATTAATACCATTCAACATTTTAATTGTAAAATTAACACATAATTCTTGTAACAACGCATCTTAATGAACACATTTTTGCGTGATATCGGGTTATGGCATCGGTAAGCAGTATATATACATGTCCTATACAATACGCGTTTCATTTACAAAGGGGAATTTGCGGACTACCTCACTAAACATGAAGTTATTATTAGTCTCATAATCACACAAATCTAGCTTTTTTAAGAAGTCCTAATAGCTGTTACCACGAGCCAGAAATGAAATAAAGCAGAAGCAATGGTGCCCACACATATTTGAGAAAAGCGACTGATACCGTTTGTGGATTCCATACAACTCTGCACACGTAGCTTTTTTTATAAAATCCATAATTACGGAGCCGAGCCACAATTGTATTGCTAGAGAATCATAGCAGTAGACACATTCTCTCTTTCTAACAAATATCGCAGACCAGTGGGTACCCGGGCTACCAAGCGAGTCTGTGTTTACTATAAATGCGGCATTTATTTTCGTAATCGGATATTTCAATTTTTCAGTTTTTGCATAAGTCCCGATGAATATGTTTCGTGTGAAACAACCCTGGCTCATAACTGCGCGTATCGTCATTTCATCCATTATTTTTAAAAATCGCCAGATACACTTCTGAAGCGATCAATCTCGATGACGCTTTGGCTTTCCAAGTAAAACAGTACACGTATAGGGGTGGCTAAAGCTTCACCAAATTCAAATCTTACACAGAGACTACAATGCGTCTGGGGATTTAGGTGCGTGTTCACGCTAGCACACTGGTCAGCCGATAAATCAAATGCGTACAATGTGATTCCATTTATAAACTCATCTATGGTGACACCTGATCCAAAAACATCACACCCATTAATATCGCAGGATAGATTATGACACGCACGTGAACATAAAGAAAACATTGGTCCTGTAGAGTATCTCATTCCAAACCAACATCAACAGATGCACCGTTAATATGTAAATTTATGCTCTTCAAGCCGAAATTTTGGAATTTGAAAGCGGATTTCTTATAATCGCCGACTATGGATTTATGGTCGAGCAAGCCAATAGGAACACACTGTGGGAGAATACCCAAAGCTACATTTTGTATCTGTTTGGTGGTTACACGCGCCGTGACGGTATGCGTTTTTAAAATCACCCATCTCATTGGGTATTTAGTTGTATCTTTCAACAAGCGCTTTTCAATTTCCATCTGCCTCGTAGCAGATAGCTTGACGCAACGAACTCTAAGATACGTATCTAAAATGTGTACAACAACAGGTTTGGCAGATTGGTCACTACCCTTATACAGATTTAAGCATATCTCTGGGGCTGTACGTATCATTTTAATCCTCATTTCAACACCGTTCAAAAGCAACTTATCTTGCGATAAAAAATCCGAATGAAGACTCGCGAAACAATCGTATATTTTCTTTTAAGAATTTTTAAAAATATTGTTTACACTGACCCGCAATTGGAGGGTATAATACCCCTGAGCCGCTAAATGTGTCTCTTTTGCATCTCTCGTAAAGTTTAAAACAGTTTCTAAATAGGCTCTATAATGGTGATGGCTAGCTGCAGGCGAAAGATTAGTTTGATTTAGGTATACTGCGTAACCCTCTTCGCAATTTGTACCATCCGAATGCGCAATTCTTAGTTTAGTGTAAAGAAATACGTTGGAAGGGTCGAAAAAATGACTACCTGACGAAGAAATCACTAACTCTATAGGAGCCGTCGTTCATCCAATAGCGTTGAGAGGGTGAATTGTGACGAATTCGGTCTCCACAATATTTGTTTGCGTCGGAGGCACATCAAAGAGATTTAACTCAGATTTGCAGCATTCCAAACTGTGAAGGTGAATAAAATGAGAGTCATGGCACCCGTTAACGCCCCCTTCCCCTTCAGTTGTACAAACAGCTATGAGAAGCCTCTGTAACAGATTTACCTTATTAGTTTTTAAAAAATAAGCCCACAACCAGTTTCATACGCTTAGAACATATTTTTAAGTCCTTCTCCGCTTCACACTACGATTTGACTGCTTAGCTTTCCTTTTTTTTTCTCGTCGTACACTGCGCTTTCTTCCTCTTATAGCTACCTTTTGTTTTTTTCTTTCTTCTAAAACCTCCGCCGCGCATTTTTCTCTTAGTATCTTCGACGATTTCATCTCGTGTACGTAGTAAGTGTTTTCCAAACGCTTCTTTAAGTTTGCTGCCTGACATTCTAGCGTCAAATGTGTTAAGTCCCGATTGTATGGCCTTCTTTCCAAGATAATTGGCACCACTTTTTAGTAAGGGCACAGCTGTGCGTAGTATAGCCAAAACAATTGATCCGATGCCGCTTCCACGCTGGTACCTCACCCCTCAGTGGACGGTAAATGGCCTCTGTGTCATTCTGTCATAACACTCCGGAAGTGTAGCTTCATGGATAAGCTCCCGTACCCGAATGGAAACTTTTTCCCTCAACATGTGGGACGCACTTTCAGAATGGATTCATTTCTTGAGAACAATGAAAAAGGTTTCTATAAATATATGCCCGAAATCGCTTTGTTTCCGAGTTACAGCCCATTATGTGTTCCACCAAATATCCGCCTTACCTTTAAAGAAAGTGCTCAAAATGACCGCCTTGCGCTTGAATACACGCCTGAACATGCCTCATCATAGACTGCCTGACGCGTTCAAACATTCCAGGTATTGCTCGGATTTTATGGCATCCTTTTTCTACACGTCGGCGAAGCATTTCAACATTGTCAATGGGTATCACGTAAACAATGGATTTCAGATGACCCCACAGGTAAAAATCGAGTGAATTCATGTCCGGAGAGAGCAGGACACGCAATGGGTCCTCCACGGCCTATCCATTTATCAGGGAAATAGTCATCCAAATAGTTTCTGGCTACTCAACTAAAATGAGGCGGAGCACCGTCATATAAACCACATACGACTTCGGACACCAAGAGGAACTTCATCTACTAAATCGCTTAAATCATTCCTTAAAAAATTGGAATGGGATTCTCCTGTTAATCTTCCGGCCGAAACAAAAGGACCGATTAAGTTGTCGGCAATAAGTCCTGCCCATACATTGATACTAAATTGTTGTTGGTGCCTTGACTGGATGATGGCATGCGGATTCTCTTCGGCCCAGTGATGAGTGTTGTGAAAATTGATCACGCCATTTCTTGTGAATGCAGCCTCATCAGAAAACAACACGGAGGATAGAAAAAGAGGATCGCGAGCACACTGTTGAAGGAACCAAGTACAAAAAGCCTCTCGTGGTGGGAAATCAGCTTCTGTAAGGCCTTGTATTCTCTGAATGTGATATAGGTAAAGCTGTTGTTTCCCTAAAATTCTCCACACAGTTGTGTATCTTACACCCTCTGCTGATGCTATCCTTCGGGTTCTGACACCAAGATGTTCCTCCGCACGATTCAGGACCCGCTCCACCAACTCAACAGTTCTGGCACTGATTGGTCTACCACCATCTGAAACTCGCTGGTTGAATGATCCTGTATCACCAAGACGCTCGTCTATTATGTGAAAGGTCTTCTTATGTGGCAGACGGCGATTCGGAAACCTTTCCGCATACAGACATCTTGCTGCGACCGCATTACACTCAGCAAGTCCATACATGAGATGCATGTCTGCCATTTCTCTGTTTGAATAAGCCTCCATTCTCACTTCAAATGCACACTATCACTGAATAGCTCAAAAACTTTTAAGAGGTTATTTTCACAAGACTGCACTTATTCACAATAAGAAGTTACGAATACGAACAGTGAAACACCGCGATGCAGCTCTGACTGACTGATGGCCCTACACTACACTCAATGATATTGAAACATGTCCTACACACTCACAAACACTGTAGGCAAGCAGTGTTTGTAAACAGTTTGCGGAAAGAATTGCTGGAACACAAAACGGGCTGTAACTCAGAAACAAAGCGATTTCGGGCATTTGTTTATATAGACTTTTTTCATTGTTTTCAAGTCCTGAATCCATCCTGAAAGTGCGTCCCACATGTTATGAAACACCATGTGTATATATATATAAATATATATATATATATATATATATATATATATATATATATATATATATATATATATATATATATATATATATATATATATATATGAACAGAAGGACCAACACAACGGCAAACATTTTCATTTATTTTTTGTACTTCAGACGTTTCGACAAATCTTTTGTCATCATCAGTGAATTAAGTCTTAAAACCTTAAAACAAAAGTAAAAAGTGAAAATTACATCAATACAATATTAAAACCATTACAATTAAAACCTTAAAGCAAAATGAAAATTGCATCAATACAAAATTAAAATCATTTAAATTTCATCACTATAAAAATTAAAATCAAATTAAATTACCTCAATAGGTAAATACACAATGTTTACATCCACCTCCATACTTGGCAAAGCCTAAGAGAACACTGGATGGTCAGAAGATTAGAAAGGATATGTCTATGAGAATCGGTTGTTAGTTAGAAGAGCTGTAATTTGTAGGATGAGCTATTATTGTTAATGGAGGGTTTGTTTCTATAGATGTACAAAGATTCTAAATTCGAAGTTCTGTGAGGTTATTGGATTTAGTTAGAATTTCAAACTGAGTTTTGTGAAGGGGATGGTTGTTTTCATTACTATGGTTTCTAATTGCGGATTGTGGAGGGCTACTGAGGGGACGGTTGGTACGGACTGACAAGCCCAAATGTTGAGAAAGGCGCACCTCCAGTTGGAGTTGAGTGCTGCCAATATACGCAGCCTTACAGCTGTCGCACGTGTATTTGTAAACAACATTGGGGCATACAGTTTTGAGGAATTCATCTTTGAACTTTAAAAAATTTGATAATTTAAGTGGGTTGACGAAGGCGAATCTAAAATTTATTTGGGGATAACTAGACTTGAGCAGTTTGGACAATTCACCTCGAATACGCAATGATAAATAACCATAAAAAGGTAATTTAATATATCTGGTTTCTTTTTGTACTGTAGTTATGGGGAGTTTAGTATTAAAAGTGTTATTTAAAAATTTCTTTAATTGGTTATCGAATAGATTAGAAGGGTAGTAATTGTTAATAAAGTACTGTTTTAAAATTTAAATTCTTCGTTTAACGAAAAGTAATCCGAACAAATACGGTAACTTCTTGTTAATAATGTTACTATAGCACTAATCTTATATTTATAAAACATACAACTTAAATAATTGGTTCCCAAGCCAGTAAAAGTTTGTTTTCGAAATAGTGAAGTTTGGAACTTATTATGAGCCCGTTTAACTAAAACATCCAGGAAAGGTAAACTATTATTTGTTTCGTTTTCACATGTGTACTTAATATTACTATGTTGTTTATTAAGATAATCAAGAAAAAGTTTTACGTGTGAAGGATGGTTAAATATTAAGAAAGTGTCATCCACGTATCTTCTGTAATATATGGGTTTAAAACTACTAGGACAACTTTTCAACCAAATTTCTTCGTAATGGCAAAGAAATGCATTTGCTAGTGTTGGGCTTAACGGGAACCATAGCTACCCCATCAATTTGGCTGTAAAGGTTGCTATTAAATAAGAAAAGATTATCAAAACACACTATTTCAAAGTATGAGCCGGTGTGTCTATGTTTACGACTTCAAAAAGTAAATCGCGGGTGAGGTATGACCTTTCAAGACTCTTATTTAAAGCCCCGACCATATCTGAGGCTGTGTCAAAATGACCAGGGCCTAGTGCTACTTTTGTACTATCGTACTGTGCCTCGCCGAATCAAACTGAACGTATAGTACCATCTAAAGTTATGCCTAATTTTTCACTCATCGATTCTTCTAAGAACCCCAAAAAACAGCCTGTTTCTTCTCAATACTTAAAAACTTGGTGGTCAACTGAAATTTGTACAGACCGACCTCGTATGATTCACTCCCCAATTCGATAGGTTCATGCAATTCTGTTATAAAGCTGGACATGGTGTTGTCAGCATACACGTCCAAAGAGGCAGAAGAGGGCAGTGTGGCGTAGAAGTGGTTAGGCGTCATCTTGTATACTGCTTAAGTTTCAGTATTGATGGAGCTTTTATAGGAGTTGAAGCTTTCAGGGTACCCCATCCACTTCACCAGATGCATCTTTCTCCTGCCTGTCCTTTTACTGCCTAAAATTTTCTAAATTTTAAACGCTTTTTTACATAAATTAAATACCACTTTCTGCATCTCCTCGCCATACAGGCCGCCCTCAACTTCTTCGCCATTCAAATCTTCAACGTAACAGAGCATCACATCGCTTTTAGGCCTCACAGATCTAACTTTAAAAATCTCCTGAGTCCATCCTTGATCAAAACCTTTCGCAAACTTATTCCCCACTCGTGACATTCTTACATAATCATTGATTATGAAACGACCAGAGCATGGTAGTGCTCTAAAGTTATCTTTTCTAGTCTCTATATGGGGGCCTCTCTTTAAAATCTCATTAGATGTTCCAATCATGCGATGCCGTGACCGATTGTAGGATGAGGCCAGAGGATCCAGAATGTCTATATATCTGTATGTGTTTTCATGTGTGAAATAACGGTGCATACGTTCCTTTATGGTCCGCTGAACTCTTTCGGCTAAAGATGCCTTATGTGTAGAAATGGACGGGTAATAACTGGTGTTAAACTCCATCAGCATTTTCTGGAAAGCTCGGCCTATAAACTCTTTTCCCAAATCTGTACAACAATAGCCAGGAATCCTGTTTTCTTTCAATATCAGCGCTTTGGTCGCTTTAGCCACTAATTCAGGCGATTTATTCTTCAGTGGGACTAGCCACAAGTATCAAGGGAACACGTCTATTACACTGGGTAACAAAATTTGAAAAATTTTCTGTTTATTGTGATTTTTCTGTCGTTTCTTAATGATTTCGGGGCGCTGATTCCATAAATGATATTGGTTTTGCTCTATCATCAACCGTTTCAAAAATATAGGTTATCACACTTTTCATATGGCAAAGTATATAAAGAAGGCTAACATAAATAATTTCTGAAAATAAAAACACTTGGAATTAATTTTTATTGAGCCAAAATTGTTTGACAAACCCAAAATGGTGCAAAGGATAATATATATCATGAGGAGAATCGATAAGAGAATAACAAGCCTCTTTATGCAGTGTGCGTTCCTTAAAAATGCACTGAAGAAGGCGACTTCCGCGTATGAACATTCTTATCCTTTCTGATCAGCGACCATACATAGTCTCCCATCATGGAAGCATCCCAATGGCACTGGTGCCTTTTTTCCATCGTTTGAATATCTTGATGGAATCTTTTGCCATATTCTTCACTCACATCACCCAGGTTATCACGAAAAAAGTCTAGATGTGAATGTAGATAGTGCAATTTTAAAGACATACGGCACCCCATTTTGCCATAGCACTTAATGAAGTTTGACACTAACTCCTTATAGTTTGGTGCTTTATGGTTGCCTAAAAACCCACGAACCACATCACGGAAAGCACACCAAGCCTCTTTTTCGATCGGAGTCATCTTGGCTTCAAGGTTCTTTGAATTCAACAGTGCCTTGACTTGTGGTCCTACAAAGATGCCAGCCTTGACTTTGGCCTCAGAGAGTTTAGGGAACATGACCCAAATCTGTTGGAAAACTTCCCCTCCAAAATCTAACGCAGTTACAAACGGCTTAATTAGACCCAACTTAATATGGAGAGGTGGTAGCAGAACTATGTCAGGCTTCACAAGAGGTTTTCTGAGTACATTGTACTTTCCTGGATGCAGTCCTTCACGTGGAGGCCACTGAACTGTTTTATAGTGCTCAGTTGAAGCCCTGCTATCCCACAGGCAAAGAAAACATGAATATTTAGTAAACCCTCCTTGTAAACCTAACAGGAAACCAATCATTTTGAAATCATCACACACGTCCCAGTTATATTGTTCATACCTGATTTGAGTGAGCTTGTTTGACATTTTCATAGTCCTCTTTCATTTGAACAGAATGTGCAACTGGTATAGGTGGATATTTGTTCCCATTGTGGAGTAGAACAGCTTTTAAACTACGAGTTGAATTGTCAATAAACAGGCGCCACTCTGAGGGTATATGCGTTAACCCAATAGCTGTGAATAGACCATTAACCTCGCTGCAATAACAAAGAGAGCCATTGACATCGTAGAACCTTGCAAACTCTTCATGCCGCTTTCGGTATACAGTGCTCTTGCAGTCTTCTCCAAGCAAATTCCACTCTTTGAGTCTGGAGGTCGGAAGCTCAGACCCTGATTTCGTCAGACCCAAATCTCTAATTAAGTCGTCCAATTCCCTCTGATTTGGAAAGTGAGGGTTTGTACTGAAAGTTACTGTATATTCTTCATCATGACTGTCCTCACCAGCCGACATCTCAGATGAGCTAGCTGCATCCTCATTTTCAACCTGCAAAGAAGAAACAAAATATAGGCATAGCTATATATGTAGAAGAGCATCAGCACTATGAAAAATCGACACATAATGACCCACAGTCTGTAAATACAGAAGGTAAAGTAATGGATAGATACCTGTTCTGGTGGACGTGGTATTGGAAGACCTTCGCCATGTGGTACAGGAGCTATGGACGACGCTATGCTTGGATACTGAAGAGTCTGCCTTCCTTTAACTTTCCTCTACTTAGAAACATCTACCATGCAGTAGTAGCAATCGTCGTGGTGGCTCTTTGGTTCTCTCCATATTCTGGGTACCGCAAAGGGCATTGCCTTACATACTCCCGCAGCCACCCTTCAAGTGTGGAGCGGCAGCTTCCACAGATCACATGGGGTGCCCAGGGCTTATCTTGGTCACCCATAAGCATACCAAAATAGAGCCGATACGCGATCCAGAACTTGGTGCCTTTCACAATCTTGTGCGATACTTGCTTGGGGCCTATGTAATACCCACAAACGTAGCAGAATATATCCGGCAAGTGTTTACAACTCTAGTTGCCATTCTCTTTACCAAACTGTACTACATTAATCATAACCTGCAGATATAGAGAGAAGAGTTATTAAATCTGCAACAGATTACAGATTACAGAAAAAAGATGTATTCACAACACTGAAATAATGTTCGCAATAAAAAGGATCGATAACACTCAAATCGTCAGCACAGAGAAGCACAGAAACACAGTACCTCAGTGCTGGTAACCATCAGACAAACACCCTGCTTTCTTTGTGTGCTCACACTTACTGACTTCTCAGACTCTGCGCTCTTCTTTATATAGCACAGTGGAAGTTTCGGGCAATTTCTAGAGCAAGGAACTGTCAACGAACATCCGGATTGTTTGTTCTCAACAATTCCTGATTATTCTGATATTGCTACGCCCATAATAACATTATACTGGTAAAACATGAAAAATGGATTATCTCTGAAACCATTGATGATACACACAAACCAAGGCCAGATTTGGACTCAGCACCCACAAATGCAAATAAAAACATAAAAAATTCTATATAAACAGAATCAGTGTTACACAGTGCTATAAACAAAATATACCTATCCCCTTTATTATACACTGAGTACCTCTGCATGTCTGTTAAATCCGCTTGCCAAATAGACTCAATGGAGGCTGCTAAAGTCTTGGCAGTTTTAAACCTTCTTCTCACTGGTTTATGGAGTGTATAAGCATCCTGTTCACGCAAAAACCTCTCAACAATCTTTTCTCTCTACTCCCTCATCATATACATCCTTGTACAATCTATTAACATCGCCGGAGGATGCTGGATTAGAGATGTCATAATAACTTTTTCTTAATATGTTAGCCATTTACGTATTTTAGATGCGCGCGGGTAGGATCGTCCGTTGGCGGATGGCCTCTTCTTTTTCAGAGATGCTACCGATGGAGGTGATGGTGTGTTCAGTTGTGGTACTTGCCCTGCTTCCCTCAAGTCTTTTAACCTGTTCTGTTTACCTATCAGCGTTTTTGAGATGTTTACTTGCTATAGTCCAGGTTTAATAGGTCTCCATCCTGTTGGTGACGGTCTATCCCACTTTCTTAACAAATCAGTCACGATATCGATGATGTTCGAGCCCTGTACCTTTGACCCTCCAACAACAACCCCGCCTCTATCGGACCAATGTATAATGGGGTCCTCACTCAATAGATTATAAAGACTTAATCTTTATTCCTCAATGTATGAGGCAGACTACTTTTCAGTATATACTCGGTGTTGGAACCGTTGTTCTTTGATTGCTCGTCTCTAGCCTCGGTCCCAAGTCCTACGTCGTCAACATCATCAGTCCCATGTGTGATAACTAAGGGGACCTCGGTCGGTTTCTTATAATCTTCAAGCTCTTGAAGAAATTTATGTAGAGCTTCTTGATATAAAATTCTTTTCTCGTCAGGGGAGTTCTCGCTGTTTAAGAGATTCACCAATTCATTCTCCCTTTTTTTAAGCCTATTTTTACCCGGATCTAGTATTGATTTCCGGTTCTTTGTATTTTGTAACGAAGCATACACCTCGTGTAGAAGCGCGACCACTTTCTTCATTATACTATACTAGACAATAAAGGTGCTGAAACTGAAAACAAGATGGGGAGGAACGAACACACCTCTTTGCACAGTAATTCGCTTTTTCTTTCCCACACTTTGCTTTTTACGAGCGAGTGCACGTATTATGCTCTTGTAACGACGTAAGGGCAACTTCTGAGTGGCTTCCATTGGTACATTGCATTTTATAACGTTAAGGCAAATTTCACAGATAAATTTTAAAAAGTCTGGGTCCATATTTTTAACAAACAGACGTTGGAGAGGGCGTGGCAATCTTTGGTAGATCTTTATTAATTCACGATATTTCTTTAACCTCTTTGTCATTCTGGGATGTACACCGTTTCAGCATCGTTTGGGAATATATTCGTTCTTAGAAGCACTCTGAACGTGTTTCTTGGGTGAAGGTCACAAACCAAATAGCCGTGACGTTGACTTGGAACTTCTTTAGAAACTTCCAAAAACTCCTTCCGCTGATTCGGGAACATTTGACTGGCTAATACCCCAATTTGTGCCACATCTCTACGTTGTGCGAATAAGATTAGATATTGTGTATTTAGCGATACATGATGGGAGAATACTGTAAATGTCTCGGCAAACGTTTTGTCCATTTCTAACATGAGATCGTCAATTACAATAACCGTGTGTTCATCACCCTTTCTAGAACTAACATCATAAACACCTTTGTGGAACAAAATACCATCTTGGTATTCATTGAATACTGCTTGGTATGTTGAGTAGCACCATATGACTTTGTGCACAAAATTTGAGAACAGTTCGTCCATATCTTTAATGATTTTAAGCATAAACACGAGTTTACCACAGCCTGTAGGGCCGGATATAATGCATGTAGAAGGAGTTGTGAACCTGAATTTTTCTACAGAATCCATCTCTAACACGACACACCCCTAAGTGGAGCCTTTACAAAATATAACAAAATTTTAAGTGTTGCTCCTATATTCTTGTTTTTCTTCTTCCCCAAAACCGTGAATGATGAGGTACAGCACCAGCAGCATGCCCCTACCATAGCTACTGATGGCAGCGATAGTGTGGATGAGATTACAGACCCGCCAGCGAGCCATCAGCAGTAACAAACGCAACGCCCCGACTCGCCAATTCGAGAAGAACACGGGTTCATGAAACATCTTCCCCGTCAAAGCGAGTAAAGTCGTCGAACGTTGCAACCGCACTAATAGAATCGCAACCCTCCACGTTTTACGGCACGACTCCTTAAGTAGCACCATCTACAAATAAAACTGCACCCACTTACCCCATTCGTCCGTGCCCTCCACCTCAGTAACAACACACCAACCTGTAGGCAATGGCATATCATTCGAGCCGTTACGCAACGTCACCACCACCCCATCCCTGACAAGAAACCGGTACGTAGTGAGGGTCAAACCCCGAGTCATGTATAGTAACGGCTTTGAAAACGGACTGCGGCGCTTGGTTGAACATATTGTGGAGTTTGCCCTTCAGAGCAGTGAGGGGTGTGAAGTCAGGACGCGTCTAGAGCTCGGGTTCGGGTCAGCTGATACCGATAGAGACGATTTTTAGGTAGTAATACCTACAGGCGTCTGGCTGCCGTAGATGTAGAGTATATTTTGGGGCATATAATGCAAGCCTCTTAAAGCGGCTCCGAGCTTAATTTGGAGAATTTTACGATTGATATAGACCATGTCTACCGACCTGTAGGCCACAATGCAACGCCTTATACCCCTAGCTTTAACAGTTATCAGATATACAAAAGACACACTGCTTTCGAGCGTGGTTGCGGTTTTATAGCATTAGTCTTGGCTCATATGTTTACTGTGATAAATACAGCTGCCCAAAAAATTTGGATGCCTACGGTAGTGGGGCGTGCACGTAAACTGGTTGCAGACTGTAGACTTAAATTTGCCTGTAATATGGGACCTGAAAAGCTGCGAAGGGCTGAGCAGGTAATGGGCGTACGTATAGTTGTGTTTGGATTGGATGATAACCGTAGGACTGTGTATGTTTTTAAAAGCGGTGTGAGAGAACGTACAAAGCTCCTACTTATTTTAGGGTTGTTTGAGGCAACGTATCTACCCATCCGTAATATAAGGGCTCTTTACGCTAGTTATGATAAAAGCCAAAAATATGGAAGACATTATGATTTGTGTAAGGGATGTCTCGAGTTTACGAATGATCTGTTGAAGCGTTGTAAGGAGCATCACATGGTTTGCGATCAGTGTAAGAGTCCCAGGTGTGAAAGTCGGGTAGTTGAAACTGAGAAGAGGGACTGTAATGTATGTAAGCGCATGTTTTTCAATAACATCTGTCTTGCTCACAATAAATCGAATGGCACGTGCAGGAAAATGAGGATTTGCGAGTGTGGAATGTTTCACACAATGGGTAGTTGGGGAAAGTTTGAGCACAAATGCGATGAAATTCACTGTTCTACATGTCATGAAAAATATAAGGCGGACTGTGTAAAGCATGTATGTTATATGAAAGATGCTAAACCTAAAAATAAGCCCTGTATAACCGTGTATTGTGACATAGAAACTTACACAAACGCCGAAACAAAAGAGGTTATTCCGCATTTACTCGTAAGTCAGACTATTTGTGACAGTGCATGAACATTGAGTGCGATGAATGCCTCAAATGTAGTAAGCGGATAAACATTTTTAAGTTGTCTGCAGGAGATTCCTCCGTGAAACTCTTTGTGAAGTGTATTGTCAAGCTGGCGGATCAATTAAAAAAAAATGACTGTATATTCTTGTCATTAACGCGGCAAAATTTGACACTCAGTTCCTTTATAAGGAGCTGCTTGAGCACGAGTAATCAGAGATATTCACGGGTGATCCCCTGAAAAGAGGGAACACACTTATACAGATGCAGGTAAGGGGGAATGTACAGTTTAAAGACACCTTGTAAATTAGCCAGGCTACCCAAAGTGATGGGCGTAGGCGCTGAAGTCTCAAAAGGGTATTTCTTTACACATTTCTCCCTCGAGACACTTTAAATTATGCTGCTTCACTCCCCGTGAAACATTACTTTAACTATGAATGTACGAGTGATAGTGAGCGTGAAGATTTTGACCACTACTACTGCAGCTTTAATGAAGATAACCCTTACAATATAGCGTATGAATGTGAACGTTATTGTGTGAATGACGTACGTGTACTTAGAGTATGCTTTCAAGCCTTTAGAAGTATGTACATAACCCGTTTCAACTGTTATCCACTACAAGCCGCAACCACGATCGCCTCATTATGTTTTATTGTATTCAAGAATAACTTCATACCTAAAGACACGTTCGCCGTCATTCCTCGAAACGCCTCGGGCAGTTATGGGTATAAGCAAAGGTGGGCAGGACCGAGTTCCAAAAGGACCGTGAGCGGGAAAGTCGGTCCTTTTCCCAGTGAGGACCGAAATGAGGAGCGACGGTCCATTTTTAAGCAATTCCGGACGGTCTTTTTTAGTGATTTTAGTGTGTTTAGTGATTATTTGAATTTCTAAAGAAGATGGATCGTTTCCTCCAGAAGACTGAAAGAGACTGAGACTGAACTGAAACTTGTTTCAACACCTGAAGGACTTGTTCAACAAGTTTAACACGCCTATCCCATCCAGTGCCGCCGTGGAGAGGCTCTTCTGTTTGGGGAAGGACGTCCTCAAGCCGAAAAGGTCAGGGCTCAGTGACAGCCATTTTGAAATGCTAGTCTTCTTGAAGGGAAACTCAAGCATTTAACTTAATAACTTTTTTCATCATTTATGTATGGTATTAATTATAATTTACGTTAATAAAATTAAAGATTTCCGGTGTCTTTAATTTCATTTTTCATTTTAATCAAATTTTTCACTTATATTATATGTAAGGACCGAGGACCGAGTCGTTCCTAGGTCCTATCTTCAGAAAGGACCGTGACCGGGACCGTCGGTCCAGTTTGAGGCAAGGACCGGGACCGGGACCGTCGGTCCTTTATGAGGCCCGGGTGCCCACCTTTGGGTATAAAGCTATTTACTGGCTCACACATATACAACAGCAGACAGGTGTGTATATATAAAACACGCTCGCAACACGGGGGAAGTTGCCATTAAGATCAATGGCCGTGTTTTTTGTGTGGACGGATTAAGTGAGGACCCAACCACTGGCGAGAAATGTGTGTACTCCTTTAATGGCTGCTGCTGGCATGGATGTCCACGTCCCGAGTGCGCCGTCACAGGGGACCTCTATGGAAGATCCCCCGCCGACAGCCTTGCATGGACCCGTACCGCGACCAGCTTATAAGTTATTAGTTCACTCACAATGTTTTGTTGGAGCATGAATATGATGCCTGGATGGAAACCGTTGAGCAGTATCCCGAAGAAATAAGGACCATCAAACGTACAATCGTGGTGAAGCCCCTCAAATGCGGTGACAACTTGTTTGGAAGACGTACAAACCCCTTCAAACTTTACTTTTCGCCTACGGACAAGGTGAAGCTTCACTAATACGATTCCTCTCATTATACCCTTATGTGATGAAGAACAATCCGTACCCCGTAGGTGCGCCTGAAAAACTTGTGGGCCCCGCCATGCCTACCATCGAGGAGTTCAGCTAACTTGAGTGAGAGCTACTTTGGGCTTTCTTTCGTAGATGTGCTTCCCCCTCGCGATTTATGGATGCTGATCTTGCCTGTTGTTACAGACCACAAACTTATGTTCCCTCTGTGTATGAAGTGTGCGGAGGAGAACTATGGAGACTGTAATCACACCATCAACCAGATGAAGATCAGAGGCGTGTATACAAGTCCTAAAATGTCCCTAGCCCTCCGCCACGGGAACAGAAGCAAGGGGCTGGCGGCATATGCCGCTTTTGCCATATGGTTAATCCGGCCCTGAGCCTACGCACGTATCAAGCTGTGGCATCTGTTTTATTCTCTCGGACAGCTGATACAGATAGTGTGATTATTCACGGAGAGGGAAGGTGATTATATGCCACCTGTTGGGGAATTCCTTGGAGAGTTGACTGATGAGATCAAGGATGAGTATGGAGACATCGCATACGCCGATTCTTTTGTCTCAACAGGCCCAAAAACTTTCGGTGTACGCTTGAGGGTAGGGATGAGTACAAGTACATCGTGAAGGCTAAAGGCATCACGCTTAACCATGCCAACCGCCAGAACGTCAACTTTGAATCGCTCAAAGATCTAGTGAGCTTGTGGGGACTCATAACTTCCGAGCACAGAAATTAGGGTGTGTGAAGGAACTTAGGGGCAAGAAGGTTTGCCGTAACACCTACAGGAAACAATACCAGGTGCCTGGCACCTACGGCACTGTACCCTTTGGGTACCATGGTCCTTGAATGTTTGCTATATATATGTGCGTCTATTTATTTGTTGACGATATGTTTATTTATTTAAAATAAATCACGTTTCAATTAGCGTTTAATTTTCTCCTTTGTGTGTGTGTGTGTGTTTACAGGAAAAATCTAAGCACCGCGCACTGTATGACCAATCAAAGGGGTCACGTGCTTCCTGCTACTTGCTGGTCATATCTCTGCCCTGCGTGCTCAGTTGTCCTCAACAAGCCCTGGATCTCAGACGTGTATTTTGAAGAATTCTCGCGTAGACGGAAAATAGTGATGGCTACCTTTGATATTGCGAGCTCGACATTCATGAAGTGGTATTCGATAAAGTTTATAGATGTGGTGAACACTCAAAGAATCCCTAGTCCTCCCTCCTTTGAAGCTTTTAAGGTCGCATTGAACCGCGCGAAGCGCGAGGAGCAGGAGGTCAAATTACTCTATGGGTATTCTGGCGAGAGCATTGCAGGTTTTCGTGGATCAAACGATATAATGGGCTACGTCGTAGAATTAAACTGCGTAAAGGCTCACATACACCGCGAAGTGAAAGAAACATCACGTGCAGAAGAGAAACAGCGGGTGTGGGTTGTGAACCTTGTTGATGATTGGTGTGACAAACGGTATTAGATCATGTTACATCATACAGAGTACGCGTACGCATACCCTGCGGCTGAGAATATACATGGTGTCCATAAATGTTTACCCTGAAGACAGTATGCTCTCATGTTTTAATGACGCATCTTACATCCGTTTTCTTTTTACAGGTGATCTCGTACACGCATAGAGTTTCTGTGCTGGTGTGTTTCGTCTACCGCATTCGCCGCTAGGAGCACTGTAGTAGCTGTTCAGTTAAGATGGCGTCTGTGACAGAGAAGGCACAATGTGTTGTGTGGCTTGCAGAAACAAAATCTTCTGTCAGTGTTCAGCGAAGGTTCAGAACAAAGTATGGAAAGAATCCACCTGATGTGAAGTTAATTAAGTCGTGGATGAAAAAATTCTTGGAAACTGGAAACGTGGAAAAGGGAAAGAGCAGTGGTAGACCATCAGTTTCCGATGGGACGGTGGAAAACATTCAAACTGCTTTCACATGGTCACCAAGGAAATCGATGAGACAAGCTTCATGCCAATTAAAGATACCGAAGTCTACGGTGCACAAGGTGTTACACAAACGTTTGAAGTTGCATGCCTACAAGGTACAAATTGTTCAAGAACTGAAGCCTGATGACCGTTTAGACATTTTACGTGCCACTAGGGGTGCACATGTGGAAGCTTATTAAGTTCATTAACTATGTATCAAAACTTTGTATGTTTATCTACTTATGGTTAAAACTGTTTGAATACGAGTGTTTATTTAAAAGTTATAGCATGCTTTAATCAGGGTAATCATTTATGGACACCCTATAAATCTTGTGATTCTGGACAACTTGAAATATTTTTATCATTACTTTCATATATATCATGATGAGGTTCGCAGTGAAGTTGTAGCTAAAGGCTTGTGCGAGTTTTTAATAGAGTTTAGGGATGAGTATCGCTTGTTAAGCAAAAAAGATAAATATGGACATATGTTTCTCTCAAATAGAGCACTGGAGTGTTACTAAAATGTGTAGAGAAAGTGAAGGAAGATGTATGGTGCGCGTTCCGATAAAACATTAAAGCCGATATTACTTCATGTATCGGAAAAATTCTCTAAATGACTGCCCGGCATCATGGGCTACAAATATTCGTATGATTCTTTCATGTTGGAACAACCCCTTACACGAATCACTAACGCATAGTATGACGCACCTATGTGACTCATTTCCCCACACCTACCGCTGAGTCAAACTACGCACCGGCGGCTCATAGTCACCTCAGAGGTTGACCCGACTGGACGTGCTCTCCTCACAATAGAAAACGATGGGGCTTCCGTTGAGCAGTATCCTCAATGCCGCACACGATGTGTCGGTAACGAAGTCAGTGCGTGTGTTCAGGCGTAAAACCGGGGCTATTAATTATGTACTTGAAACGACGTGTAGACAATCAAACTCTGGTAAACGGAATGTTATTTATTTAAGCGATGAGATGAACAGAATCTTCGTGGTGGTTGAGAAGTGGGGCGAGGACCGTTATAAAATACCTGCAGGTGAGGTGTAGACACCAAAAGAGAGCAGATTAGTGATGCACCCTTATACGCCATTATTTGTACGTTGTGTATAAATCGAAACCAGCCATGCATTGATACACGGTTGATGTGGAAGAATGCAGCTGACAATAACGTCCTTATCCCCACGCGAAACCGTTTCATTCTCGATAGAATGTTTGAAGTCGTCGGTTTCCGCAAACTAAAACCTATATTAGACGCGCGTGTTGCCGATATGCTTTATTTTGACATGGTTCTCGAATACGCGTAAACTGCTCTGCTTGACGGTTTTACCGAGTGCAGGGAGGAGCAAGGCGAGAATGGTTTGGAGTTGGATGCGTATTTAAAAGGTATAGACTCCGCAAAATTCACGAACTCTGGTACAAAAGACTTGAGCGGTACAGGGCTGAGCTCACCTACACTGTTCACCCTGAAGAACTACTTCTTTATATAACGAGCAGTTGTCGGCGCGACTTAGAAGATTACTTCAATTGCCGATATGCGTTGAGAAGAAGAATTCACGGTTGAAAAGCTCGAATTGGAAAGAATAAACCCTCTTTTGGAAAGGAGTGTTTATAAACTTCAATTTAATAATGATGTTGTGGCAAACGATGCCTTCTTTGTGCGTGCTTTTGAATGTATTCTATCCGTGTTTAAAGAGATAATTTGCCAACCAATTGTAAAGTGGGTACAAAAATAGTGTTAAGCGGACTGGAAGTCCTTTATATTGAATATAGATATTCACATACTTTGAGTGGTGAAATAATGTTAAATTGTATTTATTGTGTAGTACAAAGCAACGAGGATGTACTGTGGATTGGATTACGTGAGTTTAGTATTTTATTTAAGTTCAGTAGAACTTAAAGCGCGTACTTTTTGATGTATATATGTTATTCATGTATTGGAATTCTTTTGCACTATTATTTTTGAAGTTTATATATGTGTGTATTTTTTGATGCTCGTACATATATTAAACGTGCAAATAGATTTCTTCTGTACTATTATTATTTTTGATGCTTATATATAAGGGTGTATTTTTTGATGCGCGTACATATATGAAACGTGTATATAGATTTCTACTGTACCATTATTATTTTTTATTGTATATATATATATTTCTCGCTTAAAGTGTGTAGTTTTTGGTGTATATAGATTTCTTCTACTATTATTATTTTTTATTGTATATTTATTTCCTATATATTTTCGAATAAATGTATGTTAAATAATTCGCGACTAAATAAACAGAATGATATAGTTGTGTTTTATTATTCAAAGTATATATATAATATATGTGTGTGTGTGTGTATATATATATATAAGCGATAGAAACAAGTGCGTTGATGGGTGTATATATATATATATATATATATATATAAACGATATTATTTTTGATGCATATGTGCTAGGATAAACATATATGTATTGTCTTTTAAACAAGCCAACTGGATCTATATTCTTCTACATTAATATATATATATATATATATATATACACTACGCCGCTTAAGCCAACTGGCTGATTACGCCTTCTAAGCCAACTGATGCTAAAGGGCGATGGCTGATCTTTATTATACGTTGAGCCGTGGCAGTGAGAACATCTCTTTAATTAATTAATTAAATAGCGCAATCTGGCAATTATCCTTGCACGCTCTCCTCTCCTTTAATATATATATACTCCATCTAAGCTGATTAAGCCAACTGACTGTGATGCTAAAGCTGACCAGGGTGGCTGGGGTGACTTCATTATACAATGAGCCGTGGCAATGAGAACCTCTCCTCTTTCCTTTAGTATACAAAAATTAAATAAATAGCGCAGAATTATTCTTGCACTCTCTCCTTTAATATATATATATATGTATACACTCCTTCTATACGCCTTCTAAGTTAATTAAGTCTTCTAAGCCAACTGGCTGATTACACCTTCTAAGCCAACTGAGGTTGTCAAGAACTTCAGTATGCGACGAGACATGCCAGCGAGAACATCTCCTCCTCCTCCTCCTCTCTCTTAGGTTACCTTCTTAGATCAGGACGGGTTAGGGTTAGGTTAGGTTTGGGGGAGGTCTTTACCCGAATCAGCCCCTCTACCCCTTCATGCAACTTGGGGGAATAAACCCCCATTGCTACATACCCCATCCCCCTTTCCCCCTACCCCCTTTGCAACATTGATAATTTTGCATTGCAATTGATTTGCACTCTACATTTTTGCGGGCATACTACTCGAGTGTAAAATCAATTGTATTGTTTTATGAGATCAATCTCATTCAAATATGATGCCAAATAAAAATCTAATTTGGGTACAACAGTCATAGCAGAAAATTTTTCAAACAATTACAAATGACTTGCCAATTAAGAGAACTATCGGAATAAGATAAAGGTAAAAATAGTGATATGGCTGCACCAGTACTATGGGCACCTATGAAACCCATTACAATTTCAAATTTGGAAGTACAATGTATACGGATAAAGACTAAAAAAATTTGAATAAAATAACCATGATCTATTTCCAAAAATAATATTTGTTTTCAGAGGCATACACATCATTCAAATAGGGCACCTGCACTTAAAAAAAGGGCACTTACAAGAAATTGAAGGGGGTGGAGTCCAGACGTTGCCGACCTCACCCCCCTTCTAGATCCCTACGCAATATTATTTCTAATTTTATTTTTATCAGAATAACATGGTAGCTCTTCTTTGGAGGAAATACAAGCCATTATATTATTTATCCATTAAACATATTACATAACAACATTTTCAGAATTAATGCGTATCTTAAAAAAATTTAATTTCACACCTATCTCGTTCCATATTCCTTCCTAAGTGGAGTTTGGCACTTCTTGCACAATTTACATTTGTAAGTAACACTTACAGAATGTAAACATGTAACGCTTCACAATGAAAATCCTTTCATGTAGAGCATGACATTTTGATTGTAGGTAACCTATGGCAGAAACCCACTTGCCATGATATTCTCATTTTGTATATATAAAATTAAAAATAATATTGTACAGGTTCTCAGGACGTTACGACATTACATGTTTAAGGCATGAGTTTCATCATTAATAAACCCACAACTTCTGTTAATAATTATTATACGAGCATATATATATATTATATATATATATATATTATATATATATATAGGTGCAACTCCTGTTCATCATCATGCTAACAGTCACAGACAGTGGAGTAAACAGCAACAGTATAGTAACCAGTGGCGGCTCGTGACTGAAAATTCTAGGGGTGCTGTCTCTAAGAATGGGTTGAAATAATTACTGAAATAAAGGATGAGCATTGAGCAATGAATAAAAGTTTCAAAAGTGATTGAAAAAGTTATTCAGTGAGCTCATCCTTATATTGTTCTTGATTATTTCAATTGTAAATAAAAAATTTAGGGGTACTGCAGTTCCGCAGTGCCTACCGACGAGCCGCCACTGAATTAGTAACATCCTTTGCGGACGATACAAAGATCAGCAGAAAAATCAGCGATGTAAATGAAGCGGAGGCCTTACAGAGGGACACGAACAAAATATACAAATGGTCAGAAGACAACAATATGATATTTAACACCGACAAATTTCAGCTCTTGAGGTATGGTAGAAATGAGGAACTTAAACAGACTACATATCATGCTCCAGATAGACAGGAAATTCAGAGAAGCACGAAAGCGGTCGACTTGGGGATAATAATGATCGATGATGCCAAATTCGAGACACATAATCAGATAGCAATAAACAAAGCAAAAAGAGTCGCGGGACAGGTATTAAGAACGTTCAAAAGGAAGGACAAGGCAGTAATGATTCCCCTGCTGAGAACACTGATCATACCAAAACTTGAATACTGCTCAATTTTGACGTCCCCATATAAAAAGAAATTATCATAATAAACTAGAAGAAACGCAGAGTCATTTCACAGTAAAGATTGATGGCTGCAAAGAACTCAACAACTGGGAAAGACTACGTAAACTAAATCTGTGGTCCCTGGAAAGAAGAAGAGAAGTACACCATACTCTACATATGAAAAATGATCGAAAAACCTCAACCTAACCAAACTTCAAACCCCAATTACCATCCAAACAACGCTAGAAAATAGGGAAGGCAATGGGTAGTGTTCCCAAATTAAAGGCCCGACAAGGGACCTCCTCAACACTGAGGGAAAATAGCTTGGTTGTCAGGGGGCCAAGACTTTTTAACCAGCTTCCAAAGGACCTCAGAAACGTTACAGGAGTCAAAGTTGAAGTTTTCAAGAGAAGACTAGATGCCTCGCTCAGGACGGCACCAGATGAACCGGGTGTACCTAGCTATGTGCGGTGGAGAGGGCAAGAGAGCAACTCGCTCCTCCAGAAAGCCAAGCCTAGAGGCGGGGCCACCAGCTTGACCTTCGTGTGAAGAGAGATCAACACACGGAACCTAAACGAGGTTAACGAGGTGTGTATATATGAGTTCTTTAAAAGGTGTTTAGAATTTCTAACACAAAAAAGTATTGTTAAAAAATATTGGAAATGCAATGTTACAGTTAAGAGTAAATGAATGTTTTCATTATTTTCTGTAGATTATATTTTACTCCGGTGCGTGCACTGTGCTTATTCCATCAAAATTCCAAAAATTAAAATTACACTAATTATAAGAACAAAATTGCTTAATCTCCCGTCACGTAGACATATTTATATTACAGTATAAGCGATCAATGGAGTTTGATATATTATCGATTAGGCTTTTATCGGCAAATTCTTTGCGGGTTATGCGTTAAGTAACTTAAGTAGTGTAGGTTAGGTTCAGTTGAGCTAGTTTGATTTTAGTCCAGGCAATTTGTAGTTAGACCTGGGCAAAATTGCTTCAGAAGCTTTCTAAACTGTTTCCAGCTCAGGAACCATTGCCGAATAACATATCCAAAATCCGACAAAATTGGACCCCGGGAACACCCCCAAAAATGAAATTCAAAATGGCGGACTGGATGTTTCCTACGAAAAAAAAAATATATATAATTTACGCTTTTATTTATAGAGATACATTTGATGCTTTTTCTTTCAGTTGTAATGTTTTAAATAATTCAACAATATACAACACAACCAGTTATTACGCAAATATAGTTATATAGCTTTTTACAGATTTTTATAATCAATAATACAACAATTATTTTTTTCCCAGTTTCAAGTTATGTTCATTACAGAAGAAGTGATACCTGGTCACAAACATACAGAAATTAATCCTCTTCATCACTATCATCGGATAGATTACCGGTACTTGGGTTGTTATCGCAACCACTGATTTGGCACTCGCCACAAGCGGCTGAACAGGGCATTCCATTACGCTTGCATCCACATCTTGAAGTAGCACATTTCGTCTTGCAGGAGCAGCGGATCATGTTGAGTAGATAATTTGGAGCTGGTGGCTTGTCGCAGGCTGTAGGGTAGTAGGAATTATTCTTTACATACCAACCCCACTGTTCTGCATCGATCTTCTCTTCTGTAGACTTCCAGATTAGTATTTGAAAGTATGTGCGAAAGCTGTGGTACTTTGTGGACGCATCGGTAGGTGGCAAACGTTCGGGTGTAACAAAAGATTTAGCTGTAGCTACCTTTTCAACTAACATTCGATGACGTAGTGCGTTAGTGGATTCAAGTGTTTTGCAGCCATACAACAGAAGCATTGCCTTTCTTCCAGCGGCTTCAATGTCAGAGTGTTGGCAACAATCAGAACAGAATGTATTTGCAACTGAACGGAGTTCAGCCACCTTCATCAGTGTGTCGAATGCTTTGGCTTTACCGATCGAAAAAATTCTGGATGTGCTATCACAGCCCGTGAAAGCATGCACAAACAGGAGATACTTGCAGATGTCATTGCCTAACAATGATTGAATGCTGAGAATATCATACACAGGATTAGGAGATGGTCCCCGTCATATATCGCTGCGATAGTACAACTTGAAACCACTGTCCTTGGCATGGTACAGAAGGAGAATCAGCAAGTCGGTGTCTTCCCCTATTACTGTTGTAGTTGCATTTTCTGATGAGGAAACTGCTGCACGAACGATGTCCACATCAGCATCCCCATCTGCGTTGTGAACAGTACACCCGTGCTTCTTCAACATCTCACCTACGAGGGAAATAAATGCTTGCTTGTTGTTTTCATTAGCCAAGAAGTGTTCCTTCTGGCCAACAAACTTCATGCTTGGACTGAGATTCACATTTCTGCTTGTCTTGGTGCTGCGTCTTCTGTGGGTCATGTCCTTGATCGTAGGAGAGCTGCTGTAGCCATCGAAAACAATGATTGCTTTTCCATATGTTTTCAGAGTGAAATCGGCATATGAGTTGGCGATGCTGTCATATGTTTCATCTTGACGCCAGGAAACACGATGTAGTAGAGATCCACCATCCAATACGTACTGGTCTGTGCACTGAATTTCTTGAACTTCTTCCATGCGTAAAGTGTCAGTGTATTTGATTATTGCATGAGCTAGCTGAGACTTATCGGGTTTCCTCAAGATACTTCGTGATTCAAACAATGCAGGAGGATATGCACACAGTTCGTAACACATGACATCTTCAAGATTCATGTCTCCGCCAGTGGCAACAGTCATCATTCTCTGAAACAGTAGTGCAGGATCTACTTCTATATCTGAAGCATCAGTGATCACAACGGCAGAAGCAGATCCTAGTGTTTTCACTTTGTCAGATCTTTTGGCAGAATATGTAAAGGCTTGTTTCCCAATCATTTTTACGACAATGTGTCTCGCGTGTCTATATTCCCTAATGTCAACGGTTGCAATCTTCTTAATGTCATTGTCACCAACATTACGCCTGTGAATAGAAGGGTGGATCTTGATCTTCGGAGTTATTGCGGCAATCATACCCATTCCATGAAAGGTATTCTTCCCATCCAAAGTGCAGACATCATGATCGACGTTATCTGCTGCTAGAAGGACTGCAGTGTTTTCATCAACAGTAAAAGAGCCAGACCCACTTGCCAGCGCCGCGTTTCTTTCGAATCTTGTTACTTCTGCATACGACGAACAGTAACCCAGCTGATGGAGAACGTCAATAAGGTACCTTGACCTAAAGTTGTGGTGTAGCTGAACCGACAAACCGATCTGTAGTGGACATAGTAATCCTCTAGGACGGGTTGCTTGCATAATGCTCTGCCCAATTGCACCTATTTTTCTTGAAGCATCCTGTCCCGCAAATGCTTTTGATAATAGCAATTTCAGACTGTTGGGAATGTAATCAAGAGCACTTTCTGCAGTGATGTCATTTGGAGATGGATACACATCTTTTCTAGGCGAGTCGACAGACTTGATATCACTTCTGATTATTTTTGCAGCAGCTTCTACTAGGTAAATCTTCTGTAGCTCTATATCTATATCACATTCTTTCGACTTTTTGTGATAATCTATAAGAATTTCATTAGCTGTCTCTCGTAGTGTTACTACATCTGCCTTCCCACTTTCACCTGATATTATGATCTTGTCTCCGTAACGTTCTAAAAGCTTTCTCTTCATGTGCCTGCGTTCGTAGACAGAGCTCTGACTTCCTTGAAGATATTCCTCCATTTTGGAAATTAGGTCTCCAATCAACAGTTGTTCATCATCATTCTCTTCCAGGTAAGCACAGGTCTGAAGGAATGCTTGGTGTTGCTCTTCATTAGTTGGTCTCCCTTTCTTCGAATCATGATCGTCGGAGGAGTATGCGCGAGGAATGTTTTTTCCACTTCGAAAATTTACGCTGCAGGTGTGATGGTAGACACAATCTGCAGCAGGAAGATCACGAAGATAATACTCCAGACGGCCTTTTACATTAAATGACCATTCATCGCAGCGGCTTTCACAGCACCTTTTTATGGTTTCGGAGAACTCTGTAGTTCTTATTTTGACATGCTCTGATTTTGGTTTGTGTTTGGAAAAAAAGTCCACAAAGGTATCACAAAACAAACAGTGAGTAGCACTGGAAAATGCGTATTCATCAAAACGAGCACTTTTCCTTGGTATTGCCTCGGCTGCGGTCTGTCGCTTCTTTATTTCAATGGTCTTTTTATCCGTAAACCTTTTCCTACATACAACGTGAACAGTTATTCCAGCTGTTGCAACAACATCGCTTCCACGGCTGCGGCTGGATGCATTTATACCATCTGCTCCTTTTTGCGAGATGTGAACCACTTCCTGTCCGCTGTCCAATTTCTCCTTACAAATCACGCACAATTCTTCAGGGGTCTGCATTCTTGAAGGCGGACGCACACCGAGTCAGCCGTACACCGAGTCAGTCTGAAACAGAAAACACAAATTAATAAACTGTGTTGCAGTATTTAAAAGAGTACATAATAACAGTTTTAAAGAAAATGACAAGCACAAATACGCAGATTTGATAGTGGGTAGTAGGAATTAAAGAGTTGTATATAATATAAGTTTATAAAGATGTAGCAATGTCCATTCTCACATACACTCCATACAGTATATTTTATTTACATTACGTGACGTCATAGTTTAATACTAGCCGCCTAATACAATTTTTAGTGTCATATAGGTTAATTTAGAAACGAAAATGTGTTTTAAAACATTTACTGATCAAGAAAAACGTCATAACTCTCTCTACAAAGCGAAATTAAAATTTATTGTATTTCGTAGGAAACTGCCAGTCCGCCATTTTGAATTTCATTTTTGGGGGTGTTCCCGGGCTCCAATTTTGTCGGATTTTAGATATGTTATTCTGCAATGGTTCCTGAGCTGGAAACAGTTTAGAAAGCTTCTGAAGCAATTTTGCCCAGGTTGAAGCTATTTTTGCTCTAGATTGCCTGGACTATTTAGAGCATCTATAGATTAGGATAAATTAGTAACTGATGTTTCAATATAGTAAGTGAATAATTTATTAACGCTACAAATCATCCGCGCGAGAGAATTGTTAAATTCAGTTGTACGAGCGTTCGCTTCACTTTTCAGTTCTTTCGTCTTTAATTCCGTCGCTCCTCCACATTCTTTGACGCAGAATGATGGTATCACATTTTCAGATATTTTTACCTTATAATGTTAAATAAATTCCTTTCTTAAAACTCAAACTATAATCTCGAATCGCGTCAAAAGAGTTACGCAACTTTAATAAATCTAATTCAAGGTATATAGATCAATCGCATTAAACAATATAAGTCAGACTATTGCAAACTGCATACGCGCGAGGAAATAGTCTCATCGAATCGAAATACAAAGACATTCCTCATTTCTCACATGCGAAATCCTTCCATTTTGATGTCGCTCATTCTTTTCATCAGTTTTCCATCGAAATATATCAGTGATGAAGGCTGAAAAAGGCGTTTCGTCCTTACAATTTCTTTTCATCAATCCGACAATGCAGATATCACACAGTTCAATTTAATAATTCACTAATTGATCTCTATCAGAATTATGGAACTCATAATATAGAACACATATTATGGAACCCACCCACAATCCCAGTTTTCTTCATCCTGAAAATGTGTACAAGCATGAATGTATGGCTTATTTTAAACCCAGCATACGCGCATTAAAGCATCATCTATTTACCTTGGATATCTGTGGTTATATATTTATGTTAACGGCAATAAGTGAAATCTGGCATCAAGTTAAATGCCAAGACAAAAGGCTGAAAGCTAAGAATTCTTATAATCATAAGTATAATGCCTATTTATATATCTATAATAATAAATATAACCTAACCTAACATAACATAACATAACATAAACAGTGAAAGTGACCATTGTAACCAATGCTATACGCATTCTTAGCTTCCAGCTTATTGCCTAGGCATTATCTTAAAGCTTGTTTTCACTTATTGCCGTTAACATAATATATACTCGTACTATCGTACTTCTCCTCCCCTCCCTCAGAATAATATATACTGTATATACTGTATATATATATATGTGTGTGTGTGTGTTGTGTGTGTGTGTGTGTGTGTGTGTGTGTGTGTGTATAATTAACTACAGCTAAAACCGACATTAAAAACTTCACACAAAAAACATTTTGACAAGGTTGAAAAAATTGTTAAAAAAATGCCACACATGTCGGGAATTTGGGTTGAAGAGTCATTACTCATGATGACATTGTCTCGAAACAGGGGAAAGGAAGGGGAAAGTAGAAATATATATATATATATATATATATATATATATATATATATAACTGTATATATATTATTATATATATATATATATATATATATTATATATATACTGTATATATATATATATATATATATATATATCTATATATATATATATATATATTATATATATTATTCACGCGGTTACCATGATTCCTTAACCGTGAATTGAGTTAAACGTGACTTAATAATTGTGAACACTGTGAACGTATTCGTGATCATGATGCCGCGTTAACTTTGATTTAGCGCGATGTTTACATCCGCGGTTCGCCTCTCGCCAGTCAACAACAACGCACCTTAGTCAGTGTGTCTCCGCCCTACGAAAGACAAATAATGTTAGCAGCAATGTTAACAGGGGGAAGGATTACAATTTTCTGGAGCAGATATCTCTCGTCTTGTGGTGAGTATAAACTATCATACTTAATTATACATTATACCATAATAGAAAAATATTGTGTATGGTGTCGCGCGAGATGGGGGCCGGTCAGTGGTGGCAGGCAGCAGCGGCTGCACCACCCATCCATATATATATATACCTTACAACCTTACAAAGGTTCCGCGTGATGATTTCTCATTTCGCGAAGGTCAAGCTTGTCGCCCCTCCTCTCGAGTTGGCCTGGTGAAGTAGTGAGTTGGATTCTTGCGCTCTCCACCTCACATAGCCAGGTACGCCCGGCTCATCGGGATTGTTCTGAGCCAGGCGTCTAGTCTTCTTTTGAAGATTTCCACTGCAACTCCCTTCGTGTTTCTTAGGTCTTTGGGCAACTGATTAAACAGTTTTGGTCCTCTCACTACAAAACTATTTTCTTTCAGGGTTAAGGATGTTCCCTGTCTCGCCTTCAATTTGGGAATACGACACAGTCTACCGCTTCTACTTTCCATCGTTGTTTGGGGAGTTATGGGATTCAGAGTAAGATTAGGGACTAGTTTCTCCATTATTTTCCAAGTGTAAATAATGGTGTATCTCTCTCTTCTCCTTTCCAGTGAATATAGTCTAGTTCTCGTAACCTTTCCCAGTAATTTAGTTCTTTGCACCCATTGATCTTGGCTGTGAAGCTTCTTTGGATCCCCTCCAGCTGTCTAATGTCTTCTTTTTTATATGGGGAAGTTAGGACCGAGCAGTATTCTAATTTGGGTATTATCAGGGTTTTCAGTAGAGGAATCATTACATTCCTATCCCTTCGTTTAAAAGTTCTCAATATCTGACCCGTTATTCTCTTTGCTCTGTTTACTGCTATCTTATTTGTGTTTCAAATTTCGCATCATCTGTCATTACAACCCCTAAATCTTTTGCTCTGGAATTTCTCTGAATTTCCTGTCCATTTGGGGTATAATATTCCATGCACTTTAGGTCTTCTCTTTTTCCGTACCGTAATAGCTGAAATTTCTCTCGGTGTTAAACTTCATATTGTTGTCTTCAGTCCACTTGTAGATTTTGTTTATGTCAGTTTGTAGAGATCCTATGTCTTCTGGGTTTCTTATTTTTCTACTGATCTTTGTGTCATCCGCAAAGGATGTTACTGTGCTGTCTCTGTTAACGTCCTCATCTATGTCAGTTAGCATGATTATGAAGAGTAGTGGAGCTAATACTGTTCCTTGTGGTACTGAGCTGAGGACCTCTGATTCTGATGAAGATACTCCTTGTACTGTAACGACTGCCTCCGCTCACTAAGGAAATTATATATCCATTTCCCTACTTTCCTGTTATTCCATATATTTAGTTTATGTATTATGATTCCGTGGTCACACTTGTCGAACGCTTTGGCAAAGTCTGTGTATAGTACATCATAGTTTTCATTACTTTCAAGTGAATCAATAATGTTGTTGTAGTGTTCCATTAGTTGTGATAGGCATGATCTGCCCGATCGAAACCCGTGTTGGTTATCATTGAATTTTTTCTGAGTTTCCAAAAAGTCATAGATTTTCTGTCTAACTATTCTTTCAAATATTTTAGTGAGATGAGATGTAAGCGACACTGGCCTATAGTTTTTGGCCTGGGATCGATCTCCTCCTTTATATATTGGGACTATGTATATATATGCCGGGTATATACAGGGTGGGCGGAAAGTAGCTCCCTATTTTGGATTGGTAAAAAAAATACGTATATTATTCATTTATTTCAGAAAAAATAATATGAAAAGTAGGCATACATGGTAGGTTTTCTCTAAAATTCAATGTGGGCTCCAACTCTTTCCACCAGCTTCTGGAGCCGCCCAGGAATGGCGTCCACTGACTTTAGCAGGAACTCCGGCGGGATGGAGGACATGACTTCCCGAATTCGTCCTCCAGTTCTTCCAATGTCCTCGGTTTGGTGCGGTAGACTTCTTCCTTTACCCACCCCCAAAGAAAGAAGTCGCACGGTTACGCTGAAAAAACGGCAGAAATCGGTTCAGTGTAACGGTGTGGTGTGGTATGACCTCAGATCAGGTTGTGGGCCCGTTCCTTCTGCGCAACACACCATGAATGCTGAGCGGTACCTTGCTATGTTGCGAAACGAGGTCTGGCCGGTTGTCAGCACATGGGAGAACATCGACGATCTGATATTTATGCAAGATGGCGCCCCTCCCGCACTTCGCTTTGTTGCCGTGAGTGGCTGGATGCCTACTTCCCTGGGCGTTGGATGGGTCGTCGTGGTCCACATCAATGGCCAGCCAGGAGCCCCGACTTGACACCGTGCGACTTCTTTCTTTGGGGGTGGGTAAAGGAAGAAGTCTACCGCACCAAACCGAGGACATTGGAAGAACTGGAGGACCGAATTCGGGAAGTCATGTCCTCCATCCCGCCGGAGTTCCTGCTAAAGTCAGTGGACGCCATTCCTGGGCGGCTCCAGAAGCTGGTGGAAAGAGTTGGAGCCCACATTGAATTTTAGAGAAAACTATATGCCGGGTCAGAAAAAAGCCTTTAAGATTTTATACATACAACTATTTAGTTAACAACATCATACAGATAAGTGTTTAAATGATGAAACAAATCAAACAAAGTCTATGAGAATTTTATTCATACTTTCGTTTTAAATTATAATTTAATCTTCAAAGAGTTCTCCATCCGCTATAATACATTTGTGGATTCTCTCTGTAAAACTCTTCAGTGTTCTTCTGACCTCCCATCTTTCAAGCGCAGAGTGTCCCAGGCATCTCGAAAAACTCTGGACCTGATTTTGGCTCTCTTCTTCTAATGGGATGGGGGCGCTTTTGCTGGCATTTGCCTTTGGCTCTTCCTTCCTGCATAAAAAATATTACCCAGTGGGATCCTTTTCAGTTGTTTCATCTATTTGTGGCCAAGGGCATTCACATTGGATAGATGAAACCAGGAGCATAGAGTTTGTCACCCAAATAAACCCCACGGACAGAAATCACATGGGGTAAATCAGGTAATCTGGCTGGCCACTCGATGGGACCTCGCCGCCCAACCCATCTTCCTTCAAGGTTTTTATTTCACGGGCAGGTGCAGAGTAATGTAGCGGCGCTCCATCATATTCATAAAGCCAATTCCTGCCAACGCCATTAATAAACTGTGACAAAATTTTGTCTCTCAATACCTGACAATAGCGTTTTCCATCCATAGTATCTCTTGATATGTCAAAGGAAACGAGTCCTCAATAACCAATGCACGCCCAAACTGTTAGTGTAGTCGTTTAAACGGGTTTACCAATCGTATTTTGGGATTTTTTTTCCCCCCAGAAGTGAACATTGTGTTTGTTTTCTTTATTCATTTAACGGAAAACACATTCATCTGAAAATTTGATCTTTCGAAGGAAATCTGGATCACTGTTGAACTTTTTTGTCTCATTGTTTCAGCAAACTGCAGCCCTCTATCAGAATCATCGTCGTATATGAGCTGAGAGTAAATGGGTTTGTAACCGTGATACCCCTGTTATTTCAATGATTTTGCTACTGAAAATTTGGAAATAACCAATTCTTCTGCGACTTTTCTCGTTGAAGTTGTTGGATCGACTTGAAAATTGGCAAGAACATTTTCTTTGTTGTTGTCTCCTGTCGTCTTTACTGGCCTTCCTCTTCTTAGACGGTCTTTTACCAGGCTACCTGTTTCCAAGAGTTTGAGATTCCAGTATCTACAGATCTACAGAAGCTAAGGCTAAAAAAAGACCCTAAGATCCACTGTAAGGTTAGCCCGAGAGAAAGAAGAGAGTAGGGGGTTGAAAGAAGAGAATAAAGGGTTAAGTAAGTAGCAAAACCTATCATTCGTGGGTTAACATTCATTCAGAAAAAGAGAGAGAAAGACTCGCCATCATCATCCACCAGCCACTGCCGACAAGTCGGAAAAATAGTCGAAGAGAATAGGAAAGGGGTGAAAGATGAAAAGAAGTAAAATAAGAACGCTTAGAAACCACGCAAACACAGTCTTAACTCAAACACTGTCATACCATGCAGACTACAGACATGCAAGTAAAGAGAAGATAAGAAAAGAACAAAAAAAAAAGTATGAAGAGTATAACAAAACGTGGGTTAGTTTACGCTACGAACTACATCTAAGTTTCTGTTAGTCTAATTTTGTTTTTAATATAATTTTATTGCTGGCATATCACACGCTGGCATGTCACAAGCTGGCATTAATCGTCAACAGACTCAAACCTCGACCATTACCTCCAGAGCTCCTATTGCTAATTGTTTTATTATTTTAAACGACGTTAATATTTTTAAAATGCCTATCTAAACGGTTTTTAAACATGTTAACGCTGGTAGAGTTCACGACGGACGCGGGAAGATTATTCCATTTATCAATTACTTTAAAAGTAAAAATGTTTTTAGCGATATTAGTAATGAAACGTCTACCACGTAATTTAAATCCGTTATTACGAGTATTGCTACTATCGAAAATGAACAATTTGTCAAAATTTACGTTATCGATTTTATTAACGATTTTGAAAACTTCAATAAGCTTCCCCCTTAATCTCCTAGTTTCGAGTGAATGAAAGTCTAACTCTCTAATCTTATCTTTGTAAGACTTGTTGCGTAGTGACGGAATTAGTTTCGTGGTGCGTCGCTGAACCCTTTCCAATCTATCAATATTCTCACGCAAATACGGGCACCAAAACTGAACGGCATATTCTAAGTGAGGCCTGACTAGGGACTTGTAAAGGGGCAATATAATATTCTTCGATTTAAATTCGAAATTACGCGCTATGAAGCCTAACATCCTATTAGCTTTAGCGCAAGACTCAAGGCACTGGTTCCTAACTTTTAAATCCTTAGATACGCGTACGCCAAAATCTACTTCCTTGTCAACGCTCGCTAACTGTCTATCGGTGCTACTGTAGTATGCGGTCTACCGTTAAGTTTCTACTGTAGTGCGGTCTACCGTTCAAAATATTTAAAAGAATTGAAAATGAATTGAAAGGAATTATAATTTAATTTACACAATTAAGGAATTATTAAAGAAGTTAAACATACTACTACCGCATACTTAACGGTAGACCGCATACTACAGTACGCCCTTGATGATTGGTTAGGTTAAGTCGTGATATTTTCGTTAGTTTTAACGAAAATATCACGACTTAACCTAACCAATCGTCAAGGGCGTACAATTAACCTAATAATAAGAAGATAAGAAGCTATAATTAAAAGGTAGACCGCCGAATCGTAGGTAGACCGCCCGTCGTAGGTAGACCGCATACTACAGTAGCACCCTGTCTATCATCCATCGTGTACGTGTAATTGTTGTTACGAGAACCTATATGCAAAACTTTACATTTGTCTACGTCGAATTGCATCCACCACTTATCCGTCCACTCCATAATCCTATTTACATCGTCTTAGAGCCTATTTCTATCGTCCACGTTAAGAACTTTACCACCTATTTTAATATCGTCCCCGAATTTTGACACGTTACTGGTCAAGCCTACATTTATGTCGTTAATGTAGATTACGAATAGCAATGGGCGTATCACTGAACCCTGAGGGACACCGCTACTTACATCCAACCACCCCGATTCCCTACCATTAACAACGATCCTCTGTTTCCTGTTACGAAGCCATTCCTCTAACCCAGGGGTTCCCAAATTGTGTTCCGCGGAACACTTCTCACGGTATACAAGTGTTCCGTGGAACACCAATTTGGGAACCCCTGCTCTAACCAGTTAGCTACCTGACCGCGTATACCGTGCGCTTTAACCTTCGCAATTAATCTTCTATGCAGAACTGTATCGAACGCTTTTTTAAAGTCTAAATAAATAACGTTAGCCGCTCTATGCCTATCGTATTCGCGCATATTTCCTTATAAAACTCTAACAAATTAGTTAAACAAGATTTATGGCGTCGAAACCCATGCTGCCTACTATTAATCAAATCGCAACTCTCTAAGTGATCGACAATACGATCCCTAACTACGGATTCCAAAAGTTTACCGACAATTGACGTTAAGCTAATAGGTCTATAATTGCTAGCTACTGTGCGGTCGCCTTTTTTAAAAGTGGGCGTAACGTTAGCTAATTTTGAAGTCTTCAGGAATAATCCCCGCGTCCAGTGTCTTATTAAAATTTTTTGTTAACCCTTTCATACCCAAATTAAGTCGAAAAGTAAAAAAAAAAAAATTGGGATATAAAAATCGTTTAATTGGACCCAAAATAACTGAAAAATATATTTTACAAAGTTTTATTGTTCATAATTAATAAAATACGAAATGTGTTAAATTTCACACATTGGGAACTGGAAGGTCTAAAATTGCTTCCAAAGTTAACGATGAAAATTTCACACACTGGGCATTAAAGGGTTAAGGGGCCAACGATAACGTCTTTCAGATCTTTCAAATGTCTAGGATAAAGCGCGTCAGGGCCTGGAGCCTTGCTAACGTTTAGCTTATTGATATAATGAGCAACCTCACCATCGTAAACAGTTATTTCATTCAAAATAGTCTCGCTACTAAATGGAACGATATCCTCCACGTCGGGGACATTACTTACGTCTTCTACGGTAAAACCTGTCGCAAAAAAGTTGTTAAAAATACCCGCCTTCGCCTGAGCGTCGGAAGCCAAAGCGCCGTTAGCGTCCACTGGAGGGCCTATCTTCTCTTTTATCGGCTTACGATTATTGACGTAGTCAAAAAACTTTTTCGGATTATGTTTACTATCCGCAGCTACAAGTATCAAAATTACGCTTAGCATTCCTAACAGATCTTTTAACCTGACGTCTAAGTTCGATATATCTATTAAAGTTAGCTACCGTGCCATTGCGCTTATTAAGTCTATTTCCCTTGTCCACCACTTGGGCCTACCGTGATTACTAGCGAGCTTGGGCCTATACGGAATAAACTCCCTTTCGATATTCAAAAAACTTTCTTTAAGCGGCTGCCAATGAAAATTTGCGTCATTACCCATAAATAAATTATCCCAGTCCACTACTCTCATCCTATCCGCAAAACTATCAAAATTAGCCCAACGAAAATCAGGAACTTCTATTACGTTACTATTCTTACTGTTTTCTATCAATAGCTTAAACCTAATAATTTGGTGATCACTACAATTAGTGACGCAAACTCTCACCAACTTCCAAACCTTCGACTATATTTTCGTCGTTCGTCACCACCACTTCTAAAATATTGTCACCGCGCATTGGTTCGGTAACCATCTGTCGTAAAAAATTATCTTCCATGAACCCAATCAGTCTCAAACCCTCATCATTACCAGTAAAAGCTATAAACAACAACGAAATTAAAGCTAATACTACGCGCCCTAACTTCAACGCATATCGTTAATTGCTGCCGGAAAATCTATCTTAACCTCGATAGCACTAAGGGAATTACGAATGTCCAACAAAACGCCGCCACCAATCCTATGTAACCTATCATTAGTAAAAAGTTTAAAACCCGCTATATCAAGTTCCCCCAACAAGTCCCGAGTCACGGTATTTAACCACGTTTCAGTTATAGGAACTATATCGTAGTTCCCGGAATAAATTATCGCCTTAAATTCGCTTAATTTGTTGCTAATACTACGGGCGTTACGATAAAAGACGTTTAAATTATTTTTTACCACAGATCGGTGTTTTAAACTATTTTTCGCGTCGGGCCAGCGTTTCCCGGACCCACAACGTTTAAAGAAGGCTTCGACCTATACAGCTTTCGAACGTTCTCATCGATTAACCTACCTAGCCTAGCACTCCCTATTTCATTGAAATGCACCCCCATCTTTCATAAAAAGGCTAGGATCACTAAATTCTGACCACACTTTACGAAGGGTACATTTTCCTGCGTACAAATCTCTTCTAGTTTAGAGTTCAAAAATATTGTTTTTGACGTAATCCTAAAATTTAAACCGTGCCTAGGGTTAATACCTACAACTAAAGACCTATCTGACCTTGCCTTCGGGGACCTAATTAACCCCCTGTATCTCTCCAAAAGGTCAGGCACTCTCGTATCGGGCCTATACAAGTCGTTGCCCCCGACCATCGTTACCAACATCGAGTGACGGGAGGCAACATCAATCCTATCCACTTCGTCTCTAATTCTCTCAACCCTGCCCCCTGGTGGAGAGACCCTCCTCCTCTTGGTTAGATTCCGTTCAACGAACTCCTTATCCAGGAGAAGAGTAGTTGCATTTGGTGGTGGTTTATTATATTTTTGTTGAAATAAACGCAAATTTTCTTTACAATTATTATAGGAAATAGCCAACAATACAAGATGACTTCTTCTTCATTGTTGTATTCCATCCTTACTGACCTGGAGCTGATTGGGGCTAGGGCTTACGGCCTTCCTGTTTTAGCCTATGGTCATTCTTGGCCTTGTATAGTTGCTTTGAAAAGTATCGCATACACTGCAGTGATATCATTGGAATTTATTTATTATTAACAAATTATTTTTAGGTATAAAATCCTTAAAGACTTTTCTCACACACACACACACACACACACACACACACACACACACACATATATATATATATATATATACTATATAGGGTGTCCATAAATGATTACTCTGATTAAAGCATGCTATAACTTTTAAATAAACTCGTATTCAAACACAGTTTTAATCATAAGTAGATAAACATACAAAGTTTTGATACATAGTTAATGAACTTAATACGCTTCCACATGTGCACCCCTAGTGGCACGTAAAATGTCTAAACGGTATTCACACTCACGCCACACATTTTCCAACATTTGTGGGTTAACTGTTGCAATTGCATCCGTAATGCGTTCTCGCAATGTCCTGATATCTGGAACAACTGTTGCATAAACCACATCTTTAACATGACCCCAGAGAAAGAAATCCAGCGGGGTAATGTCTGGTGATCTTGGGGGCCATGGGATTGGCCCGTCCCTTCCAATCCATCGATTTGGAAATGTTGCGTCGAGAGTTTCACGAACAACATGCGCCCAATGAGGGGGTGCCCCATCTTGTTGGAAGATGACAGTTGGCTGCCTGTCCTGCAGCTGGGGGATGGCGTAATTAGTGAGCATATCCAGGTACACAGTTGCGGAAACAGTGTTCTCAGCGAAGAAGAAAGGACCAATCATCTGGTCATGCATTAGTCCACACCAGACATTGATCTTCGGACTGCCACGAATATGCTCCCTTACGGCACGTGGTTTTTCCGATCCCCAAATACGCACATTGTGTCTGTTGACTCTACCACTAAGATGAAACGTAGCCTCGTCTGAAAAGCAGACACGTAACAAGAAGTCATTATCCTTGTCAATGCTGTTCAAAATGTCAATAGCGAATTGTTCACATTTTGGACGGTCATCAGGCTTCAGTTCTTGAACAATTTGTGCCTTGTAGGCGTGTAACTTCAAACGTTTGTGTAACACCTTGTGCACCGTAGACTTCGGTATCTTTAGTTGGCATGAAGCTTGTCTCACCGATTTCCTTGGTGACCGTGTGAAAGCAGTTTGAATGTTTTCCACCGTCCCATCGGAAACTGATGGTCTACCACTGCTCTTTCCCTTTTCCACGTTTCCAGTTTCCAAGAATTTTTTCATCCACGACTTAATTAACTTCACATCAAGTGGATTCTTTCCATACTTTGTTCTGAACCTTCGCTGAACACTGACAGGAGATTTTGTTTCTGCAAGCCACACAACACATTGTGCCTTCTCTGTCACAGACGCCATCTTAACTGAACAGCTACTACAGTGCTCCTAGCGGCGAATGCGGTAGACGAAACACACCAGCACAGAAACTCTATGCGTGTACGGGATCACCTGTAAAAAGAAAACGGATGTAAGATTCGTCATTAAAACATGAGAGCATACTGTTTTCAGGGTAAACATTTATGGACACTGTATATATATACAGGGCGTCCCAAAAAAATGTATACACACTTTAAATAATTATAAAGGCAGTGTTTATTAAAATACATTTCATTTTCAAAATGTAATAGAATCTACAGACATTATTTAATTGTTTTGTCAACGCCTGTTGTCAAACTGACGTCCGTTCTGGTCCAGGCACTGCTGATAACGCGAAGCAATGGAATCGCAAACATCACGAAACATTGGTATTTGTGTGCATTCTCGTTCAATGGCTGCTCTCAATTCAGCGACTGTTGCAGGTTTTATAGCGTAGACTTTGTCTTTTAAGTATCCCCATAAAAAAGTCTAGTGGTGTGAGGTCTGGTGAACGCGGAGGGTATTCTACGAAACCCCTTCGTCCAATCCACATCCACATCGTGCCAAGTACCACTCGCAATACTCCACTCTTCGGTCCGGATCATCTTCATTAATAGCATGGACTAATCTTGGAATGTAACTTTTCCATTGACAGCGCTTCAAAATGCGTTGGACAGACGATTCTGAAATTCCTACCTCACGACTCGCTTGCCGCACAGATTTTCTTGGACTTTGGTGATACGTTTCCAGTACTCTTTCTTGCTTTGTGGGGCTTGTCGATGTCCGTGGTCTTCCGGAACGCTTCTTGTGGACATTCTGAACAGTTCCATCGGCTTCAAACTTATCTCTAATTCGAGTGATGGTACGTCGCGTTCGTGGATCTGTTTGACACTCCCTCCTAAACTGTATTTGCACTTCAACTGCGTTTTCACACTTCCAGTAGCATTTTAGAATGAATTTCCTTTGTTCAAAGCTTAGTCTGACTGCCATTATTAATTCTAATGGGTTTAACTTGGAAAGAAAGAAACATCAATTGAGCTATCAGCTCATATATATATATATGGATGGGAGAAAAATCTTTAAGGATTTTATACATAAAAATAATTTGTTAATAATAAATAAATTCCAATGATATCACTGCAGTGTATGCGATACTTTTATATATATATATATATAATATATATATATATATATTATATATATATATATATATATATATATATATAGAGAGAGAGAGAGAGAGTTACAAGGAGTTACAAGGAAAAGAAGTACCTCAAAAGGCATTGCGGCCCATACCGAGGAGGTACCAATGGCAACAGTGCCAGGGAAAATTTTCCACACACTCAAATAGTGTGCAAGATTTGGTCTAACCTTTTCTTGAACTGATCCACAGAGGAACTGTTCACAACTTCTGAAGGTAACCTGTTCCACGTGTCACAGATCTTATACGTAAAGTAATTCCCACACACACTAGTTCTAAACCGTTTCAAATCCAACTTCCAACCATTGTTGCGAGTTGGGTTATCATTTAAACTAAACATGCTTCTAAAATCGACATCGTTGAACCCGCGTAAGAGCTTGAAAACCTCGATCAATTGATCGCGCAGCCTCCGAGTTTCCAGCGAAAACAAGTCCAGGGCGCGTAAACGTCGATTGTAGCCCATATGCCTAACGGAAGGGATTAACTTTGTGGCCCTCGCCTGCACTCGCTCCAGCCTGTCAATATCTTTCCTGAGGGTGGGCGACCAGAACTGCACAGCATACTCCAGGTGCGGCCGAACCAGGGAATTGTACAGAGAGAGCACAATCTCCTTGTTCCGAAACTGAAATTGCCTCCTGATATAACCCAACAGCTTCTGGGCTTTCTTTTCCACCTCTACACACTGTTTGGTAAACTTAAGGTCGCTGCTAATTAGCACACCCAAGTCCTTTTCCAAATCAGTCGCCTCGATATTACTCCCCAACATCGAGTAGTCCTATTTGGGATTGGCATAGCCAATATGCATCACCTTGCATTTACCCAAGTTAAACGGCATTTGCCATTTTCGGACCACTCTCCTATCCTACCTAGGTCTGCACGCAGTTGCTCGAACACCTCTGGCGTCCCAACATTGGCCCCAAGCTTCGTGTCATCAGCGAATTTGGCGATCCGACTGACGATGCCACCGTTTATATCATTTATGTAAATGATAAACAACAGCGGCCCCAAAACGGAACCCTGAGGAACCCCGCTAGTGACGGAGGCCCAACCCGAACTAGCCCCTTTAATTACAACCCTCTGCCGCCTATTCTTCAGCCAGTTTTCAATCCACCTACCTACTTCCCTACCGATACCCAGCGCGCGCACTTTCGCCATTAGCCGGCGGTGAGGTACCTTATCAAAGGCTTTCTGAAAGTCGAGATAAAGTATATCAATCGCCCTACTCTTATCATACTCACCCAACATGACGTGGAAAAGCTCGAGCAAGTTGGTGAGACACGACCTATGCCGTCTAAACCCATGTTGGGAGTTATGTTAGGAGAACTGATAGCGAAATAAATTTAAGTGGAGGGATAAAAAATGCGAATATACAGGGTGTGCACAAATTATCTTTACCACTTCTCTCTCAAATAAAAATATTAGGAAACGAAGTACACATACCATGTTTGCGCCAACTGTGAGAGAAAGTAATAAAGTTTCACATAACCTCAAACATATTCAACACGGGAACCATTTGTCACACGTAAAACGTTCAAATGGTATTCTATCTCCATCCATGTATGTTGCAACATTTCAACGTCAACTCTTGCAACAGCAGCAGCAATTCTGGTCTTTAAATCGACGATGTCGGCCACTGGAGTTGTGTACATGCAGTCATTTACACAACCCCATAAAAAAAAGTCACAGGGTGTTATATCTGGTGATCTGGGCCGCCAAGAGATAGGCCACCCACGGCCAATCCACCGATTTGGGAAATGCATGTTAAGGGAATTTCGTACCAAGTGCGTAATTTGTGCACACCCTGTACAATAATTTGATATCTGACAACTATCACGTGAAATTTCATTTCTTTCTCTCACAGATGGCGTGAAAACGGTATGTGTATCTCGTTTCCTAATATTTTCATTTGAGAGAGAAGTTGTAAAGATAATTTGTGTACACCCTGTACATACATTTACTGAATTGGGACACGATCTTGCGTTGTCGTTACAAGAGATCTTCAGATATGAAGTTATATAAAATGATGCTACATTGTTTAAAGAGGCAGCAGAATTTTGATACCGTTTACTACGTAGGTCAGACTCCATTTCACCGACCAATTTTTAATCATAAATACGTGTTTACATATATTTCATCAAAGTATGGTTTCGTGTATATGTTCCAAGGAATCTGTGTAACTAGAGATTTCATGAAATCCATAAAATATCCATGGATTTCATATAAGGTTACAGTCGTGATATTTTCGTTAAACCTACTGGAAAATTATTGAATACCCGGTTAATTGAATGCCCGATTAGATTAATTGAATACCCGGTTAAGTCAACTGTACGCCCTTGACGAGTGGTTTGGTTAAGTCGCGATATTTTCGTTAAAACTAACGAAAATATCACGACTTAATTTTACATGAAATCCCTGAACATTTTAGGGATTTCATGAAATCCTCAGTTACACAGATTCCCTGTAACATACTGTATACAAGGTGTTATCAAATTATGTTTCATAAATTAGCATACATATTCAGGACGTCAAAGTGAAGAAAAAAGTTCCAAGGAACATAAATCTGCAATCGCTTCGTTTCAGAGATACATTGCTTTTTTACCGAGGACGATCCAATTAAAATGAAAGTCATTAAAGTTTATCGACGGTTAACTGAAAGATATGTAGGCCTTTCAGCATACCGGCGTTGGGCAGCAGCTGCGTTGCCTAGCAGCTCTCCTAACGCGAGATGCATATCAGCAAGTTCTTCAAAAGAATACTGCTCCATAATGCTCTGTAACATTAGATGAGTGACACATGAAATGAAGAAAATAATTTTGATTTCTAAGTGACAACTAACAAAATACTATCAAAACAAAAGAAAAATAGCTATCTAAACAACCAGACAACTACGCCTTTGATAAACTTTAGTGACTTTCATTTTAATTGGATCGTCCTTTGCAAAAAAGCAATGTATCTCGGAAACGAAGCGATTGCGGATTTATGTTATAGGAACTTTTTGTTCACTTTGACGTCCTGAATATGTACACTGATTTATGAAATATAATTTGATAACACCCTGTGTGTATATATATATATATATATATATATATATATATATATATATATATATATATATATGTTAAACACAGACCGTGCATGGAACAAGAAACTCTTCTGGGAAATTATATCCACTATAGTTCGAATAAGTAATGATAAATGACAAATCCTATAGTTTTTTCTTTTTCACGTTGGAAAGCCCAACTTGGGCACCGGGTTACTCGCAAAGAGGCCCCCAAAATATAGCTTCCCTCACCAAATATCTGCAAAGCAGATAGGATCCAGCTTTGGGACAGGATCTAGGGTTTACAGCTTACACCTAGCCTACTACATTCAGAACCTCAATATAGCGCAAGAAACTCGTTGCATTCACGTCGGATTGAATACATCAAAGAAAAAGGGGTAACTATTGTATTTTTAGCCAAAAAACAAAACTTAAACCTCAACCGGGACATTGAGCGTCCACTTTTCAAGGTACATAACACGTCCGTTTAATATACAACAACTCAGAATGGTCCCCTGAGACACTTATATTGCGAGTAACCCAGTGCCCACGTTGGGCTTTCCATCATGAAAAAGAAAAAACTATAGTATTTTTCATTTATCATTACTTATTCGAACTATAGTGGATGTAATTTCCCAGAAGAGTTGCTTGTTCTATGCACGGTCTGTGTTTAACATATAAGTGTCTCAGGGGACCATTCTGAATTGTTGTATATTAAACGGACGTGTTATATGCCTTGAAAAGTGGACGCTCAATGTCCCGGTTGAGGTTTAAGTTTTGTTTTTTGGCTAAAAATATAATAGTTACCCCTTTTTCTTTGATGTATTCAATCCAACGTGAATGCAACGAGTTTCTTGCGTATATTGAGGTTCTGAATGTAGTACTTTGTAGTAGGCTAGGTGTAAGCTGTAAACCCTGATCCTGTCCCAAAGCTGGATCCTATCTGCTTTGCAGATATTTGGTGAGGGAAGCTATATTTTGGGGGCTCTTTGCGAGTAACCCGGTGCCCACGTTGGGCTTTTCATCATGAAAAAGAAAAACTATAGTATTTGTCATTTATCATTACTTATTCGAACTATAGTGGATGTAATTTCCCAGAAGAGTTCCTTGTTTCATGCACGGTCTGTGTTTAACATACGTATGTGTCTCAGGGAACCATTCTGAGTTGTTATATATATATATATATATATATATATATATATATATGTATATATGAAAAATTATTTCACGAAAGTGACACGTGAAAAATATTTATGATGAATAAATTCATCATATATATATATATATATATATATATATATTGGATGTAGGATGGCGCAAAAGTCGCGCATCATAGGAATTTTCAGTGTTGACTATAATATATTATTTTTTTCTTTTAGGTAGGGGATGGCTACGAAATTAACAATAGACGAGAGGGTAAGCTTGATTTTAATGTATGGAATACCATGTACAACAAATCGATGAATCAGTACAGAATTTAAATTCTGTACCGATTCATCGGAGAGAGAGAGAGAGAAAGAGAGTTACAAGGAGTTACAAGGACAAGAGGAAGCCTCAAAGACCTTCCGGTCCACTCTGGGAGGTTCCTGTTATGAAACCAGTTTATTTTTCTTTCAACTATTCTAGCAGTAGTAGAACACTGGATAGAAAAGTATAAGGCTCTCTCCCCACCCTCCGCTCCCTCCCTGCCAGAGGCAGGTACGGAAAAAGGTTGAAGAAAATACCTTGACCCTGGAAAAGTAGCCAAGGAAATTTTTACAGGAAAGTGGAAAATATATAAGAAAGCTCTATAATTAGTATGCCCACATAGACACCGCGCAGGCGGACTCCTGCAGAGTTATGTTATGTTTTAGTCTTAAACCATGAGAGTATTCAGTACTTTGTCTAGCCTATTTTTAAACACTTTCACACTTTGGCTTGAAACAACCTCTGAGGGAAGTTGGTTCCAGATATTAACTATTTTGTAGGAAAAGAAATTGCCGCAGACAGAGGTCCTAAATGTCTTTAGTTCCAGTTTAAACCCATTATTTCTTGTCGGATTGGCATTAAGTGAGAATAAGTTTCTGTAATCTACCCTGTCTATTCCACTGAGCATCTTGAAGACTTGAATAAGCTCACCGCGCAACCTCTTCGTCTCAAAGGTAAACAGATTTAGGCGCTCCAATCTCCGTTGGTAGTTTTGCATTCTCATTAAAGGCGAAAGCGGATGAACTGTACTTAGGGCCAGAGGCTAATTTTATTTTGGGAGTCCTTTTGTATAGATTTTTATTAACAATACATGTACAATTGTACATGTACAGTAGGGTGGATCGATTTTACATTTCTTTCGATTTCCATATTCTAATAGAGACAAAAACTTGCGCATGCATGAGAGAATAGCCTCTGCAAAATCTTAGCTTAATAGGTAATCATCTTCTGCCCCCGGCAGAGCGATGAAAATCATATTTTAGTAGTCAAAAACGTATTTTTCTTATAATTTTTAAAATATAAAATTTTGCGTGTGTGTTATTTCATGCCTAAGCAACGATATAAATGCTATGGGAAATATATAAATGCATTATTTAAGACAAAGAGCCGATCTGAAAATATGTATATTTCCCATAGCATTTATATCGTTGCTTAGGCATGAAATAACACACACGCAAAATTTTATATTTTAAAAATTATAAGAAAAATACGTTTTTTTCTACTAAAATATGATTTTCATCGCTCTGCCGGGGGCAGAAGATGATTACCTATTAAGCTAAGATTTTGCAGAGGCTATTTTCTCATGCATGCGCAAGTTTTTGTCTCTATTAGAATATGGAAATCGAAAAACATGTAAAATCGATCCACCCTAATGTACAGTACATAGTACATTTACACAAATTATATGTACGGTGCTTAGTCTAATTGAGAAACAAACTTAAAAGAACCTTAACACAGTGTATTTTGCCGTTTGCTAAAACAAAACAGTATTAAACAAGCTTTACTTTAGGGCCTATAAAACATAAAATAAAACAGGGAATTTGTCAGTTTGTGTACTCTGTCATATTTAATCAAAGAAGTTTGCGAAATCTCGAATTATATCATTGAAACTCAGTTGATTGGGGGCCCCCTCAAGCATGGGGGCCTGAGGCTTCAGCCTCAATTGCCTCAATGATAATCCACCACTGATTGAAGGGATCAATTTTGTTGCCCTTGCTTGTACCCTTTCTAACCTTTCTGTATCCTTCCTAAGGGACGGAGACCAAAACTGCGCACAGTATTCCAGTTGAGGTCTGACTAGTGAATTATAAAGAGACAGTACAGTCTCCTTGTTCCGAAACTGGAACTGTCTTTTAATATAACCTAATATTTTTAAGGTCCTCTTTTCGACTTCTGCACAGTGCTTCGACGGTTTCAGACCATTACTGATATAGACACCTAAGTCTTTCTCTAAATTGGTCTCAGTCAAGTTCCTTCCCAAGAGAGAGTAATCGGTCTTCGGGGTTTTATAACCTATGTGCATTACCTTACATTTGTCCAAGTTGAATGACATCTGCCAAGTAGCAGACCATTCGCCCAACGTGTCAAGATCATTTTGAAGCATTCTTATGCCCTCCTCAGTACCTACACTATTCCCTAGATGATAAAAAGTAAAGGACCCAAAACGGAACCCTGTGGGACACCACTGGTGACGGGCGCCCCCTCCGAAGCCACTCCATTTATTACCGCTCTCTGCTTTCTATCTTTTAACCAATCCTCAATCCAGTTGGAAACGAGCCCGGTGATTCCTAGTCCTCTGATTTTAGTCATCAACCTCGCGTGAGGGACTTTGCCAAAGGCTTTTTGAAAGTCGAGATACACTATATCTATTGCCCTACCTGCATCGTATAATGTATGTGTTACAGGCAAAGTTTGAAATTCAGGTATTTTATACAATACCTAGGCATTCTATACATTGCCGAATGGTTTTTAGACAAAGTATGAAATGAATATGGTATTACATGCTTTACCTAGTTTAGGTTTAGATTGTTTCTTTTATACTTTACCTATGTATTCTATATAATTCCTAGTATTCTATAGAATGCCAAGACTGATTTAGGTAAAGTGTTATTTTAATATCTTCACTAAAAAATTAATGGAAGCCTACTAGTCCTGGTTGCACGGGGTGGGAACCCTGCATTGTTTGTTATAAAGCAAATATTGTCATATTTTGAAAGCTTATACCACCCCATTCAAGAATCCATTGGGTGTATACCTGACCCCCGCTTGGCTTTTTCAATATGACCGCCATTTTCCAAGATGGCCGGCGAAACTGAAAAATCCCATATCCTGGTCAATACTTGATGGATTTTGATGATCTTGTTGTCATTTCTAAAGTTTTTTAGGATGATGAGTCGATCTGGAGGGGTTGCAGATACTTTGGGAGTCGTTTTGACTCACATTCGTCAATACTCAAGATCACTGGAGATCAAACTCCCCCCCCCCCCCCCGAAATAAGGAATATCCCATATCCCGGGCAGTCGTGGAGATATTTTGGTGATCTTACTGTCGTTTTTATGGTTTTGGGCGAGACTGAGTAGTTCTATAGGGTTTAAAATGAAATCAGGGATTATTTTCCCCATGGTAAGGTGAATTCCAATATGTGTAATTATTCCTCTTATTTTTTTCAGGTTGTTGAAATTATTGCTGATGACGTCGTGGTTGTGCTGATTCCAAAATTGTTTTTTGACTGCTGGATATGGAGAATATACCAGGTGAGCACTGTTTAGTTTTCATTTGCTGAGGATAAATTATTTCAATGCGATTTGTACTCTGAAGAATGGGTAAACAAAATTCTTCTTTTTCAGGTTCTACAAAAGCTGCAGACGAATGTTTCTTCAACGATTTCCTGCGTAGCTGTCCTGGAGGTCAGAAAGGTCTTTCAAATTGTGGGAGGATTCAGAAAATCATAGAGAGCAGCGACATCAGAGGGCAGCCAGGTGTTCGAGCGAGACTAGAGCCTCTCTTGGAAGATGGAGCAAAAATCCTTTGTTGTCACAAGAACTGTGTTCCCACTTATGTATCCAAGCGGAATTTATCAGCATTCATGAAAAAGAGAGAATGTGACACCCCTACAGTGGAGCCAAAAAGACTACGTAGTGCTGTTCTCAGTGAAGGCCCAATATATGACCCCTAAAAAACACTGTCTCTTTTGTTTGAAAGTCAGTGAGTGTATATTACCCGAGAAATATGACATCGAAGTTTCGGTGCAATATCGCATTCCAGCATCTAGGTTTATGACCGATAAGCTTGGTGATAAAAAAACAAATTATAAAGATGTGATAGAAAAGTGTAAACTGAAAAATGATGAGCAGGGACAAGTTGTAGGACCTACTCAGTAAATGCAAAAAAACTTCACTTTTTTCTACGTGAAGGTCAAAATATGATAATTAAAACCCACTCTAATAGACAGAGTTTATTTCCACAACAGTTTCGATGCCCACTGGCATCCTCTTCGGGTGGATACAGAAAAACCCGAAGAGGATGCCAGTGGGCATCGAAACTGTTGTGGAAATAAACTCTGTATTAGAGTGGGTTTTAATTATCATATTGTACTCAGTAGTTTGTTGGGCATGAAAGGAGATTTACCGGCTGAAGAAGCCCGATACCATAAAGATTGTATGTCTACCTTTCATGTTGAGGTTGAGAGAGCTTGCCAGAATAAGTCAAGGGTTGAACCTGAAGACCGCCCCTTCATTGCTTTGTGTGTAGAATTGTCGAAGGACAAAATGAAACCATGGAATTCAATTGAAGTAGAGAAGCTTTACAAAGAGTTAGGTGGTGAGAAGTTGTCACGTAGGTCGCTCATTGTAAAAGTTAAAGATTACTTCAAAGACGAAATTGTAGACTTACATGGGGATGGTATCGCTACGTTGTTAGTTTTCAAAAACTATGCTGCCTCATACCTGAATATTGCAAAAGATTGTGAGGAATCTGTTGATATTGATGAGTGTGTGAAGAAGCTGGGCAAGCAAATCGCGAGTGAGTGCAAAAAGAACAAGGAAGAATTCACTTCTTATCGTACTCACATAGACAAATATATTGCTTCCGAATGTATGAGTGATGTTCTTATGCAATTGCTTACTCGTGTAAGTTCGAAATTCTCTGACTCCCTGCAATCCATAATGGTTGGAAACATTGTAGCAAGTGTTGTTACAAATCAGCCTACTCCACTCCAAATAGCACTGGGTGTTCTCATAGGTGACCATAAGCAAATCATTAAAGAGTTGTACAAGTACAATGTAACTTGTTCTTATGATGAAGTGCGGCGTTTTATGCGCTCAGCTGCTGTTGTTGCAGCAAGAGATGCTGTGTGGTCGGGTTTGAATGATGCTGCACTTGCTGGTCTTGTGCAAGTTATAATTGACAACTTTGATGCAGTTATTCACTCCCAAAATTGTAGATTAAACTGTCACAACCTTGCAGCTATTGTAACACAGCCCAGATCACTTGAAAACGACAGTGCGAAGGTCATTCCTAGACTATCAAAACAAGAAATGTCAGTTCCCATAAATTGTGAGCTGGAAGTTGTGCCATACACTGGTCCGAAAAAACCTCCTATGCCCATGGAGGCAACCTGCTCATTTGAGCCTTCTGAGAAGCTTACAAGAGCAGCCGAAGTGTCACTTCACCGTGCAGAAGAGCTAGATCTGGAGTTCTTCAGACGGATACTGTTTGTCGCTGGCACCCCTGAGTACAATGGCTTCAACACCCGCCATTGTAGAGAGGCGGGAATGATGCCAGCTAAGAAGTCGGCCATCAAGTATATGCCACTCATTAATATGAAGCCAGCGGACCACAACACTGTCAACACTGCAATCAACAATGGCATTAAAGTGACGAGGGAGTCCAACCAAAGTGTTTTGGTCATCACAGCAGATCAACAGATCTACAAGGTTATAGTGGACATCCTGTTCCATACACGAAGTCTTCTGACTGATGTGGTTGCCATCCTTGGTGGAATGCACTTGGTGATGGACTTCATAGGTGCGATTGGCAGTCTAGCAGCGGGAAGTGGCCTGAAAGAAGTTCTCTGTGGCACATTCGGATCAGTGGATAAAATGCTAGAAGGAAAAAAGTACCCTCAAAATGCCCGTGCACTTCGCATGCTGACTGAAGAAGCTCTCAGACCTGTATTCTTGAAGTATGGTGAGCGTATCAATACCATGGCTGACTTGATGCAAGTCCTTGAAGAACTGGCCTCTGCTAGCAGAACAACTCGTATGTGGGTTGACATCATCATCAAGCCAACTTTTCTCATTATGAAATACACGCGCAGTACACATGAAGGTGATTATGCTCTGGCCATTCAAACAGCTGAAAATATGTTGCCATATTTCTTCGCTGCTGGGCATCACAACTACAGTAGATATGGCCTCTTCTTCGTTCGATCTATGACGTGGTTACCTGAAGAAGTCTTAGATGCATTTATGAGAGGAGAGGGTTCTATGCATCACATGGATGGACTCTGGAATGGGGTGCCAACCGACCAGTTCCTGGAGAGTACCTGGATGCGTCGTGGGAAGGGCCCTAGTGGTGTCATTGGTAACACCCAAAATCCACAAGTGATGGCCACGTGGGTATACAGCCTCAATGCTCGTGTGAGTCTGACTGCTGACCTCCTAGATATGAGTGAGCACCTAGAAACATTCCATCTGTACCACAAAGAGGAGGCAGGAGGTCGCATCAAACATGATGGAGAAGATCGCCAATCACTTCATGATTCCCTTTCTAAGTGCATGGACCCAATGGATCCAGAGTCACATCCAGGAGGCAACTTATACAATATTCAGACAGGGCAGCTTGCATCTCCAGATGCCAATGCCGATAGAGCTGTTAGTATTGGAAAGACGCAACTGGCACAGTACGAGTCATCATGGCCACAAGGCTTTTATGGCACCATTTCCAAACATGTCATCACCTTTGCAAGTAAAACGAAACATATCAAGGTGGGTGCCCACTTGGTTATGGACCAAGAAGCGATTTATGCACGCGTCATCGGTTTGCTGATGAGCGAACGCGAACTTGACTTGACCCATGTATTCTCAACAGAGCTTGCGGCATACCCACCCGCACTGTTCCAACCAGATGGCTTAATGAGAACTGCAGCTAAGTCCGCATTGAAGCAGAACTTGGGAGTGGAAACATCCTCTCGAACATGGGGTCGACCAACAGTTGTTATCATGGATGTGTCAGCTGTTTTGTGGACAGTCGACTGGCCTGCTAGTGGCACAGTTGCTACATTTATCCAAACCTTCAAAGTATGGCTACCGAAACATCTTTCTCATGCATCTGTAGTACTAGCTTTTGATCGCTACTATGATTTCTCTCCGAAATCAAGCACTCGGGCAATGAGAAGCAAGAGCAGCAGAGTTCACAAGCTGGACCTCAACACCCCATTGCCTACAAGAGACGCTGTTCTCACGTGCACCGCGAACAAGGAGCAACTAAACAGGCTGCTCTGTGAGCAAATCCTTGCTGACAGTGAGTATCTCGCAACTGTAACCCAAGACCATGAGCTAGTGCTTGCAGGATGGCAGACCATACCGACTTCCATTGTGCGAGGCAGGAGTCGAGCAGCATTGGAGCTCTCATCATCTCATGAAGAGGCTGACGTGATAATAACACAACACGCTATCGCACAAGCTGAGAAAGATTCTGATGCCCGCATCTCCATCATTTGTGATGACACAGACGTGTTTGCCATGCTGACTCACTTCTATGAATTTAAGAAACTAGGCTGTCCCATGATTATGGAGTCTCCAGTGCGTGGCAGAAAATCAGTGGACATCCGAGCAACTGTAACCCAGCACAAAGACATCATCCCACAAATCCTCAAACTACACGCTTTGAGTGGTTGTGACACAGTTGCAGCAATACATGGCATCGGCAAAGCCACTGCCATTGCCACAGCCAAGAAGGGTCGGAAGCTAGACAAGCTGGGGTCCCTTGATGCATGCTTTGACCATATCGAGAAAGAGGCAACAGCGTTCATTGTTGCATGCTATGGGGATAAGAAATCCTCATCTCTTACTGAGTGTCGTCAGCGAGTATGGGCTCAGAAGACAGGGAAGTCGGGAACTGCTGCACCCAAACTATGTTCTCTACCACCAACAACTGAAGCTTTCCATCAAAATGTGCTCAGAGCCCACTACACTGTGGCGAACTGGCTCGATGCACTAAAGTGTGACCCACCACCACTTGATCCTGTGCATTATGGGTGGGAGAGAGACGAAACAAACAGAGTTCTCATCCCAAAAACAGTTGGTGAAGGAGTGTGCTTAGCACCAGATGAAGTTCTGAAGCTAATCAGATGTGGGTGTGAATCACAATCAGCATGCAGGGGGAGTCGTCGCTGCGGCTGCATGGGACGCGGAATCCCTTGCACAATGTTCTGTGCATGTGGCAGCGGCTTGGATTGCAACAATCCATTGACCCAAAACGCAAACGAAGAGCAGACTGATGATCCTGACGATCCTGACACAACCATGTCTTTTGATATTTGCCCCCAATAAATGGTTACCTAATGTGAATAACTGCATCAAAGTTGTCAATGCCAATCCCCCAGCTAGGTGTGAGCTTTTTTTGCTTACGAGGTCATATCTTGTAGCTTTGCAACCTTCCATAGAATGCATGTGCCCTGCACTTCAGCATAAATTGTGGTTTATATCCGAATATCCATATCCATATAATGTGGGTTATGTCATTTAAGCATTATGATCTGGTTTTATCTGCAGAAAAGATGTTAAGTGCTCAGCAGTTAGCTAGATTGTAGAAATTGTCACTGAAATAAAGCAAATACAGTGATGTCAACTGTGGCATTATCATATTTCAAGGCCAAACTTTAACCTCAAATGACCTTGACTTGACCCATGGAGTTGCAAAATGATATCCTACTGTTATCATGTGCCTATAGAACTACTCAGTCTCCAAAACCATAAAAACGACAGTAAGATCACCAAAATATCTCCACGACTGCCCGGGGATATGGGATATTCCTTACTTCGGGGGCGGCGTTTGACCTCCAATGACCTTGAGTATTGACGAATGTGGGTCAAAACGACTCCCAAAGTATCTGCAACCCCTCCAGATCGACTCATCATCCTAAAAACCCTAGAAATGACACCAAGATCATCAAAATCCATCAAGTATTGACCAGGATATGGGATTTTTCAGTTTCGCCGGCCATCTTGGAAAATGGCGGCCATATTGAAAAAGCCAAGCGGGGTCAGGTGTACACCCGATGGATTCTTGAATGGGGTGGTATAAGCTTTCAAAATATGTAAATTTGCTTTATGACAAACAATGCAGGGTTCCAGTAAAATCAGGGTCTGTGCTACCGGACTATATGGGAAAATTAGTGAATGCCGGGTTAATTGAATGCCCGGTTAGGTTAATTGAATGGAAGGTTAGATCAACTGTATGCCCTTGACAAGTGATTAGGTTAAGTCGTGATATTTTCGTTAGTTTTGACAGTAAACAAAACTATCATGACTTAACCTAACCAATCGTCAAGGGCGTACAGTTGACCCAACCAGGCATTCAATTAACCTATACAGAGTATTTCTTTCATTTTTATTAAAGATTGCCTAAGCCATTATTATTACAAAATTTACCTAACCTAACCTAAACTAGGTAAAGCATGTAATACAATATTCATTTCATACTTTGCCCAAAAACCATTCGGCAATGTATAGAATGTCTAGGTATTGTATAGAATACTGAATTTCATACTTTGCCTGTGACATATGCATATTATGGAAAAAACTAACAGGTTTAATGCAAAAAAAACACTTTTTTCTACGTGAAGGTCAAAATATGAAAATAAAAACCCACTCTAATAGACAGAGTTTATTTCCATTCGTTTTTCTGTATCCACCTGAGGAGGATGCCAGTGGGCATCGAAACTGTCGTGGAAATAAACTGTCTATTAGAGTGGGTTTTTATTTTCACTAACAGGCTTGTCAGACAGGATCTATGTCGCCTAAATCCATGTTGAGAATGAAAAATTAGGTTGTTAGATTCAAGGTGATACACAATACGTTCTGTAATGATGGCTTCCAACAGTTTGCCGACAATTGATGTTAAACTGATCGGGCAGTAATTACAAGGATTTTCCCTATCACCCTTTTTAAAGATTGGTGTTACATTTGCTAACTTCCAGTCGGTTGGAACTTTCTTTAACTCGATTGATTGTTTGACTATGATTACTTAGTCGTCAACAACATTGTGGCTAACCTCTTTTAATACCCTTGGAAGAAATAAGTCGGGACCAGGTGATTTGTATTTATTCATCTTGTCAATTAATTGTTGTACCTCATCTCTCGTAAAATTTATGGCCTCTACGGGATGGTTACCGTCATACGTAATCCGAGGACTTGGCACTTTAATTGAGTCTTCCTCCGTGAAGACTGACGAAGAACTTGTTTAACGTATTAGCTATTTCTTTATCACTGAATTTCAGTACGCCATTTCTATCTTTTAGCGGACCTACAGAATGTTTAATTGGCTTTCTGCTCTTTACATGGGCAAATTATTATTTAGAGTTAACTTTACAGAGTGAGGTAACTCTAGCTTCTTCATCACGTCTGGCTGACTTAATTAATGACTTAACCCTCCGACATAGGTTTGTATAGTTTTCTGAATTAGTCTGGTTGAAATGCGACTTAAGTACTAGTTTGTAGGTTCTATTTCTTTCTGTAATAGCATTGCTAATTTCGTTGTTAAACCATTTCGGCGACTTTGTTGACAAGGAAACTATTTTAGTGGGTATAAAAGTATTCTGTAATATTCTAAACTGATCCCTATACAAGCTCCAGGTGACAGTGACATCCTCACTTATTAGAACTTCAAGTGTGTCTAAACTACTTCAGAAGCTTTCAAAATTTGCTCTGGAGAAATCCAGTCTTTCACGAGTCTTTTCGCATGTATTAACTGGAACCCTTCAAACCTGAGAGAGAGAGAGAGAGAGAGAGAGAGTTACAAGGAGTTACAAGGAAAAGAAGTACCTCAAAAGGCCTTGCGGCCCATACCGAGGAGGTACCAATGGCAACGGGTGCCAGGGAAAATTTTGTACACACTCAAATAGTGTGCAAGATTTGGTCTAACCTTTTCTTGAACTGATCCACAGAGGAACTGTTCACAACTTCCGAAGGTAACCTGTTCCATGTGTCACAGATCTTATACGTAAAGTAATTCCCACACACACTAGTCCTAAACCTTTTCAAATCCAACTTCCAACCATGTTACGAGTTGGGTTATCATTTAAACTAAACATACTTCTAAAATCGACATCGTTGAACCCGCGTAAGAGCTTGAAAACCTCGATCAGTTGACCGCGCAGCCTCCGAGTTTCAAGCGAAAACAAGTTCAGGGCTCGTAACCGTCGATTGTAACCCATATGCCTAACGGAAGGGATTAACTTTGTGGCCCTCGCCTGCACTCGCTCCAGCCTCTCAGTATCTTTCCTGAGGGTGGGCGACCAGAACTGCACAGCATACTCCAGGTGCGGCCGAACAAGGGAATTGTACAGTGAGAGCACAATCTCCTTGTTCCGAAACTGAAATTGCCTCCTGATATAACCCAATAGTTTCTGGGCTTTCTTTTCCACCTCTACACACTGTTTGGTAAACTTAAGGTCGCTGCTAATTAGCACACCCAAGTCCTTTTCTAAATCAGTCATCGATATTACTACCCAACATCGAGTAGTCCGACTTGGGATTGGCGTAGCCAATGTGCATCACTTTGCATTTACCCAAGTTAAACAGCATTTGCCATTTTTCGGACCACTCTCCCATCCTACCTAGGTCCGCACGCAGTTCCTCGATCGCTTCGGGCGTCCCAACATTGGCCCCAAGCTTGGTGTCATCAGCGAATTTGGCGATCCGACTGACGATGCCACCGTCGATATCATTTATGTAAATGATAAACAACAGTGGCCCCAAAACGGAACCCTGAGGAACCCCACTAGTGACCGAGGCCCAACCCGAACTAGCCCCTTTAATTACAACCCTCTGCCGCCTATTCCTCAGCCAGTTTTCAATCCACCTACCTATTTCCCCACCGATACCCAGAGAGAGAGAGTTACAAGGAGTTACAAGGACAAGAGGAAGCCTCAAAGGCCTTTCGGTCCACTCTGGGAGGTTCCTGTTATTAAAAGTTTATTTTTCTTTCAACTATCCTAGCAGTAGTAGAAAACTGGATAGAAAAGTAGAAGGCTCTCTCCCCACCCTCCGCTCCCTCCCTGCCAGAGGCAGGTACGGAAAAAGGTTGAAAAAATACCTTGACCCTGGAAAAGTAGCCAAGGAAATTTTACAGGAAAGTGGAGAATATATAAATAGCTCTATATTTAGCTTGCTCACAGAGACACCGTGCAAGCGAACTCCTGCAGAGTTTTCTTATGTTTTAATCTTAAACTATGAGAGTATTCAGTACTTTGTCTAGCCTATTTTTAAACACATTTACACTTTGACTGGAAACAACCTCTGAGGGAAGTTGGTTCCAGATATTAACTATTTTATAGGAAAAGTAATTTCCGCAGACAGAGGTCCTAAATGTCTTTAGTTCCAGTTTAAACCCATTATTTCTTGTCGGATTGGCATTAAGTGAGAATAAGTTTGTGTAATCTACCCTGTCTATTCCTTTGAGCATCTTGAAGACTTGAATAAGCTGACCCCGCAACCTCCTCGTCTCTAAGCTAAACAGATTTAGGCGCTCGGTAGCTTTGCATTCTCATTGAAGGGATCAATTTTGTAGCCCTTGCTTGTACTCTTTCTAACCTTTCTATGTCCTTCCTGAGGGATGGAGACTAAAACTGCGCACAGTATTCCAGTTGAGGTCTGACTAGAGAATTATAAAGAGACATTACAGTCTCCTTGTTCCGAAACTGGAACTGTCTTTTAATATAACCTAATAATTTTAAGGCCCTCTTTTCGACTTCTGCACAGTGCTTCGACGGTTTCAGATCGTTGCTGATATAGACTCCCAAGTCTTTCTCTAGATCGGTCTCAGTCAAGTTCCTTCCCAAGAGAGAGTAATCGGTCTTCGGGTTTTTATAACCTATGTGCATTACCTTACATTTGTCCAAGTTGAATGGCATCTGCCAAGTAGCAGACCATTCGCCCAACCTGTCAAGATCGTTCTGAAGCGTTCTTACGCCCTCCTCAGTACCTACACTACTTCCTAATTTCGTATCGTCTGCAAATTTGGAGATTGCACTTAGAAGCCCGATGTCTATATCGTTAATATAGATGATAAAAAGTAAAGGACCCAGCACGGAACCCTATGGGGCACCACTGGTGACGGGCGCCCACTCCGAAGCCACTCCATTTATTACCACTCTCTGCTTTCTATCTTTTAACCAATCCTCAATCCAGTTGGAAACGAGCCCGGTGATTCCTAGTCTTTGACTTTAGCTATCAATCTAGCGTGAGGGACTTTGTCAAAGGCTTTTTGAAAGTCGAGATACACTATATCTATTGCCCTACTTGCATCGTACAGTGTATGCATATTATGGAAAAACTCTAACAGGTTTGTCAGACAGGATCTATGTCGCCTAAATCCATGTTGAGAATAAAAAATTAGATTGTTAGATTCAAGGTGATACACAATACGTTTTGTAATGATGGATTCCAACATTTTGCCGACAACTGATGTTAAACTGATCGGGCGATAATTACAAGGATTTCCCTATCACCCTTTTTAAAGATAGGTGTTACATTTGCTAACTTCCAGTCGGTTGGAACTTTCCCTAACTCGATTGATTGTTTGAATATGGTTACTAAGTCGTCAACAACATTGTGGCTAACCTCTTTTAATACCCTTGAAGAAATAAGTCGGGACCAGGTGATTTGTATTTATTCATCTTATCAATTAATTGCTGTACCTCATTTCTCGTAAAACTTATGGTCTCTACGGGATTGTCACCGTCATATGTAATCCGAGGACTTGGCACTTCTATTGTGTCTTCCTCCGTGAAGACTGTAACGAAGAACTCGTTTAACGTATTAGCTATATCTTTATCACCGAATTTCAGTACGCCATTTCTATCTTTTAAGGGGCCTACAGAATTTTTAATTGGCTTTCTGCTATTAACATGGGCAAAAAATTCAGAGTTGGGGAGTCGGAGTCGGGAGTGGGGAGTCGGGAGTCGGGGCTTTTTTGAAGAGTCGGGAGTCGGAGTCGGGAGTCGGTAAAAACGACCGACTCCCGACTCTTTGATTCAATTTCTATATGCCAACAATTTGCCAGAATACTACTCTGCCCTAAATAAATATCTTCCTGAACTAATTCTAGATTCACATTTCCACATTTGATTTATTGTTCTGGTAAATCTTAGCAAATGAATTTCATATTTCTATTTTAGGATACTAGGTACCATATAAAAATTAGCAATATATTAATTATTAATTTAATTAGCCCCTATTAGTAATGAGTCGTGGGCCTAGTAGAAAATCAGCAGTCTTTCAATATTTTAAGCTAAATGAGGATGAAAGTATTTTTATTTGTCAAGTAGAAAAGGATGGTAAAGAGTGTAATGCAAAAATTAGTGCTTACACTGGGAAACATGCTAATGCTCCAACTAGAGCCTCAAACTTGAAACGCCATCTACGAAACAAACATCCCAATATTTATAAGGTTGTAGATCAGCATGATAAGGAAAGAGTCGGGAGTCGGGAGTCGGGAGTCGGTTGTTTTTGGCCGACTCCCCATCCCTGAAAAAATTCTTTAGGGTTAACTTTACAGAGTGAGGCAACTCTAGCTTCTTCATCACGTTTGGCTGATCTAATTAAGGACTTAACCCTCCTACGTAGGTTTATATAGTTTTCTGAATTAGTGTGGTTGAAATGCGACTTAAGTAGTTTGTAGACTCTATTTCTTCCCGTAATAGCCCTCCTAATTTCGTTGTTAAACCATTTCGGTGACTTTGTTGACAAGGAAACCATTTTAGTGGGTATAAAAGTGTTCTGTAATATTCTAAATTGATCCCTATATGAGCTCCAGGTGACACTGACATCCTCACTTATTAGAACTTCAAGTGTGTCTAAACTACTTCGGAAGCTTTCAAAATTTGCTCTCGAGAAATCCAGTCTTTCACGAGTCTTTTGCGTGTATTAACTGGAACCCTGAGGTCAAACCTAATCAAATTATGATCGCTGTTACTAAATTTTCACCAATAGTCAGGTTAGAGACTAGGTCATCTTCGTTCGTGAATATGAGGTCTAGTTTATTATTACCCCTAGTAGGCCCGTCAACCCATCGACTTAATAAGTTATCATCAGCAAATTCCAACAGTCTTGAGCCCTCAGCATCAGCTGTTTTATTTTCCCAATTTATATTACCACAATTAAAATCACCAAAAATCACACTGATCTTATTATTCACTATTCTGCTTAATTTGTTATACAAGTTTATATCCTTATCAACGGGGTAGTGAGGTGGTCTATATACTAGAAGTAGCTGCACTACTTTATTATTTAGGTTTAGATCAATTCCCAACATTTCATGAGCAGATACGATATTACTGTTTACCGGGTGCAGGGAGTCCCGAGCATACAAAAGTACACCACCGCCTTCCCTTCCGTTCCTATCTTTGTGAAACATTTTGTAACCTACCATTTCAAATTCTCCTACAAAATCCCTTGATTCAGAATGAATCCAGGATTCCGTTATTCCAATGATATCAAAGTTCTCAGTTTTGACAAGCGCTATAAATTCCATTAGTTTGTTTCTAATTGACCTAGCATTGAAGAGCACAGTTTTGAGTGATTTTAAGTTTTGATTTTTCCTAACTGGCCTGAGTCGTTTCCCGACGCAGTTGAACTAACTGCTGTTGGAGGGTGGCTAACTGCTGGGGGAGGGTGGCTAACTGCTGAGGGAGGGTGGCTAACTGCTGGGGGAGGAGGGCTAATTGCTGGGGGGGGGAGAGAGAGAGAGAGAGAGAGAGAGAGAGAGTTACAAGGAAAAGAAGTACCTCAAAAGGCCTTGCGGCCCATACCGAGGAGGTACCAATGGCAACGGGTGCCAGGGAAAATTTTGTGAAAGTTTATTTTTCTTTCAACTATCCTAGCAGTAGTAGAAAACTGGATAGAAAAGTAGAAGGCTCTCTCCCCACCCTCCGCTCCCTCCCTGCCAGAGGCAGGTACGGAAAAAGGTTGAAAAAAATACCTTGACCCTGGAAAAGTAGCCAAGGAAATTTTACAGGAAAGTGGAGAATATATAAAAAGCTCTAAATATATTTAGCTTGCTCACAGAGACACCGAGCAAGCGAACTCCTGCAGAGTTTTCTTATGTTTTAATCTTAAACTATCAACGTGTTAAAGTAATTCCCACATATACTAGTCCTAAATCGTTTCAAATCCAACTTCTAACCATTGTTGCGAGTTGGGTTATCATTTGAACTAAACATGCTTCTAAAATCGACATCTTTGAACCCGCGTCACGTAAGCGTCGATTGTAGCCCATATGCCTAACGAAAGGGATTAACTTTGTGGCATTTTTCGCCAGAGAGAGAGAGAGAGAGAGAGAGAGAGAGTGTTACAAGGAAAAGAAGTACCTCAAAAGGCCTTGCGGCCCATACCGAGGAGGTACCAATGGCAACGGGTGCCAGGGAAAATTTTGTATTTTTCTTTCAACTATCCTAGCAGTAGTAGAAAACTGGATAGAAAAGTAGAAGGCTCTCTCCCCACCCTCCGCTCCCTCCCTGCCAGAGGCAGGTACGGAAAAAGGTTGAAGAAAATACCTTGACCCTGGAAAAGTAGCCAAGGAAATTTTACAGGAAAGTGGAGAATATATAAATAGCTCTATATTTAGATGCTCACAGAGACCGAGCAAGCGAACTCCTGCAGAGTTTTCTGAGGTTTTAATCTTAAACTATGAGTGTGTTCAGTACTTTGTCTAGCCTATTTTTAAACAGATTTACACTTTGACTGGAAACAACCTCTGAGGGAAGTTGGTTCCAGATATTAACTATTTTATAGGAAAAGAAATTTCCGCAGACTGAGGTCCTAAATGTCTTTACACACTCAAATAGTGTGCAAGATTTCGTCTACCCTTTTCTTGAACTGATCCACAGAGGAACTGTTCACAACTTCCGAAGGTAACCTGTTCCATGTGTCACAGATCTTATACGTAACATAATTCCCACACACACTAGTCCTAAACCGTTTCAAATCCAACTTCCAACCATTGTTGCGAGTTGGGTTATCATTTAAACTAAACATACTTCTAAAATCGACATCGTTGAACCCTCGTAAGAGCTTGAAAACCTCGATCAGTTGAGAGAGAGAGAGAGAGAGAGAGAGAGAATGGAAGCTATAATGAAAACGAAATGTAAGTATTTTACTATATGATGTACTGAATTATTAATACGAACTGTAATTTAATATTTTCTTTTTATAACTGCTTCTTCGATGGAACTCTGTACTGTACATAGAAATTAACTTTATGAGGGCAAATCTATGTAATACAAAAGTGAATTAAGCTTTGTAATTCCGTGCACCCAGAATGCATAACAATATTTTAATTCTATGTGCAGTATGAATGAGCAACTAATCTTATGTATCTGTTGAGCAAACATATGAGGATGGCGTGGTCGGTAGGAGCGCTAACTGAAACCAAGCAACGCGGGTTCGAGTCACATTTGCTCCTAGTTACTCGTTTTAAGGCCTTTTCCCTTGTCATGTCTAATTATTTCCAAGAGTTTGCAAAGCCACTCAATTTTTTGACATACATTCCTTAGTTTTGAAGTCTGATTGCTTTGCATACTCCCAAAATGAGACTCGTTTGCCACGTGCAGTTTGACTTCAACTGCGAGAACAAGTGATAAGAACTACATTGAGCAAACACTCGATAATTCAAATACTTTTCTTTAAATCGAAGATTGCCAACGGCATACAATTGAAACGTGGTTGATTCATGCATTTTAAAAAATTTCTTACGGATTCTGAGAACTGAAGTTTATTGTTCGTGTCTTTAAATGTTTTTTAAATGAATTTATGTTCAGGAACGGAACTCGAAGGAATAAATAAATAAATTATTGCGCACAGAACCATTGACTCAAAAATCAAACAAAATAAAGAAAATAAAACTAAATTTCCGAGAAAGCAAGCAAAATAAAAAAAAATCCCGCAGCTGTTGTCAAATGTCTGTCGCGTGTTCTGGGAAACCATTCTTATAAACTGTCTATTGACAAATGTTTATTATCCTGCTTACTGAACCCTTTCTTCAACCGCTCGAAAAAAGTACCGAACTTTTTATTTCAGTCTGGGAAGAGAAACTGTAGAAAGCTCTGTCTCAAATGACCGCCAATCACAAAGAGGTTTTGTTAATTACAGTAAAAACACTTCATAAAAAAGGCCGTTATAAAAATATTTTAAAAGTTAAAGCGACAACAACAACAACAACAACAACAACAAAAACAATAATTATTTAAATTTTATACTTCATAACCATAGTAGAGATTTTTGTGGTATGCCATTCAGTTAGGTTAAACCTTGTAAACCGCTGATATAGAATAATATTATGCTTAATAACACCGTGGGTATTTTTTTCAAGGTTACTAACACCACAGAACTCTGAAAGGAAAGATTTCCATAAGTAATATGAAGCGAACACTGATTGTATTGAAGACTACGTCAAATATGGACTATATAGTGTTTAAATATTTCCCACTTAAGGTAAAACAAAGTGAATAAATGAAGGAAGCGTTTTCCAGGAAATAGCTGGAGAGTGAAATCAAATCATATAATTTTTCCAGTAACTGAACGATATTTGGTCTAGGGCACAAGCATCGAACCTTGTATATTTGTGTATAAAAATACTATACACAAATTATTGGTGAAGTGTGACTACATAGACTGATTTTGAATGGGTTCACTACTACTAAAACTATGCAAAATGATTGTCCTCCCTTCATATTGTACTTGTTGTTCTTCAACAGTTTTTTATTTTATCTTATATACAGTATATATATATATATATGAAATGAAAATGAAATGAAAAGGTTTATTGGCAGACTATAGTCCATATGACAAATATTATTAATATAATGACAGCTCATATACTAAGGATAGAAATATATACAATTGATTAGAAACAATACTGTAATGTCGAAGTGAAGTGGAGCTACAGACAGACGTTTTCGTACCAAGAAGTCCATAGCTTAGAGGTTAAATGGCAGGAATCATGGATAGCTTGGATGATCGGGTTGGTTGATTTTTTAATTCTTTGCATTAGACTGTGTTGAGCACGTCTTGTTACCTCCGGGAAGATCGGGACATTGTGGGTAGCAAACATTTGCGAAGCTGAGCATCTCTGGGGTAATTTATGTAAGAGTCTAAACGACCTGTTGTACAGCAAATTTAGGGTTCTGCTAGGACCTTTTTTATAATTCACCCAGAGTTGCTGTCCGTATATATTACTGCAGAAAGTACGAAAGAGTGTGTCTTTAGCTTCACTTGTACAGAATCGAAAGTTCCTTATGGTCATATTCGCTTTAGCACACAGGCTTCGAGATTGTTTTTTTTATATCCGAGTCATCACTCAAGGAGCTGGTAATAGTTTGACCCAAATACTTAAACTCTTGTACTTCCTCAATTACTTCACCATTCATTTTAAACCTTATATCAGCTGGCTGATTACAGCTTTTAGGATGAAAATGCATAACCTTAGTTTTTGTAACATTAAAAGAATATCATGTTTCTGCAAATACACTTCGCAGACGTTTAGTAGCCGATCCAGACCTTTAACAGAGGGACTTATTAACACCATATCATCGGCATAAACTAAGTTATTTATCCTTGTGTTATCTATACAACATCCCACTGTTGCCTCATTAAGTGAAGCAATTAATCCGTCAATATACACATTAAACGGCATATGGGAGAGCAAGGAGCCTTGTCTCACCCCGCAAGAGGAGCCAAAACACTCGGATAGTATATTGCCCCACCTAACAGTGAAAGATTGGTGGGAATACCAAAATTTCAATAAATTTAATATGTACATGGGAACCTTCCTGTCTTCTAGTTTTGCAAATAAAATATTGTGGTTCACTCTATCATATGCCTTACTTATATCAAGGAAACAGCTATAAATAGTTGAATTACTGTCAATGTATTTAGATATTGTTTGTTTAAGTACATAGATACACAGGTCAGTTGAGTGGGACCTTTTAAAGCCAAACTGATTAGATGTCCATAGGAAATCATTTAATCAGAGTAACAAGAGTTTTTCTAGTAGTTTCGAGAAGCAGGAAGCGACAGCAATAGGCCTGTAATTATTGCTGGACAGAATGTCTCCGTACTTATTTTTGACCAGGGGCAAGATATATACCCTCATGAACTCTGCAGGGATATAGCTAAGAGCAAGCATGGCTGATAGGAGCAATGATATATGCAGACATACTACGTTATTTGCATATTTTAAGTGCTCATTCGATAAGTCATCTATCCCTGAGGCAGAACCAGTCTTTAACTCTTTAATTAACCTCTTTACTTCAGAAAATGATATCAAAGTATTTTCCCTTGTCCCTCCCACAATTGTTTCGCTGCCATCTATCTTAAGATTATCCCTACTCACACTGTTAAGAATGTTAGAGTAGTGGTTTTTCCACAGCTTTGCAATTTTATCCTCCCCCGACACCCCATCGATTGTCGGAGGGAGGACATTTTTGACACCCGTTTGATTCTTAACAAATTTCCAAAATTTGTTATTATAGTTATTTATGCGAGCTTCACAGGCTTTTGATGCTCGAATAGACTCTTCTTCCTGTTTACATCGCCTTATGGCCGCCTTATACTGACCCCGACTTCTACACATAGTCATGTATACTGGTCCTAATCTGGGACTACCATGAAAGCACCACAAATCATAGGCGTCTTTCGATTCCCTCTTCAGGGTGGCAATAAAATCATTCCATCCAGGAATAATCTTAGTATGATAGTTGTAAGATTTAATCAGGGGGCTTCCTGCTTCTCTTAACAGGGATATTATCTTACTATAATACCTATCTATGAGTTTACAGTGAGAATCATTTGAGCAAGGATTATTACAGGCAAGGAGCAAAATTTCTAAATTATTAAAGAGGTGACTTGTTCTGTCCTTGTATTCTATGCTCTGCTGCATATTAACATTGGACCAATCGACGCGATTATTCTTACCTATTGAGTTCTTGTTAAGTCGTGTTGCGCATAAATTGGTAACGTTAATTAATATTTCTAATGGTCTATGATCAGATATATATATATATATATACAGTATATATACACACAGAGTCACACACACAGTATATGTACGAAAAAGTCGCTCCCAGCAGGATTTGAAGCAACCACCTATTGAGTAGAAGGTGAGCCACTACACTACTTACTTTCTACTCAATAGATGATTGGTTTGAACCCTGATGGGGGCAAGTTTTTCATCATGAAAAATCATGCGTGTTCATACATGATATTATATCCGGTATATATAGTGATTCAAAGACAATACTAACAACTTTAAAAGGGGGGGGGGGGTTACAGATTTTTTTTATGCAAGAAGGAGGGCTTAGGGCGAATGCCCGCAAAAACACCCTCTTCCTCTCATAGAAGAAGAAAGCCAAAATCAAAGTCCAAAGTTTTCGACATGCTTGGCCACTCTGCGTTTGAAATTGGAGGTCATAGACAAGGGAAAGATAGATTGAGAAAGATTGTTTCAGAGTTGACTGGTTAAAAAGATTTAAAATACCGATTAACCCTTACGTTAGAGCAGGGGTGGGCAGACTTTATTGAGATGGGATCTACTTTTTCCAAAGTTCTCCCTATACGATCCACCAGCCCAGTTATATATATATATATATATATATATATATATATATATAGAGAGAGAGAGAGAGAGAGAGAATAACCAAGAATAAAATGAAGTGAAAATATATTGCCAAATGCACACATATATTTTTCATTAAATTTTAACCCCCAAACTTATTAGAAATTAGGTATACTGGAATAGGAAGAGCTTACTTTACTGATGTGATGATTTGCACTGCATGGCATCAGCAAGCCATGTGTAGTCCGGATTGGAGCTGCTGATTGCTAGCCTCAAACAAGCATCCAGGTGATCATCTGTCAGAGTGGCTCGGTATTTTGATTTGATGATATTCATGTATGAGAACGTTGACTCACAAAGGTAGGTTGATCAAAAAATGCTGTCAAGTACATGGCACTTTTCTGACATTCGGATACTTTTCTTCAAAAATTAGGTGCCAAAAGTTTCCTTCTGAAGACCTGGATTTGATTTGAATGTCGTTTCGCAGAGCCAAAATTTCATTCTCGATTGCAGATATATCCATATTAAACAATAAGGCCATTTTTGATGCAATATCATCACTGTCAAAGTTTGCACCAAATGGGAAGCACATGAATGTTGCTCCATGTTCTAGTGTTGCTAAGTTTTGGAACCGTCTGTTGAAGTCTGTAATAACATTCTGCAACTGTTCAACGTATCGAACACTGTCAAACTGGTCGCATTCTTTCCCCTGACTTTCCAGCTCTGACATCATGATTTTGAAGTTCCGCAGTTGGTGTCGCTGCAGCTGTGAGGATACCAGTTCTAGTTTTTGTTTAAAAGCATTCACTGAGATAATCATTTCAACAATAGTTTTATTTTTACCTTGCAACTCTAAGTTTAGCTGATTTAGAAAAGCAGTGGTGTCAGTCAAAAAAGCTAAATCTAACAGCCACACTTCGTCTTCCAACTGTTTGTAATATGTTTCTCTTAACTTCAGAAAGTCTTTAATTTCAGGTAAGAGATCCCTAAACTTCTGCAGGAATTTATCTCTACTTAACCACCTGACATCAGTGTGCAACAAAAGGTCAGTGTGTTCTGCTTTATTTTCTTCTAGCTGAGACCGGAAGAGACGCCTTTGTAGACTTCTCGCCCGAATAGAACACACAATCTTATGGGAAATATCCATAATTTCTTTAATATTCACATTTTACCACACAATGCTTGTTGGTGAATTATGCAGTGATAATTAAAGAAGTTTGGAAACCTTTCGTCACTTTTGCACAGGGCGATGAACCCGTCGGAGCGGCCAGTCATAGCAGGTGATCCGTTAGTTGTTATGCTCACACGCTTATGAAGTGGGAATTGTGTGTCGTTAACAAACTCATTGAATGCATGAAAAATGTCCTCATCTCGAGTTTTCCCTCTTAAAGGTAGGATTTTAAGCAGTTCTTCTTTGGCAGTCATATCTTTAAACACGATTCTAATAAAAATGCATAACTGTGATGTGTCGATCACATCTGTCGAGTCATGAAACTGAAGTGAAAGGAACACGCAGTCATGTATGTCTTTCTTCAGTTGTTCCAAATTCTCATCCATTACTTCACAACGCCGCATCACTGTTTCTGGATAGCTGAAGCTGGTTAATAACAGACAATATTTCCGATTTATTACTGAAATTCTGAAACAACGACTCTGCTGCTTCTGTAAATGCTTCTTTGAATATTTCTCCATCCTGTAAAGGTTTCTTGATGCTTCTTGTGTTTCGTAAGTATACGGCTCACCCGAAATGACGCAATCGTTGCTGCTTTCGATTTTGTGCTAGGCCCTGTAAAGATAGACTGCTGAGCACTAAGTTGAGACTTAAGTTCATTGTCTTTTATCTTACGTAGTTCACTTTCAGCTGGGAAATCACTGTCATACCGCTTGTGAATAGTCTTAAAATGCCTCTCTAAATTCCCCTTTTTGACGAAAGCGACACATGCATGGCAAATTAAACACACACATTTGGAATTGTTCATCGTAAAAAAATATGCCGTCTCCCACTCATTGTGAACGTTGTAAGTTGTTTGTTTCTTGGCACTTGGTCCAGCACTCATTTTAACGGTGTTAATGCAATTGGACTGGAGACTGACCTTCACCACCGATTATTTCAAGTGACTGACCCGTCACTTAAGTGACATGTTCATAATAGCTCAGCTTACAGCGGTATGAAATTTTGGCAGAAATTAAAGTTAGCGGTATCATTTTCTGTGACATTAATTAAATATCTCTCAGAATTATTAAAGTGAAACTTTGTTATTTTTTGTTAAATGACTGGTAAACACAAAGATAAAACAAATAAATGTTGCTACCGATAATGGAGGTGATAACTAGAGACCGGATTTTGCCCTTTTTGCCTTTTTTATTCCCGTTTATAGATTCATAGGCTTCTTTTAGAGAAATCCATTTCGGGACTGTGGGATGTATATAGTTAAATGTTATAGTGCCTATAAACGCCTATTTTGATGGTTAGTGCCTAATTTTAAAATACCTGCCTATATATGCCTTTTTTAATTTTATTGTACTAAGTAAAGCAAAATAACTCGCATTTTTTTTAAACTTGTGGGCCTAAATAGGGCAGGGGATGGTAAAACCGAGGCTAGTCCTGACGCAACCAGCACAGCCAATCAGATCACAATACGTCAGCCAAATACAGCCAATCAGATCACAATACGTCATTGTGACGCGTTCGGCCTCGATCATTTTGTTTGGTGCGTGCAACGTGGTGTCTTTGTTCAAGTGCTTTTGCTAAATAAAATCTCACGTTTGTGCTTACTGCTTTTTTTATAAGTGAGAAAAAATGCCTAAGGACAAGACAGCCAAAAGTGTTCTGTTCAGGCAGTGGATCAAGAAGGACCCAAACTTCACTACGGATGGTACAGTTATTTTCTGCGAACCTTGTTCCAAAGAGGTACGTTGCAACATTTTTTATTCTTTATCCAAAATAACAAACCCACTCGATGTAAACAAATGCATGCGAGGGAATTTGACGCTCCAACAATGAGTGATAATGTGAGCTTTTCCGAATTTAATAGCATCCTAAAGATAAATTGGTAAAGAGTGGTGAAAAACAAATTGTTTTAAATTATTTTAATATTAATTTAATTAACCGAACAACCAACTACTTCGACGTTCGACTAATGCATTTTATAATTTAGTTCCCCTAAAAATTGTCGTTTTCTGTAGTTTCTAAAAAAAAAAAAAAAAAAAAGAGTGGTATCTAAAGAAATTATTAAGTTAAGTTGGGTTCTTATAATGAATAGAGAATAATAGCTTTTTGTTGTTGTTAATTTCATTTATTTTAATGCATGGCGCAGTAATTAAGTTTGGTCTTCAGTAATACTTGTCATCTTTGCAGGTAAAATGCGAGAAAAAATGCCATTTGGACCAACACAAAAATACTGCTATGCATTTGATGAACTCTAAGAAGAAAACTGCAACATGCCAGCCCTTCTTTCCAAGTCCCACAGAGTCGGATAAGTTGCAGCAGCAGTTCCATGCTGATTTGTGTGCTTCAATGGTGGCGGCAAACATACCTTTTAGCAAGCTGCAAAATGCGGCATACAAGAATTTTTAGCAAAGAACACGAAAATGAAAATTCCCGATGAATCTACTTTGAGGAGAAACTACCTCCATCCAAAATATGAATCTGTAAGTTTAAATATGTTGATTTAATTTACCTCATTTTAATTTTCATTTTACAGGTTTAAATTCATTTCACATTGATTTAAAATAATTTAATATTTTAATTTATTTTGTTTAAATTTTGAGTTTTATTTCACTTCATTTCTTTAATTTTTGTCATTTTACTGTATTAAATTTTGATTATGTCAAATGTAAAAGAATGGCTAAACGAGCGTTCTGTTGATATCACTCTTTATCAAGTTATGCACATTGTGTGTATTTATTAACTTAAATACTACATGAAATTTCTAGGTTATGAAGAGATCAGATAAGACGTCAATTATGCCAACTTCTGGGTGTCAGTTGACGAGACGACAGACACCTGTGGACGTCAAGTTGCCAATGTGGTGGTGGGTAAGCTCGACTGCTCTGGCCCAGGAAAACCACACCTGGTCCTCTCGAGACCACTCGAGGCAACTAATAATGCCACAGTAGCTCGAGTTGTGCGGGATGCTCTCCGTAAGTGTCGATGAATGTTATTCATATGCATTTAAAATGAGAGGCAATTACATTTGAAGTTGTTAATTTTGTGCGCATATAAACTTATTTATTCATTTTTTTTAATTGCAGGAGTTCTGTGGCCAAGTGAGAACAATGATGATAAGTTTTTACTTCTTGTCACGGATGCAGCAGCATATATGTTGAAATCAGCGCAAAATCTGAAGGTTTTCTATCCGAAAATGGTGCATGTGACTTGCCTGGCTCATGCTCTCCATCGGGTGGCAGAAAACATCCGGGGACATTTTCGGAACGTAAATGCACTTGTATCGTCGGTGAAGAAGGTCTTTCTCAAGGCACCTTCACGAATTGCTGCTTTCAAGGCAGCTCTTCCAGAAACACCCTTGCCACCTCAGCCAGTTTTGACTCGATGGGGTTCCTGGCTTCAAGCTGCCATGTATTATGCTGAAAATATCAGCGAAATTGTCAAGGTACGAAACATATTCAGTTTAATTAGTACATTCTTCTACAGCCATTTCAAAAGCAGCAAAGCAAATTTCATCTTAATTCTGTTTTTTGTTGCAGGTCGTTGAAAACTTAGACGAGCATGAGGCAGTCGTGATAGGAGAAGCGAAGGAGGCCTTATCGTGTCTAACCCTTCGAGGAGACCTGGCCTACATCATGGCCATTTTCGGACGGGTGCCAGGGACCATAACCAAGCTGGAGGAGAGAGGCCTGCCGTTTGTTGAAGCAGTGGAAATAGTTCAAAATTTAAGGAAGGAGCTGAGCCAGGTTCCTGGTAACGTAGGGAAAGAAGTGGTAGCAAAATTTGAAAATGTTCTCAGACACAATCCTGGTTGGCAAACCATAGTGAACGTTTCAACAATGTTCAAAGGAGAGTGTCAGGAGGTTCTGGACTTTCAGCCAAACGAATTAGCATTTTTGAAGTTCGCACCAATTACGTCTTGCGATGTCGAAAGGTCGTTTTCTCGATATAAAAATGTATTGAGTGACAGGCGATGTCAATTTACGCCACAGAACCTTGAAAAATTTTTAATCATCAATTGCCATTTCAATTTATAGTTTAGTTGAGTTTTTGTAAGAAGATAGTTTAAATGTTTGGATTTTACTTTGATGCAAATAAAATGTTGATGGTTTTTGAGATGTTTAGTTTATTTTTTACAATAGAAATCCTGATATTCATCAGAACTGCAAATGGGTTTACTGTAAGTCAACAATAATAAGAGAAAAGTGGGAAAATAGAAATGCCTATTAAGTGCCTTTTTTAGCTTTTAGTGCCTATTTAAGCGACTTTTTTAATGCTTCTTTAGTGCCTTTTTGCCTACCTATTATTGATTTTTTAGTGCCTATCAATCCTAACTCGTGATAACATAAAGAACGCTAATTTTTTGGTAGTAGCGGTTGGGTCGTGTGCTCGTTAGTATTGTGAAATGTAAGATCTTTGTTGCTAGGTTAAGCTACTGGTCATTCTGCGATCTACTAAAAATTGCTCTGCGATCTACTGGTAGATCGCGATCGACGTTTTGGCCACCCCTGCGTTAGAGAGTTGGATAGAAAAGAAATGAGACTGTGTCGAAAGTCTGGAACTGTATCTTTCCTTAAAGGAGGAGGTATGCAGTTAGTGTGTTCAGAAGAGCAGTGTCCGTTATAATAACGATAGTAAAGGGAGAGCGAGACAACATTGCCGCGAAATGTTATAGTTAGTTAGAAGCGGGGAATTAATGAGGCTAAAAACCTTTGGTTCCACCGGGTCAAGTAGAGTTCTGTCAGTTCAATCATCCCAAACATTAGAAGCAGACAAGACCCTGTACAGAGATACCAACTGAATGAGGGTGAAGAAATTGTGGAGCCGGTACAGCAAACCTAACCTCTTAGAAGCTGTTTTATAAATAGGTTATATGTGATCCTTCCAGGAAATATCACGAGAAAGGGAACACCAAGAATGTTAAGAGAAGAGGAAGGATTGAGTTGTGTTTTGTTGAAGGTAAGACGATAGTCGTGTGGAAGATTGTGAGGAGTAGACAGATGAAGAAACTGAGTTTTTGAGGCATTGAAAGCCACAAAGTTTTCTCTGCCTCAATCAGAAATAGTAGAAAGATCAGAGGTCATGTGCAACATAGCCGTCTCACCCGAATCATGGAGTGACTGTTGAAAGGGACGTTTTGTGAAGCGGGTGGAGAAATGAAGGGTAGAATCATCGGCATAGGAGGGAATAAGGCATGAAGTGCGACTTAATAGATCATTGATAACACCAGTACACATTTGAAAACTTGTCGATCGATTTTTACAAACTAATTGGTGATTCTATATAATTTGAGTGTGCTGATCTCAAAAATATAGTTAGTTTTCCCTATCACGTATGGTTTTCTTACTACAGGGTGTGTCATAAATCCCCATTTATCCCCAAATGTGAACCAGCTTATCGAGACCAACATTGGATTGCACGTGCTAAACCATAAATTTTGTTGTTATAGACTACAGTAACGCTTACATAATAATGTAGGGTAAATATATATAACAACCAGTCCCGTTCCCAGCAAAATACAGTACTCTCTCCCCTCCCATCAATGGGTGGTGAACATTTGGGGACAGATGAGGGATTACAACACCCCTTGTAGCACGAAATCTTTAGGTGATAGAGTAAAACCTAATTAAAGCAGAATTAAATAGCTCCTAGCTTTTGGACAAGCATATTGCTTGTTTATGAAAGAATAAAAAAATAACTGAAAGAAACAAAATATATTTACCTTCTTTACTTGCAAACATTTCAGGACTTATTCCAAAGACTTACGACTACGAAGGTAGATCTGACTAATGACGACTAAACCGGTGCTTCTTTGATGTTTTCTTATGCTGTGCGTTAGGCTGATCTCGTTGCAGACACCAGCAGTAATCCGCCATCATATTTGTATGCCATCTTCCTTGATATCTTCTTTCCATGGTTTTGATGTCCTGGTGAAATCGTTCCCCTTGCTCCTCACTGACATCTCCGAGATTTTCGGGAAAACGGTCAAGATGCGAAAATAAGAAGTGAACTTTCAGGCTCATGTTGCAGCCTAAGGCGCAAAACTTTTTAAGCATATTTATCACGTCTTTCATAATTTTGGCTTTTGTAGTTTTCCAAGAAGTTTTCAACAACATCTTTGAAACCAAGCCATGCTTTTTTTCTTTATTGGTCATTGTGTTCAGGAAATGATCGTCTGTCAATAACTTTCTAATCTGAGGACCTATAAAAAACTTCCTCTTATTTTCTCGTAGCTAATCTTTGGATATTTTGAACAAATGTACTTGAAACACTCACCTTCTCTATTCAATGCTTTGACATACTGCTTCATCAAGCCTAACTTAATGTGCAAAGGTGGTAGGAGGATTTTATTTGGTTCAACTAGATGTTCACGTAAAATGTTCTTTGATCCTGGGTAAGATTCTCTCTAGGAGGCCAAGTTTTCCTCTTCCAGTGCTGGTCACGTGCTCGACTATCCCATTCGCAGACGAAACATGGCATCTTAGTGTATCCTGATTGCTGCCCAAGTAACATGCAAAGGCTTTGAGATCCCCACACAATATCTATCTGTGATTTTGATACTGAATTTTTTCCAGAAGCAGTTTCAGGTTATCATAGGTCTCTTTTAAATGAGTAGAATGGGCCACTGGGATTGATGCGTATTTGTTACCGTTGTGCAGTAACACTCCTTTTAGACTGGTTTTAGAGGAATCTATAAACAACCTCTAGTCACTGGTTTGGTATTCGATGCCTATAGCTTGCACACTAATCCTGTGATGTCCTTGCAAAATACCAAGGGACCATCTTCTTCGAAGAAAGGCACGAAGTCTTTCTCACGATTTCTGTACCAAGCGAAGTATGTGTCGGATGCCAATAAATTGTTCTCCTGCAATCTAGACCCCAAAAGTTCTGCAGAGTCCTTAGGCAGATTCAAATCCCTGACTAAGTCATTTAGTTCGGCTTGGGTTAATGGTTTAGGAGGATCTCGGGCTGTTGGCTGTTCATAAACATCATCATTGTCTGGATTTGGAGCTGAATCAGAATCTGAATTGTATTGATCCAGACTCTCGGGTGGGTGGGGAATAGGAACTTCTGGACCATGGGGTACCGGCCTTATTGCAGATGGAAGACTTGGGTATTGAAGGCTCTCTTTATTCTTTGCATTATAACCTTTAACATACCGACCACAAATATAACAAAATATGTCTGGACTATGGGTACATCCTCTAGAAGCCATTATTAAAATTTTAAAGACGTAATGTTAGAATTATCTATCTGAAAAATATGAAAAAACGAAATTAATTAAAGATAAAAAAGGTAAAAAATTACAAAACGCCCCAAAATTGTTTTGCTAATAACTTTAAAACTGTGGGTGATAGAAAAAAACTGGTAGCATTTTTTAATTCAGCGCAGCGAACTGCTTCAGAATCACAACTCAAAATAAAGGAATCGATTTTCATGCAGACCGGTGTAATTAAAAGAAAGAGAGTGCGTGACAGGATAAAGCCCTGAGGAACACCATTATTAATAGCTTTAGGAGAAGCATAGTGGCCAGCTACAACTGCAGCTATAAATCGTCCAGAAAGGAAATCCGAGCTGAAGGCACAAATAGAAGGATAGAAACTGAAGGAGGGCAGTTTGAAAATTAAGGATTTGTGCCAAACTCAATCAAAAGCTTTTTATATGTCTAGCGCAATGGCAAAAGTTTCACCGAAATCCCGAAAGGAGGAATACCGAGAGTCAGAGAGATATGCAAGAAGATTGCCAGTAGAGCCTCCCTCGCGGAACCCATACTGACGCTCTGAAAGAAGATTGTGAAGAGAGAGGGTTAAGACACTGTAGATTCAAAAGGATAGATTTAAAAATTTTAGAAAGGTAAGAAATCAAAGGACGAACTGGAGCAATAGAACAGGCAAAAGGAATGGCAAAAGGAATGGCATAAGTTTCACCGAAATCCCGAAAGGAGGAATACCAAGAGTCAGAGAGATATGCAAGAAGATTGCCAGTAGAGCCTCCCTTGCGGAACCCATACCGACGCTCTGAAAGAAGATTGTGAAGAGAGAGGGTTAAGACACTGTAGATTCAAAAGGATAGATTAAAATTTTTTAGAAAGGTAAGAAATCAAAGGACGAACTGGATTAATAGGACAGGAAACATATACAGTATAAGAGTGTGGTCGGAGTAGTATGTTTTACTTACGACGATGAAGTTTAGCGTCCACCACAGTGCTAGTGCCTGAGGAGAAATACCAAGAGGGGAAAAGGTAAAAGAGGAAAAAGGGTCTAAAAGTAATTTTTAATCACAGATGTGCAAACAATGGGTTTGATAAGGAGGATGGTCATAAGGCAAAAGGTTGAAGTGTTGAAGGTAATGGGGCAGTGTTCTGATTAAAGAAGATAAGGATAAAAATACAATTTTATATGCGAGTATGTATGTACCTCGTTAACCTCGTTTAGGTTCCGTGTGTTGGTCTCTCTTCACACGAAGGTCAAGATGGTGGCCCCGCCTCTAGGTCTGGCTTGGTGGAGGAGCGAGTTGCTCTCTTGCGCTCTCCACCGCACATAGCCAGGTGCAACCGGCTCATCTGGTACCGTCCTGAGCCACGCATCTAGTCTTCTCTTGAAGACTTCAACTTTGACCCCTGTAACGTTTCTGAGGTCCTTTGGAAGCTGGTTAAAAAGTCTTGGCTCCCTGACAACCAAGCTATTTTCTTTCGTGTTGAAGAGGTCCCTTGTCGGGTCTTTAATTTGGGAACACTACACATTCTGACTTTCCTATTTTCCAGCGTTGTTTGGATGGTAATTGGGTTTAGTTTGAGATTTGGTATCAGTTTTTCGATCATTTTCCATATGAAGATTATGGTGTACCTCTCTCTTTTTCTTTCCAGGGAGTACAGATTTAGTTTACGTAGTCTTTCCCAGTAGTTGAGTTCTTGGCAGCTATCAGTCTTTGCTGTGAAATGTCTTTGCATTTCTTCTAGTTTATTTATTTCTTCGTTTTTCTTTGGGGACAGTAGTATGCCCGCAAAACTGTAGAGTACAAATCAATTGCATGCAAGATTATCACAGTTGCAAGGGGGTGGGGGTAGGGGATATGCAACAAGGTGGAGGGGTAGTCACCCCAAGTTGCATGAAAGGGGGAGAGGGGGTTTGAAGTGAGGCCCAGGGAAAAGACCTCCCCCAAAAGGTGTAACCTAACCTAAGAAGGTAACCTAAGAGAGGAGATGATATTCTCGCTGGCTTGTCTCGTCGCATATTGAAGTTCTTGACACTTTCAGCTGGCTTAGAAGGCATAATCAGCCAGTTGGCTTAATCCGACAGAATGCGTTTAGAAGGAGTGTGTATATATATATATATATATATATATATATATATATATATATATATATATATATATTAAAGGACAAAGTGTCAGACAGCGCTATTTATTTAATTCGTCCCTTGTGTATATGAGAGAGAGAGATGTTCTCAATGGCGTGATTCATAACACAATGAAGAGTCACCCCAGCCAGGAGAGAGTGCAAGAATAATTGCCAGACAGCGCTATTTATTTAATTTGCCACTTGTATATATATATATATATATATAAATGGAGAGAGGAGATGTTCTCATTGGCGTGGCTCAACGCATAATGAAGTTCTTGACAGCCCCAGTTGGCTTAGAAGGCGTAGTGTGTATATATATATATATAGATATATATATATGTATGTTTGTATATATATACAGGGCTATTGAAAATGATTCATCCGATTTCAACTGAGAATACTTCCGTACCTATCAACCGTGCATCAACTGGGCATACACCACATGAAAGAGGAAATCTCCAAGTTTTACAAGATCACCGCGAGAGGGCTCCAAAGTCACGCCGTGGCCTAGCCTAGCAACAAACAGTCAGTGTGAAAATGGCATCCACACAGCAGAAGGCGTTTTGTGTGTTGCAGTTTTCGAGCCCCCTAGGTCGCCGGATCTTACACCGTGCGACTTCTTCCTTTGGGGGTACGTTAAGGATACTGTGTACGTGCCACCGTTGCCCACATCTTTGGATGAGCTCCGAACTCGCATTGTTTCTGCCGTAGAGTCAGTGACAACGGACATGCTGGAGCGAGTATGGGAGGAATTCGACTATCGTGTCGACGTTGCTCGTGTAACTAGGGAAAGTCACATAGAGCATTTATGAGGTGAGAGACAAAATTTGAACAGTTTTCCTTTTGGTTGATGTATCACAAATCATTCTGTATTTGTAACATTAAAAAATATTCTCATTTGAAATCAGGTGAATCAATTTCAATAGCCCTGTATATTAATGTGCAAGAATGTATAGAAATAAGTAAATAACTAACATAATAAGAAAAAGTTACCATGATATTTAGACAAATCGGAGAATTAAAGCACAAGCGTCTCGTATATAACTGAATCAGAAAAAGCATTTATATGCATTCAAGAATAAAGCACATCATTCTCTTTAATAATATCGATTTATAAATCTCCAAGCAATTATTTGACACATATATTTGAGACCAAACCCTATCAAAAGAATTATATTTCTTTAGATATTTTTAATGTATATACACTCACCTATTTGGGACTATATATATATATATATATATATATATATATATATATATATATATATATATATCATATACATATATATATATATATACACATTTAACTGCAATGACCACGCAGTATATTAATGTATAGAAACGACGTAAGTATAGAGGAGTGTTCTGCACACGAGGAAGAGAAATAACGAACAAATGAAAAATGAGGTGACCGCCCGGGAATCGAACCCAGGATCTTCCGATTGCCGGTCAGATATGCTACCACTACACCACGGGCCTCGATCAGTCAGAAGTCTAATTCTCCTAGATAGGGCAGAAACCAATGCCTTGAGAGGGCACCCTCGCAAATCGTGAATATGTACATTTAACTGCAATGACCACGCAGTATATTAATGTATAGAAACGACGTAAGTATAGAGGAGTGTTCTGCACACGAGGAAGAGAAATAACGAACAAATGAAAAATGAGGTGACCGCCCTGGAATCGAACCCAGGATCTTCCGATTGCCGGTCAGATATGCTACCACTACACCACGGGCCTCGATCAGTCAGAAGTCGTAATTCTCCTACATAGGGCAGAAAGCAATGCCTTGAGAGGGCACCCTCGCAAATCGTGAATATGTACATTTAACTGCAATGACCACGCAGTATATTAATGTATAGAAACGACGTAAGTATAGAGGAGTGTTCTGCACAGGAGGAAGAGAAATAACGAACAAATGAAAAATGAGGTGACCGCCCGAGAATCGAACCCAGGATCTTCCGATTGCCGGTCAGATATGCTACCACTACACCACGGGCCTCGATCAGTCAGAAGTCGTAATTCTCCTACATAGGGCAGAAACCAATGCCTTGAGAGGGCACCCTCGCAAATCGTGAATATGTACATTTAACTGCAATGACCACGCAGTATATTAATGTATAGAAACGACGTAAGTATAGAGGAGTGTTCTGCACACGAGGAAGAGAAATAACGAACAAATGAAAAATGAGGTGACCGCCTGGGAATCGAACCCAGGATCTTCCGATTGCCGGTCAGATATGCTACCACTACACCACGGGCCTCGATCAGTCAGAAGTCGTAATTCTCCTACATAGGGCAGAAACCAATGCCTTGAAAGGGCACCCTCGCAAATCGTGAATATGTACATTTAACTGCAATGACCACGCAGTATATTAATGTATAGAAACGACGTAAGTATAGAGGAGTGTTCTGCACACGAGGAAGAGAAATAACGAACAAATGAAAAATGAGGTGACCGCCCGGGAATCGAACCCAGGATCTTCCGATTGCCGGTCAGATATGCTACCACTACACCACGGGCCTCGATCAGTCAGAAGTCGTAATTCTCCTACATAGGGCAGAAACCAATGCCTTGAGAGGGCACCCTCGCAAATCGTGAATATGTACATTTAACTGCAATGACCACGCAGTATATTAACGTATAGAAACGACGTAAGTTATAGAGGACTGTTCTGCACACGAGGAAGAGAAATAACGCACAAATGAAAAATGAGGTGACCGCCCAGGAATCAAACCCAGGATCTTCCGATTGCCGGTCAGATATGCTACCACTACACCACGGGCCTCGATCAGTCAGAAGTCGTAATTCTCCTACATAGGGCAGAAACCAATGCCTTGAGAGGGCACCCTCTCAAGGCATTGGTTTCTGCCCTATTCTTACGGACGCTCCGACTCTATAATAGTGTTTTCTTTTTAGGGACGATCAGCTCAAATGTGAGATTGTCGGAGAAATGATGTAGGATTTTTATTCTTTTTTCTCATACGTATGTGTGGTTGGGGGTAAGAATAAATCAAATATTTTCAACATTTTATTAAAACCATTCAACATTTATTAACTAATTGTAAAATTAGCGCATAATTCTTGTAACAGCACATTTTAATTGTAAAATTAACACATTTTTACATAATATCGGGTTATTGCATCGGTACGTAGTATATATATATTATATATATATATATATATATATATACATGTTCTCATTTATACGATACGCGTTTCATTTACAAATCATAATCACACAAATCTAGCTTTTTTAAGAAGTCCGAATAGCTGTTCCCGCGAGTCAGAAATGAAATAAAGCAGAGGCAATGGTGCCCACACATATTTGAGAAAAACAACTGATACCTTTGTGGGTTCCACACAACCCTCTGGTCACGTAGCTTTATAATAAAATTCATAATTACGGGGTCGAGCCACAATTGCAATGCTAAAGAGTCACAATAGACACATTCTCTATTTCTAACAAATATCGCGAAACAGTGGGTACCCAGGCTACCAATGGAGTCTTTGTTTACTCTAAATGCAGCATTTTTTTTCGTAATTGGATGTTTTAATTTGTAATTTTTTGCATAAGTCCCGTTGAATATGCTTCGTGTGAAACAATCCTAGTTCATAATTGTGCGTATCGTCATTTCATCCTTTATTTTTAAAAATCGCCAGATACACTTCTGAAGCGATCACTCTCGATGACGCTCTGCCTTTCCAAGTAAAACAGTACACTTATAGGGGTGGCTAGGGCTTCACCAAATTCAAATCTTACACCGAGAGTGCCATGCGTCTGGGATTTAGATGCGTGTTCACGCTAGCAAACGGGTCAGCCGATAAATCAAATGCGTACAATATGATTCCATTTAAACTCATCTATAGTGACATCCGAGCCAAAACTCTGGCCCTGTAGAGTATCTCACTTCCAAACCAACATCAACAGATGCATTGTTAATATGTAAATTTATACTCTTCAAGCCGAAATTTTGGAATTTGAAAGCAGATTTCTTATAGTCGCCGACCATGGATTTATGGTTGAGCAAGCCAATAAGAACACGATGTGGGAGAATATCCAAGGCTACATTCTCTCTGTTTGGTGGTTACACCCGCCGTGACGGAATTCGTTTTTAAAATCACCCGTCTCATCGGGTATTTAGTTGTTTCTTTCAACAAGCGCTTCTCAATTTCCATTTGCCTTGTAGCAGATAGCTTGACGCAACGAACTCTAAGATACGTATCTAAAATGTGTACAACAACAGGTTTGGCAGATTGGTCGCTACCCTCATCCAGATTTAAACATGTCTCTGGGGCTGTAAGTGTAATTTTAATCCTCATTTCAACACCGTTCAAAAGTAACTTATCTTGCGATAAAAAATCCGAATGAAGACTCGCGATGCAATTGTATATTTTCTTTTTAGAATTTTTAAATGTATTTTTGACACTGACCATCAATTGGAGGGTATAATACCCCTGAGCCGCCAAATGTGTCTCTTCTGCATCTCTGGTAAAGTTTAAAACAGTTTCTAAATAGGCTCTATAATGGTGATGGCTAGCTCCAGGTGAAACGTTAGTTGATTTACGTACACATCACACTGATTTATTGGTGTGTGTAGGAAGTTGTTTTCAGGGTATAATGCGTAACCCTCTTCACAATCTGTGCCATCCGAATGCGCAATTCTTAGTTTAGTGTAAAGAAATACGTTGGGTGAGTCGAAAAATTGACTACCTGACGAAGAAATCACGAACTCTACAGCAGCCGTCGTTCATCCAATAGCGTTGAGAGGGTGAATTGTGACGAATCCGGTCTCCACAATGCTTGTTTGCGTCGGAGGCACATCAAAAAGATTTAACTCGGATTTACAGCATTCCGAACTGTGAGGGTGAATGAAATGAGTCATGGCACCCTTCCACTTCAGTTGTACAAACTATGAGAGGCCTCTGTAGCAGATTTACCTTTTATTAGTTTTTAAAAAATAAGTCCACGACCGGTCTCATACGCATAGAACATTTCTTTTTTTTAAGTACTTCTCCGCTTTACATCACGTTTTGTCTGCTTAGCTTTCCTATTTTCTTCCTCTTATAGCAACCTTTTGTTTTTTCCTTTTTCTAAACCTCCGCCGCACATTTTTCTCTTCGTATCTTCGACGATTTCATCTCGTGTACGTGGTAAGTGTTTTCTGAAAGCTTCTATAGTTTTGCTGCCTGACATTATAGCTTCAAACTTGTTAAGTCCTGATTGTAAGACCTTCTTTCCAAGATATCTGGCTCCACTTTTCAATAATTGTTTACTTTAAAAGTAAAACGGGGTGGGGTATGACGTTTCGAGACTCTTATCTAACCCTTTCATACCTGATTTTCGTTTCTTTTCATGCCACAAAAACCGCTTATTGATATCTCCAGAAGACTAAAACCTCATAAAATTTGATGGTCTCATTTGTGACCATACGGCATGAAAGGTTAAAGCCCTCACAATATCCGAGGCTATGTCATAATGACCAGGTGCTAGTGTTAATTTTGCACTAAAGTACTGTGTCTCGCCGAACCAGACTGAACGTATAGTGCCATCTAAAGTTACGTCTAATTTTTCACACTCGTCGAATCTTCTAAGAACCAGAAAATGACCTGTTCATTCTCAATACCTAAAAACTTGGTGGTCAATTGAAATTCTCTCAGACCAACCTCGTATGATCCACGCCCCAAACCGATAGGTCCATGCAATTTTTATAAAGTTGGACAGTGTTTAGGATGCATGCCCAAAGAGGCAAAAGAGGCAGTGTGACGTAGAAGTGGTTAGGCGTCATTTTGTATACTACTTAAGATTCATTATTGCTTGAGCTTTTATATAGGAGTTGAAGCTTTCAGGGTACCCTATCCACTTCACCAGACACATCGTTGTCTTCCCTGTACCTTTACTGCCTAAAATTTTCTAAATTTTAAACGCTTTTTACATAATTTAAATACCACTTTCTTCATCTACTCGCCATAAAGGCCACCCTCAACTTCTTCGCCATTCAAATCTTCAACGTAATACATCATCACATCGTCAGCCAGACTCCTTAATGTGTTCAACTTGGTGGTCAATTGAAATTCTCTCAGACCAACCTCGTATGATCCACGCCCCAAACCGATAGGTCCATGCAATTTTTATAAAGTTGGACAGTGTTGTCAGGATGCATGCCCAAAGAGGCAAAAGAGGGCAGTGTGACGTAGAAGTGGTTAGGCGTCATTTTGTATACTACTTAAGATTCATTATTGCTTGAGCTTTTATATAGGAGTTGAAGCTTTCAGGGTACCCTATCCACTTCACCAGACACATCGTTGTCTTCCCTGTACCTTTACTGCCTAAAATTTTCTAAATTTTAAACGCTTTTTTACATAATTTAAATACCACTTTCTTCATCTACTCGCCATAAAGGCCACCCTCAACTTCTTCGCCATTCAAATCTTCAACGTAATACATCATCACATCGTCAGCCAGACTCCTTAATGTGTTCAACTTGGTGGTCAATTGAAATTCTCTCAGACCAACCTCGTATGATCCACGCCCCAAACCGATAGGTCCATGCAATTTTTATAAAGTTGGACAGTGTTGTCAGGATGCATGCCCAAAGAGGCAAAAGAGGGCAGTGTGACGTAGAAGTGGTTAGGCGTCATTTTGTATACTACTTAAGATTCATTTTGCTTGAGCTTTTATATAGGAGTTGAAGCTTTCAGGGTACCCTATCCACTTCACCAGACACATCGTTGTCTTCCCTGTACCTTTACTGCCTAAAATTTTCTAAATTTTAAACGCTTTTTTACATAATTTAAATACCACTTTCTTCATCTACTCGCCATAAAGGCCACCCTCAACTTCTTCGCCATTCAAATCTTCAACGTAATACATCATCACATCGTCAGCCAGACTCCTTAATGTGTTTTTAACGAAAATATCATGACTTAACCCAATCGTCAAGGGCGTACAGTTGACCTAACCGGGCATTCAATTGACCTAACTGGGCATTAATTCTTGAGTTTTTCTGCTACTTTTACAGATCTGCCGAGATCCTTCAAAAACGTATTCTTCGTAAAGTTGCACTTTTTACCGTTTGACCGACGCTTTTGACAACGAAAGAACTGGATATTTTTATCAAAGGAACACACTTTCCCACACTTAGAGCACTTTTTCATAAACAGTAGCAGTATGTGACTCTGGCTGAATTTAACACAATCATCTGTAACTAGTTTAAGCTAGTTAAAACACATATTAATTATTTAAAGTGCTCTAACATATTTGTTTTTCATTTCTCCAAAAAAGGAAAGTTATTTTTTAAATTAGTGACCAAAACTACATTAGAATACCGATTTTCATTAAAATTCGCTGCTGCCCCCAAACGGAAAAGATCCTAATTGGGGACTCCTTAGTGCGACATATGGATAAGGAGTTCGTTGAACGGAATCCAACCAAGAGGAGGAGGGTCTCTCTACCAGGGGGCAGGGTTGACAGAATTAGAGACGAAGTGGATAGGATTGATGTTGCCTCCCGTCACTCGATGATGGTAACGATGGTAGGGGGCAAAGACTTGTATAGGCCCAATACGAGAGTGCCTGACCTTTTGGAGAGATACAGGGAGTTAATTAGGTCACCGAAGGCAAGGTCAGATAGGTCTTTAGTTGTAGGTATTAACCCTAGGCACGGTTTAAATTTTAGGATTACGTCAAAAACAATAATTTTTAACACTAAACTGCAATAGATTTGTACGCAGGAAAATTTACCTTCGTAAACTGTGGTTAGAATTTAGTGATCCTAGCCTTTTTATAAAAGATGGGGGGGCGTTCCAATGAAATAGGGAATGCTAGGTTAGGTAGGTTAATCGATGAGAACGTTCGAAAGCTGTATAGGTCGAAGCCTTCGTTAAACGTTGTAGGTCCGGGAAACGCCGGCCCGACGTGGAAAATAGTTTAAAACACCGATCCGTGATAAAAAATAAATTAAACGTCTTTTGTCGTAACGCGCGTAGTATTAGAAATTAATTGAACCAATTTAAGGCGATAATTTATTCCGGGAACTACGATATAGTTGCTGTAACCGAAACGTGGTTAAATGCCGTAACACGGGACTTGTTGGGGAAACTTGATATAGCGGGCTTTAAACTTTTTACTAATGATAGGTTACATAGGTTTGGTGGCGGCGTTTTGTTGTACATTCGTAATTTCTTTAGGGCTATCGAGGTTAAGATGATTTTCCGGCAGCAATTAATGCGATATGCGTTGAAGTTAGGGCGCGTAGTATTAGCTTTAATTTCGTTGTTTATAGACCTCTCGCTCAACCCCTCCATACCGATACTAGATTTTACACACTTCTTAGTAACTTTATTAATAATTGGGATAGTATAATTGTCGGAGACTTTAACTGCCACAACGTTAATTACGAGACTTTTACTAGTAATGATGAAGGTTTGAGACTGATTGGGTTCATAGAAGATACTTTTGCGACAGATGGCTACCGAACCAATGCGCGGTGACAATATTTTAGAGGTGGTGATGACGAACGACGAAAATATAGTCGAAGATTTGGAAGTTGGTGAGAGTTTGGAATGTCGTGATTATTATTAGGTTTAAGCTATTGATAGAAAACAGCAAGAACAGTAACGTAATAGAAGTCCCTGATTTTCGAAGGGCTAATTTTGATAGTTTTGCGGATATGATGAATAGTGGACTAGGCTAATTTATTTATGGGTAATGACGCAAATTTTCATTGAGAGGCGTTTAAAGTAAGTTTTATGAATATCGAAAGGGAGTTTATTCCGCGTAGACCCAAGCGCGCTAGTATTCATGGTAGGCCCAAGTGGTCGACTAGAGAAATAGGTTAGTTCATAAACGAGCGTAACAGAGCGTATAGACTTAATAAGCGCAATGACACGCTAGCTAACTTTAATAGATATATCGAACTTAGACGTCAGGTTAAAAGATCTGTTAGGAAAGCTAAGCGTAATTTTGATACTTGTAGCTGCGGATAGTAAACATAATCCGAAAAAGTTTTTTGACTACGTCAATAATCGTAAGCCGATAAAAGAGAAGATAGATCCTCTAATGGACGCTAACGGCACTTTGGCTTCCGACGCTCAGGCGATGGTGGGTATTTTTACCAACTTTTTTGCGACAATTTTTATCGAAGAAGACGTAAGTAATGTCTCCGAAGTGAACGATATCGTTCCATTTAGTAGAGAGACTATTTTGAATGAAATAACTGTTTACGATGGTGAGGTTACGCATTATATCGATAAGCTAAAAGTTAGCAAGGCTCCAGGCCCTGACGCGCTTTATCCTAGACATTTGAAAGATCTGAAAGACGTAATCGTATACCCATTAACAAAAATTCTTAATAAATCACTGGAAGCGGGGATTAAACTGAAGACTTCAAATTAGCTAACGTTACGCCCATTTTTAAAACAGGCGACCGCACAGTAGCTAGCAATTATAGGCCTATTAGCTTAACGTCATTTGTCGGTAAACTTTTGGAATCCGTAGTTAGGGATCGTATCATCGATCATTTAGAGTCTTGCGATTTGATTAATGGGTTTCGACGCCATAAATCTTGTTTAACTAATTTGTTAGAGTTTTATAACGAAATAGTGCGCGAATACGATAGGCATAGAGCGGCTAACGTTATTTATTTAGACTTTAAAAAAGTGCTCGATAGAGTTCCGCATAGAAGATTAACTGCGAAGGTTAAAGCGCACGGTATACACGGTCAGGTAGCTAACTGGTTAGAAGAATGGCTTCGTGCCAGGAAACAGAGGGTCGTTGTTAATGGTAGGGAATCGGGGTGGTTGGATGTAGGTAGCGGTGTCCCTCAGGGTTCAGTGTTAGGTCCATTGCTATTCTATTCGTAATCTACATTAACAACATAGATGTAGGCTTGACCAGTAACGTGTCAAAATTCGCGGACGATATTAAAATAGGCGGTAGAGTTCTTAACGTGGACAATAGAAATCGACCCCAAGACGATGTAAATAGGATTATGGAGTGGACGGATAAGTGGCAGATGCAATTTAACGTAGACAAATGTAAAGTTTTGCCTATAGGTTCTCGTAACCACAGTTACACGTGTACGATGGATGATAAACAGTTAGCGAGCGTTGACAAGGAAGTAGATTTAGGCGTACACGTATCTAAGGATTTAAAAGTTAGGAATCAGTGCCCTGAGTCTTGCGCAAAAGCTAATAGGATGTTAGCTTCATAGCGCGTAATTTCGAATTTAAATCGAAGAATATTATATTGCCCCTTTACCAAGTCCCTAGTCAGGCCTCACCTAGAATATGTCGTTCAAGGTTTTGCGTGAGGATATTGATAGGATGGAAATAGGGTGGCTAGACGTCCGGCTTTAGGCGGACAGTCCGCCTTTTGAGCACTCTGTCCTTAGGGTGGCCATTTCCAAATTTTCATAAAGGAAGACACTGCGTATGTGGCCGTACGTTAACATATATATATATGTTAACGTACGGCCACATACGTAGTGTCCTCCTTTTTAAATGGCCACCCTAGTTGATTAAAGAATTAGACTTTCATTCTCCCGAAACTAGGAGATTAAGAGGGGAGCTTATTGAAGTTTTCAAAATCGTTAATAAAGTCGATAACGTAAATTTTGACAAATTGTTCATTTTCGATAATAGCAATACTCGTAATAACCGATTTAAATTACGTGGCTGACGTTTCATTACTAACATCGCTTAAAGTTACGTTTAAAGTAATTGATAAATGGAATAATCTTCCGTCGTCCGTCGTGAACTCTACCAGCGTTAATATGTTTAAACCGTTTAGATAGGCATTTTAAAAATATTAACGTTATTTAAAATAATAAAACAATAAGCAACAGGAGCTCTGGTTGTAATGGTCGAGGTTTGAGTCTGTTGACGATTAATGCCAGCTTGTGACATGCCAGCAATAAAATTATATTAAAAACAAAATTAGACTAACAGAAACTTAGATGTAGTTCGTAGCATAAACTAACCCACTTTTTGTTATACTCTTCTTACTTTTTTTTTGTTATTTCCTTATTCTCTCTTTACTTGCATGTCTGTAGTTTGCATGGTATGACAGTGTTTGAGTTATGACTGTGTTTGCATGGTTTCTAAGCGTTCTTATTTTACTTCTTTTCAACTTTCATCCCTTTCCTATTCTCTTCGACTGTTTTTCCGACTTGTCGGCAGTGGCCGGTGGATGATGGTGAGTCTTTCTCTTTTTCTAAATGAATATTAACCTACAAATGATAGGTTTTGCTACTTGCTTTACCCCTTATTCTCTTCTTTTAACCCCCTACTCTCTTCTTTCTCTCGGGCTAACCTTAGAGTGGATCTTAGGGTCTTTTTTTAGCCTTAGCTTCTGTAGATCTCTAAATCGATCTAACTTTAAAAATCTCCTGAGTCCATTCTTGATCAAAACTTTTCGCGAACTTATTCCCGCTCGTGACAGTCTTTCATAATCATTGATTGTGAAACGACCAGAGCGTGTTGGTGCTCTACAGTTATCTTTTCTAGGCCATATATGGGGGTCTCTCTTTAAAATCTCATTAGGAAATGTTCCAATCATGCAATGCTGTGATCGATTGTAGGATGAAGCCAGAGGATCCAGAATGTCTATATATCTGTATGTGTTTTTATGTGTGAAAAAATGGTGCATATGTTCCTTTATGGTACGCTGAACTCTTTCGGCTAAAGATGCCTTATGTATAGAATTGGACGTGTAATAACTGATGTTAAACTCCGTCAGCATGTTCTGGAAAGCTCGGCCTATAAACCCTTCCCAAATCTGTACAAAAATAGCCAGGAATCCTGTTTTCTTTCAACATCAGCGCCTTGGTCGCTTTAGCCACTGATTCAGGCGATTTATTCTTCAGTGGGACTACAGAACACGTCTATTATAAACAAAATATATCTATACCCATTATTAACACTGAATATCCTTACATGTCTGTTAAATGCGCTTGCCAAATAGAATCAACCGAAGCTGCTAAAGTCTTGGCAGTTTTAAACCTTCTTCTCACTGGTTTATGTAGTGTGTAAGCAACCTGTTCACGCAAAAACCTCTCAACATCTTTTTTCTACTCCCTCATTATGTAGGATGCTGGATTAGAAATGTGATAAAAACTTTTTCTTAATATGTTAGCCATTTAAGTATTTTAGATACGCGCGGGTAGGGTTGTTCGTTGGAGGATGTCCTCTTCCTCTTCAGAGATGCTACCGATGGAATTGAAGGTGTGTTCATTTGTGGTACTTTCGCTGTTTGTCGTAAGTCTTTTAACCTGTTCTGTTTACCTATCAACGTTTTTTGGATATTTATTTCCTGTAGTCTAGCTTTAATAGGCCCCCATCCTGTTGGGGAAGGTCTATCTCACTTTCTCACCAAATCATGTACGATATCAATATATCAATGATGTTCGAGCCCTGTACCTTTGACCCTCTAACAACAACCTCGCCTGTATCGGACCATTGTATAATGGGGTCCTCACTCAATAGATTATAACGAATTAATCCTTTATTTCTCACTGTATGAGGCAGACTACTTTTTAGTACATGCTCGATGTATTGCGAACCGCTGTTCTTTGACTGCTCCTCTCTAGCCTTGGCCCCAGATCCTACGTCGTCAACATCATCAGTCTCATGTCTGACAACTAAGGGGACCTCGGTCGGTTTCTTATAAACTTCGAGCTCTCGAAGAAATTTATGTAGAGCTTCTTGATATAAAATTCTTTTCTCGTCAGGGGGCTTCTCGCTGTTTAATAGATTCGCCAATTCATTCTCCATCCTTTTAAGCCTATTTTCCCCCGTATCTAGAGCTGATTCCTGGTTCTTTGTATTTTGCAACGAAGCATACACCTCGTGTGGAAGCACGACCACTTTATTCATTATATTATACTAGACAAACGGTACCGAAACTGGAAACAAGATGGGGAGGAATGAACCACCTCTTTGCACAATAATTCGCGTTTTCTTTCCCACACTTTGCTTTTTACGAGCGAGTGCACGTATTATGCTCTTGTAACGACGTAAGCGCACCTCCGACTGGCCTTCATTAGTACATTGCATTTTATAACGTTAAAACAAATTTCACAGGTAAATTTTAAAAAGTCTGGGTCATATTTTTTAACAAACAGACGTTGGAGAGTGCGCGGTAATCGTTGGTAGATCTTTATTAACTCAGATATTTTTTTAACCTCTTTGTCATTGTGGGATGTACACCGTTTCAGCTTCGTTTAGGAATATATTCGTTCTTAGAAGTACCCTCAACGTGTTTCGCGGGTGAAGGTCACAAACCAAATAGCCGTAACGTTGACCTGTAACTTCTTTATAAACTTCCAAAAACTCCTTCCGCTGATTCGGGAACATTTGACTGGCTAATACCCCAATTTGTGCCACATCTTTACGTTGCGAGAATAAGACTAGATATTGCTTAATTAGCGATACATCACGCATGTATCTATTCTTGAAAAAAGGTTTTGATTGATGAAGAACACGCTTATGTAAAGATGATGGGAGAAAACTGTAAATGTCTCGGCAAACGTTTTGTCCATTTCTAACATGAGATCGTCAATTACAATAACCGTGTGTTCATCACCCTTTATAGAACTAACATCATAAATTCCTTTGTGGAACAAAATACTATCTTGGTACTTGGTACTAGTACATCTTGTTACTCGCTTGGTATGTTGATTAGCACCATATAACTTTGTGCACAAAATTTGAGAACAGATCGTCTTTATCTTTAATGATTTTAAGCCACAGCCTGTAGGGCCGGATATAATGCATGCACTTGTGAACCTGAATTTTTCTACAGAATCCATCTCTAACATGACAAACTCCTAAGTGGAGCCTTTACAAAATATAACAAAATTTTAAGTGTTGCTCATATTCTCGTTTGTCTTCTTCCCCAGAAGGTGAATGATGAGGTACAGCACCAGCAACATTTCCACACCATAGATATTGCTGGCGATGATAGTGTAGTTGAGGTTATAGACTCCACAAGTGAGCCATCAGCAGTGACAAACGCAGCGCCTCCCATCGTCGATTCGAGAAGAAAGCGGGTGCATGACGGTGAAACATCTTTCACGTCAAAGCGAGTAAAGTCGTCGAACGTTGCAAACGCACTAATAGAACCGCAACCCTCCACCTCTTACGACACGACTCCTTCAGTAGCACCATTTACAAATAAAACTGTACCCACTTACTCCCATTCAATACCGGCTGTGCCCTCCACCTCAGCAGTAACACACCAACCTGTAGGCAACGGTATATCATTCTAACTGTTACGCAACGTCACCACCACTCCATCCCTGTCTAGAAACCGGTACGTAGTCAGGGCCAACCACCGAGTCATGTCTAGTAACGGCTTTGAACACGGACTGCGGCGCATGGTTGAACGTATTGTGGAGTTTGCCCTTCAGAGCAGTGAGGAGCGTGAAGTCAGGACACATCTGGAGCTCGGGTTCGGGTCAGCTGATACCGATAGAGACGATTTTCGGGCAGTAATACCCTACAGGCCGCCAAAGATGTAGAGTATATTTTGGGGCGTATAATGGAGGCCTCTCAAAGCGGCTCCGAGCTTAATTTGGAAAATTTTACGATTATATAGACATGTCTTACCGACCCGTAGGCCACAACGCAACGCCTTATACCCTTAACTTTAACAGTTATCATATATACAAAAGACTGCTTTCGAGCGTGGTTGCGGTTTTATAGCATAAGTCTTGGCTCATATGTTGACTGTGATAAATACAGCTGCCCAAAAATTTGGATGCCTACGGTAGTGGAGCGTGCACGTAAACTGGCTGCAGACTGTAGACTTGAATTTGCTTGTAATATGGGACATGAAGGTCTGCGAAGGGCTGAGCAGGTAATGGGTGTACGTAAGTTGTGTTTGGATTGGATGATAACCGTAGGACTGTGTATGTTTGTAAAAGCGGCGTGAGAGAACGTATAAAGCCCCTACTTATTTTAGGGTTGTTTGGGGCAACGTATCTACCTATACGTAATATAAGGACTCTTTACGTTAGTTATGATAAAAGAGAAAAATATAGAAGACACCACGATTTGTGTAAGGGGTATCTCGAGTTTACGAATGATCTGTTGAAGCATTGTAAGGAATGTCACATGGTTTGCGATCAGTGTAAGTCGGGTAGTTGAAACTGAGAAGCGGGACTGTAATGTATTTAAGCACATGTTTTTTAATAACATGTTTAGCTCACCATAAATCGAATGGCACGTGCAGGAAAATGAGGATTGGCGAGTGTGGAATGTTTCATAGAATGGACAGTTGGGGAAAGTTTGAGCACAAATGCGATGAAATTCACTGTTCTACATGTCATGAAAAATATAAAGCGGACGGTGTAAAGCATGTATGTTATATGAAAGATGCCAAGCTTAAAAATAAATCCTGTATAACCGTGTATTATGACATAGAAACTTACACAAGCCCCGACACAAAAGAGGTTATTCCGCATTTACTCGTAAGTCAGACTATTTGTGACGAGTGCATGAACATTGAGTGCGATTCCCCCGTGAAACTCTTTGTGAACTATATTGTCAAGCTGGCGGATCAATTAAAAAAAATTACTGTGTATATTCTTGCTAATAACGCGGCAAAATTTGGCACTCAGTTCCTTTATAAGGAGCTGCTTGAGCACGAGTAATCAGAGATATTCACGGGTGATCCCCTGAAAAGAGGGAAAAAACTTATACAAATCCAGATAAGAGGGAATGTACAGTTTAAAGACCCCCTGCTGTTCACACCTTGTAAATTAGCCAGGCTACCCAAGGTGATGGGGGTACGCGCTGAAGTCTCAAAAGGGTACTTTCGTTACACATTCCTCACTCGAGACACTTTAAATTATGCTGGTCCACCGCCCCTCAAACATTACTTTGACTATGAATGTATGAGTGACAGTGAGCGTGAAGATTTTGACCACTACTACGACAGCTTTAATGAAGATAACCCTTACACTATAGCGTATGACTGTGAACGTTATTGTGGGAATAAATAACGTACGTGTACTTAGAGTATGCTTTCAAGCCTTTAGAAGTATGTACACAACCCGTTTCAACTGTGATCCACTACAAGCCGCAACCACGATCGCCTCATTATGTTTTATTGTATTCAAGAAAATTAGAAAACGGCGTATATTCAACGTTACCACGAACGCTTTAGTGCAAAGTTGTGCCTAAATAGTCTTTGGGGCAAGTTTGCCCAGAATACAGACAAGGGGAATGTACATTTAGCTCAAAGTTATAGTGAAATCTGGGATTATGCAAACGCCAACGATAAAGAAGTCATGGAAATCGTGAATGTGCGTAATACGTACATAATAAGGTACAACCGGACCGAATTGGCCACAGATACATTACGTGTTACAACCATACCTGTAGCCAGTTTCACAACAGACTACGCATTTATCAAGCTGTGGCATCTGCTGCATTCTCTCGGACAGCAGGTTCTGTACGCTGATACAGATAGTGTAATAGTCACGGAGAAGGAAGGTGAATATACGCCTTCTATTGGGGAATTCCTTGGAGAGTTGACTGATAAGATCAAGGATGAGTATGGAGACATCGCATACGCCAATTCTTTTGTCTCAACAGGCCGAAAACTTACGGAGTACGCGTGAGGGTGGGGGATGAGTACAAGTACACCGTGAAGGCTAAAGGCATCACGCTTAACCATGCCAACCGCCAGATCGTCAACTTTGAATCGTTCAAAGATCTAGTGAGCTTAGAAGACGATGGTAATGAGGGTGACCAACCACCCTACCTGGTTGTCGGGAGTCATAACTTCCAAGCTCTGAAATTAGGGGGCGTGAAGGAACTTAGGGGTACGAAGGTTTGTCGTAACACCTACAGGAAGCGATACCAGATGTCTGGCACCTATGACACTGTACCCTTTGGGTACCAAGGTCCTTAAATGTTTTCTATATATATATATATATGTGTGTGTGTGTGTGTGTGTGTGTATGTACAGGACAAATCTAAGCACCGCCCACTGTATGACGCAGTCCAATCAAAGGGGCTCACGTGACTCCTGCTACTAATCGGTCATATCCAGCTCAGCAAGCCATGGATCTTAGACGTGTATTATGTTGTGGTCTGAGATAATAGTTGGGGTTACTTTTATATCAGTAATCAAGTTCGTGTTATTCGTAAATACCAGATCTAGGCAGTTATTTTTCCTGGTATTTTCTGTTATCTCCTGTGTCAGCATAAATTCGTTTGTGAGAGCCATCAGCATTTTTGCTTGCTCCTGGTCCTCTCTTGTGCCCCCCTTATCTTGCTGTATAAATATATTTCAACTCACCTTTTAATATTTTATAAATGGGAAATTAAAATCGCCGCCAGTGGCGGTTCCTCATATGGGCAATATGGGCAGCCGCACAGGGCGGCATTTGTGGAGGAGCGGCATGAGCGCCTGCAAAAAAAATAAAAATAAAAATAAGAATAAATAAATAAAGAAATAAATAAAAATAAAAAATAAAATAAAATAAATAATAAAAGATCAATAAATATATTTTTATTAATAAAAAACCATCTATTGCATTTTCCATAAACCTTCCCATAAAAGACCTAAACAATGCAAAATGCTTCCAGATTAATATTATTGGGAATAAAGGCCCATACTTTAACATATGTAATGTTATTTTTCTGGGTTTGGTTAAATAGTGAAATGTATATTATTTATTACAGAACGAATCTTCACACTAAGCCACTAAGGTCTGTCAAATAACCGCAAATGGATAAGAAGAGGTCAAAGCTATCAGGTGCTCAGTTTAGAAAAAAGAGGAAAGAAGAAGAGGAGAAACGAGCAAAAGATAAAGGTATAGAGCTATGTCATCTACTCTTCACTGCTATATTGCACTGCTATTTTGTGATATAGCTTTCTGAGTCATTTGAAGTGTACTATTATGTATATAATTAGCCATTAACCAAGGAGGTTGTATTATTCATTTGTTTCCTATTCTAAAAGTTTAATAAATTGTGCTTAATAACATGTTAAATTAATTGTACTAGCCTATTCATGCATTGGTCTGTTATGTTCTATTTTACTATTTGCAGGGGCACTTTTGAAATATTTTGGAACACCCTCTGCCACTAGCCAGGATGAGAAGCCGTCTACTTCTGCCATTATTGAGGCTGAGGAGCCATCTACCTCCTCAGCCTCACATATGTCTCCACAAATGCAGTCTGATCCTGAGGATGAAGACCCATTTGCTTCTACTTCTCCCGGCAGGACTCTTCAGGTGAGTTTGTGTGCACATATGTCTGTGAGTGTGTGCGTGTGTGTGTATGTGTATGTGTGTGCATCCCTGCAAAGCATTTTGCAAACAGTTATAAATTATAATGTTATTATCACTGGGTCTGGGTTACTGGGTATGTGTGGTGTTTCACCACCATAATTCCATAACACCACCACCATAACAAAGTGCTGTGAATAATGTGTTATCTAACTTAGGTGTGTATACTAATGAGTAATGCTCTTGTTCTTTCTATTAGAAATGCCTGGAGCAGAATCGCCTCCTGAGGATGAGTCTCTGTCCACCGACCCTGCTAACTGGCCTTCAGTTCTGACTGAGAGAATTCGGACACAACTGGTTTCCAGGGGACCAAGTCAAGTACCATCTGACTTTGTATTCCCTAGAAACGACAGTGACGGAAGAAGTTTCCACCATCAATACTTCAGGAAGTCATTGGTTAGTGGGGAAAATATAACCAGAAGTTGGTTGGTCTATTCCTTAAAAAACAACAGCCTTTTCTGTTTCTGTTGTACATTATTTTCCAAGAGGAAAATAAATTTAACAAGTTTGGGACTCTCGGACTGGAAGCATGCAAGCTCATTGCTCACATCACATGACAACAGTTCAGAACACCTAAATTCTATGAAAATCTGGAAAGAACTGGCAGTGAGGATGAGAAAGGGGGAGACCATTGACAAGCAGGAGATGGCACTTCTGGAGGCTGAGAAGTTGAGATGGAGAGCGGTGCTGACACGTCTCACTGCTATTGTGCATTCTCTGGCAGTTAGGAATTTGGCACTAAGGGGACATACAGAAAAATTGTTCTCACCATCAAATGGCAATTTTCTGAAAGAAGTTGAACTGATGGCACAATTTGATCCTATAATGCAAGAGCACATTAACCGTGTCCAAAAAGGGACCTCCAGTCACACCAGCTACCTCGGCCACCACATACAAAACGAACTCATTGATTTGTCGAGCAGCAAGACCATTTCAGCAATGGTGAGCGACATCAAACAATCAAAGTTTTTTTCAATAATTCTAGATTGCACTCCAGATATCAGCCACACTGAACAGTTGTCAGTTGTGATTCGGGTTGTGTCACTGGAGGGGAAGCCCCATATAAAGGAACATTTCATGGGGTTTTTGGAGGCAGAGGAGTCCACTGGTCAACATTTGGCATCTCTGATTCTGAAGAGACTGGAGGAGCTAAAAGTTCCTTTCATGGACTGTAGAGGACAATCATACGACAACGGGGCCAACATGAGGGGAAAAAACAAGGGTGTTCAATCCAGGCTCCTAGAAATTAATCCCAGAGCTCTGTTTGTTCCATGTGGGGCTCATTCTCTGAATTTGCTTGTGGCCGATGCTGCTAAGGGATCTATTGATGCCACAAGTTACTTTGGCATCTTGCAGAAGCTTTACAACTTGTTTTCAGCCTCCACACAACGATGGGCCATTTTGAAAAAACATGTGAACATCACATTGAAGATGTGGTCTGATACAAGGTGGGAAAGCAAGATCAAGAGTGTGGAGCCCCTGAGATATCAGGCAGCTGCAGTGAGAGATGCACTGATCGAGGTGAGGGACCACACCAAAGACTCTGTAATAAAGGTCGAGGCTCAATCTCTGTCAGAGGAGGTTGGGTCATACCGCTTCGCCATTTGTTCAGTGGTGTGGCATGACCTGTTGTGCCAAATTCAGCATGTGAGCAAGCAGATGCAGTCTCCTAGCATGCACGTTGATGTTGCAGTAAATCTCCTAAAAAAAACAGAGAGAGGTCTCCGCAATTACAGGGCAACAGGTTTTGTGGCTGCACAAATGGCAGCCACAGATATCTGTGAACAAATGAATGTGGAGGCTGTGTTAAAACAAAAACGGCTGAGGTCCACAAAGCGGCACTTCTCCTATGAAGCATCTGATGAGCCCTTGATTGATGCTTTGAAGAAGCTGGAGGTGACATTTTTCAATGCAGTGGTTGATGCTGCAACATCAGCCATTCAGGAAAGATTTTCCACGTTGGAAATTGTGGGAGAGAAGTTTGGAGTGCTGACACATTTCCAAAATCTCACATTTGAGGAGCTGACAGAACAATGTGTGAACCTTAGTACTACACTACACTTTAAGGGACAATCTGACTTGGATGGCAGAGAGCTTGCACAGGAGCTGAAGAACTTGCCTGACTTGCCATCAAAGACCATATCCTTGCTTGAACTGCTGACATTTATCCATGAAAGGGAGCTCTCTGAAATATATCCAAATTTGTGGACTGCTCTCAGAATTGGTCTTACTCTTCCAGTCACTGTTGCTGAAGCAGAGAGGAGCTTTTCAAAGCTGAAGCTCATCAAATCCTACCTGAGGTCAACTATGTCACAGGAACGCCTTACCGGTCTGGCCATCATCAGTATAAATCATACAATTGCTGAGCAGATTTCATATGATGATTTAATTCATGACTTTGCATCAAGGAAGGTAAGAAGAGTCAGGCTTTAGATGGCAGTTGTGCTGTGGTGCAATTTATTTTGTTTCTTGTTCAAAGTGTAGCATAATAATTACCCTCTCTTAAGTGTCTTATTCTATTTATGTGATAGAGCATTTGTACAATTTAGAAATTTGATTCTCTAGTTTATTTATGGCAGTTGTGCAATTTAATTTGTATTTTTCCTGTTCATAGTATCATAATTACATTCTCTTAAGTGAGTTATTCTATTTACGTGATGAAGGATTTGTAAAATTCAGAAATTTGAGTCTTTGTTTTGGTTCTGAAGTTCCAACAATTAGTCCAATAAAAAGTTATTTTGTGAAAGAGTTATGTCTGTCCTTTATTTTGGGGGGATTCGAATGTGTGTGTGTTGGCGAACAGGGGGGGGGGCGCTGAAGGTGAGGTTCGCCCAGGGCGTCATGTAAGCTAGGACCGCCACTGATCGCCGCAGAGTATTATATTAAGGGATGGAGAGTTTACGGACTTTATTAGGGTTCTGATATCATCAATGGCACAGCCACCTTTACGTCTCGCTGTTCTATCTGCTCTTAGCAAGTTGAATCCATCGATATGCAATTCTTTCTTATCGCTAGAGTGTTCGCAGTTCTCGCAGTTTCCTTGGCAGTCTTTAAGATGTGTTTCTTTGAGGCATGCGATGTTCGCCCTTGTTTCGTCCATAAAACCTTTCAGGTACGAAACTTTGTTAATTGAGTTGTTCGGTTTTATTCCTTGAATATTTGCCAGGACAATTTTATGTTCTTTGTTTTGCATTGCCCTTGTGCATTTTAAGTTCATTGCCCTTTGATATCGCGTGTTTTGTAGCCTTGTAGTCCTCCGAGATGGATCCGTTCCCGCCTACCTGTTCTGGTAGCTTCATGGCGTAGCGGTTCGGCTCGAGGGTTCCCAGCTGTGTCAGCTGCATGTGCTGTATAAGACTTTGCAGCCGTATTGTGTCCGAGATGTTGAAAAAGTTTTGTGTGCTATTTGTTTAAAGAGTTTTGTTTGCTATTTGAGTACATATTTGTTTTCTCACATTCCTCCTGTTGTCATTTGAAACTTGTCCTTTGTCCTTTGAACTTGTCGGAAAATGATAGTAGTAGCATTTTCTCCCGTACTGGCAGGTTCCATATGTCGCGTAGGTCTTGCAAATGTCTGGATGATAGAATTTAGTTTCCACCAAATTTGCAGTGACCATTATTGTAGAGTAGTAGTTGCACAAAGGAGGGTGTTCGTAAGCACATTATACTCCCTTATGTCTGCAAATTCTTTTCACGAAGTATTTACATATAGTTTCTTTCCCATTTTACTTGGGGCCTTTGTTTTTGGTGGTTTCAGTATGATTTCTTTATTTCTACTTGTTTTTCCGTATTGCTGCTAATGTCCTTTGTTTCAAATCTTTGGATTTGGTTTTGTGCTTCTGTTTCCTCTGTTGCTGCTTCCTTTATTTCTGTTATTTCTGCTTCCCGTTTACTCGTTTTTTCTGCTTTTTTTCCGATCGTTTTTCGCATTTTCATCTTGTACTATTTTCGTTCCTTCTATTTTTTTCTCTGTTCACTATTCATAAACTCCTCTTTTGCCTTTTCCTCATAGTTTCGTTCTGCTTTAGAAACCATAAACGAGTTTATTTCGATTATGCAGCTTTTCAGAAGAACTTGATTCCGTTCAATTGTTTAGTGCCTGTTATGAGAGGGATTTCTTCGTCGCTCCATCTCAGGCATTGAAATTCGATTAAGGACTAGCAAAGATCGCAGCGTATTGTCTTTAATTCATCTGTTTCTTTTTTACAGTATCTGCAGGGTTGTATGAATTCATTTGCCATTGCCATGTTTCTAATGGTATGCAAATAATTGTGCACGAAATATTAACTCAAAAGGGTAATTAATTAAGTGAGGTATTTGATTTGACTTTAAAAATGAGGGAGGGGAAGCTTTTCGTTATTCCGGAGAGTGGGGGATGGGGGATGTGGCACGCTGTAGATTCTCACTGATTGGTGCCCTGGAGTGTACCACGGGGGTTAACTGAGGGATATTGCCTTTCGATGGGCAGTTAGATTTCCTCAGAGAGAAAAGACTCGGAAAAAACTCTGTATAGGTTAAGTTGCTTTAATTTTATTTGCTTTATTTCAACATATGCCACTATTTCACAACTTAAAGAGGCATACGACTGTGTTCACTGAATATTCACTCAAAAATTGGCACTACTTAAAAAGGCTTAACTGCAGGATTTTTATTGTAATATCACTTTTATTCAGACTTCAAACATATATATATATATATATATATGTATATGTGTGTGTGTGTGTGTGTGTGTGTGTGTGTCTGTGACGTCTTACTAAGAAATTTAGTGGCCACCAAATAAAAATAAAGTTGGTATATTTACACATATACTCGTGTATATACATATATATATATATATATATATATATATATATATATATATATATGTGTGTGTCTCTGTGTCTGTGACGTCTTACTGAGAAATTTAGTGGCCACCAAAATAAAAATAAAGTTGGCATATTTACACATATACTCGTGTATATATATATATATATATATATATATATATATATATCAGTACAGTAACGGCAGTAATCTAGATGAATACAATGAATTTTTGCTGACAAAATTAAGTCATTATCAGATACCCCCAAATAGTCTCACTGTATAATAATGGGGAACTTTAACGGGCTGTGAACTCTGAATTCTTTGTAGAATTGGGTAACATGTGCAAGTCGGCCAATTAAGTATAAGTGATGTAGATGTATTAAGGGTAACCAGTGGTAATTTTATTTACGTTAGTGATATGAGTGGTACCACCAGGTGGATTGATCATTATCTCGCGAGTAATAATCTAAAGGGTCGATTTGTTAGAGTTCATATTCTACAGGATTTCCTTCTTTCTGATCATAGACCATTAGAACTATTAATTAATTTTACCAATTTATGCGCAACACGACATAACAAGAACTCAATAGGAAAGAATAATCTCGTCGATTGGTCTAATGTTAATATGCAACAGAGAATAGAATACAAAGACAGAACAGGTCACCTCTTTAATAATTTAGAAATTTTGCATCTTGCCTGTAGTAATCCTTGCTCAAATGATTCTCACTGTAAACTCATAGATAGGTATTATAGTAAGATAGTATCACTGTTAAGGGAAGCAGGAAGCCCCCTGATTAAATCTTACAAGATTATTTGTGGTGCTTTCATGGTAGACCCAGATTAGGACCAGTATACATGAATATGTGTAGAAGTAGGGGTCAGTATAAGGCGGCCATAAGTCGATGTAAACAGGATGAAGAGTCTGTTCGAGCATCAAAAGCCTGTGAAGCTCGCATAAATAACGATAATAACAAATTTTGGAATTTGTTAGAATCAAACGGGTGTCAAAAATGTCCTCCCTCCGACAATCGATGGGGTGTCGGGGAAGATGAAATTGCAAAGCTGTGAGAAAACCACTACTCTAACAATCTTAACAGTGTGAGTAGGGATAATCTTAAGATAGATTGCAACGAAACGACTGTGGGAAGGATAAGGGAAAATACTTTGATATCAGTTCCTGAAGTAAGAGGTTAATTAAAGAGCTAAGACTGGTTCTCCGTCAGAATGCGTCGAATAAGCACAAAAATATGTCAATGACGTAGTATGTGTGCATACATCATTGCTCCTACCAGCCATGCTTGCTCGTAGCTATATCCCTGCAGAGTTCATGAGAGTATATATCTTGCTCCTGGTCAAAAATAAGTATAGAGACATTCTGTCCAGCAATAATTACAGGCCTATTGCTGTCGCTTCCTGCTTCTCGAAACTACTAGAAAAGCTCTTGTTACTCCGATTAAATGATTACCTATGGACATCTAATCAGTTTGGTTTTAAAAGGTCCCACTCAACTGACCTGTGTATCTATGTACTTAAAAAAACAATATCTAAATACATTGACAGTAATTCAGCTATTTATAGCTGTTTCCTAGATATAAGTAAGGCATATGATAGACAGGAAGGTTCCCATGTACATATAAATTTATTGAAATTTTGATATCCCCACCAATCTTTTACCGTTACGTGGGGCACTGTACCATCCGAATGTTTTGGCTCCTCTTGCGGGGTGAGACAAGGCTCCTTCCTCTCCCCTATGCTGTTTAATGTCTATATTGACGTATTAATTGCTTCACTTAATGAGGCAACAGTGGGATGTTGTATAGATAACACAAGGATAAATAATTTGGTTTATGCCGATGATATGGTGTTAAAAGTCCCTCTGTTAAAGATCTGGATCGGCTACTAAAAGTCTGCGAAGTGTATTTGCAGAAACATGATATTCTTTTTAATGTTACTAAAATTAAGTTTATGCAATTTCATCCTAAAAGCTGTAATCAGCCAGCTGATATTAGGTTTAAAATGAAAGGTGAAGTAATTGAGGAAGTACAAGTTTACGTATTTCGGTCAAACTATTACTAGCTCAATGAGTGATGACTCGGATGTAAGAAAACAATCTCGAAGCCTTTGTGCTAAAGCGAATATGACTATAAGGAACTTTCGGTTCTGTACAAGTGAAGCTAAAAACACTTTCTTTCGTACTTTCTGCAGTAATATTACGGTCAGCAACTCTTTGGTGAACTAGAAAATGTTCCGGCAGAACCCTAAATTTGCTGTACAACAGGTCTTTTAGACTCTTACATAAATTACCCCCGAGATGCTGAGCTTCGCAAATGTTTGCTACCCGGAGGCAACAAGACGTGCTCAGTACAGTCTGATGCAAAGAATTAAAAAATCAACCAACCCGATTATGGAAGCTATCCATGAGTCCTGCCGTTTAACCTCAGTAGTATGGGTGAAAAATGGACGAGTGCAAGAATGTTGCAATGCAATTGCAAATATTGATCAATGTTACAAGATGTTACAAAGGGTTATGCAAGGAAGGGGGATGGGGTTATGCAATGAAGGGGAAGGGGTTATGCAATGAAGGGGAGGGGTTATGCAATGAAGGGGGAGTGGGTTATGCAATGAAGGGGGAGGGGTTATGTAATAAAGGGGGTTATATAATGAAGGGGGTTATGCAATGAAGAGGGAGAGGGAATGTTGCAAGAGCAACAAGGGGTTATGTAACTTGGAGGCAGAGTTATTCCCCAAGAGAAAGAGAGGAGAAGGAGAGAGAGGAAAAGAGGTGTTCACCTGGTTGGAGCCAAGCGCAGATTAAGACTTCATCTGAGTGACCGCTCTCTTATTAGGTATAAATCTGCCAGTTGGCTTAGAAGGCGTAAATGGCTTGTACAGGTTGAGTTGCCAGATTGCGCTATTTATTTAATTAAAGCATATATTATTGACAGTTGGCTTAGAAATCCGTCAGTTGACTTAGAAGGCGTAAGTGGCTTGTCCAGGATGAGTTGCCAGATAGCGCTATTTATTTAACTAAAGCGTATATTCTTGACGGTTGGCTTAGAAATCCGTTAGTCGGTTTAGAAGGCGTAACCAGCCATTTGGAATAATTAAATATCGTTTACAACCAAAAGAATTAAATAAAACACCATTACATCATTCTGTTTATTTACACGAAATATTGGAACCAGAAATATTTTAAAAATAAATATACATTGGAATGATTAAACATAAAATAAAATAATAATAGTATAAGAAATATGACCGAAGAATATGTATATAATCAAAAATAAAAAATATAACCATCAATATAACTACAGGGGAAATATATATATACACATAATTATATTAAATAATTAAATATATTGAAAATAAATACATACACTTTATCTTCTACTGCACAAAATTGAAAAAATAAAAAACAAGAAATACAAAACGTATAACCATCAATATAGCAGTACAGGAGAAATATATATATAATATATATATATATATATATATATACACAATTATGTTAAATAATAAATAAATTTGAAATAAATATATTCACTTTGTTCTACTGCGCAAAACACTAAACTCACACGTAATCGAGTCTACAATCACATCGTTATTGCTTTGCACTAGGCAGTAAACCGGCCTAATATTATTCACCGCTCAAGTTATAGGGAGACCTGTACTCTATATAAATGGCCTTCATATCGTTCAGTACTATTTTTGTGCCCACTTTACAATCGGTTGGCAAGTTACCTTTAAATACGGCTAGAATACAATCAAAAGTACGCACAAAGAGTTCATCGTTAGCCACAACATCATTATTAAATACAAGTTTATAAACACTCCTTTCCAATCGAGGGTTTATTTCTACCGATCCGAGCTTTTCAATCGTGAACTCTTCTTCACACTGCATAGCGGCAGTTGAAATAATCTTCTAAATCGTTACGACAGCTGCTCATTATATAAAGAAATAGTTCTTCAGGGTGAACGGTGTAGTTGAGCTCAGCCCTGTACGCTCAAGTGCTTTGTATCAAAGTTCATGATATTTCAGAGTCTAAACTTTTTAAATAAGCATCCAGCTCTAGACCATTCTCACCTTGTTCAGTCCTACACTTGGTAAACCCATCGAGCAGAGCGGTGTATGCGTATTCAAGAACCGTATCAAAATAAAGCATATCCCTAACACGTGCGTCTAATATAGGCTTCAGCTTGCGAAATCCGACGATTTCAAACATTTTGTCGAGGATGAAACGGTTTCGCGTAGGGACAATAGCGTTATTATCAGAAGCATTCTTCCACATCAGCCGTATTTCAATGCATGGCCGTCGTTATTTATACACAACGTACAGACAACGGCATATGAGGGGGTGTCGCTAATCTGCTATCTTCTTGTACCTACACCTGCAGGAATTTTATAACGATCCTCACTCCACTTCTCAACTATCACGAAGATTCTATTCATCTCCTCAACACTTAAATAAACAACATTCCGTTTGTTTGTTTGTCTACAAGCCGTTTCCAGTACATAGTTAATGGCACCGGATTTACGCCTGAACACGCGCAATGACCGTCATGGACACATCGTACACGGCATTGAGAATGCTGCTCAAAGGAAGTTCCATCGTATTCGAGGAGCGCACGTCCAGTCGGTTCAAGCTCTGAGATGACTATGAGCCACATGCAACGAATCGGCTCGACGGGAGGAGTGAGTCACACCATAAGCTAATGAAACGTGTACGGCTTTGTTCCAACATGAATAATTGTATCCCATTATATTGGGTACGTGTTTTGAGAAATTTTCCGATACATGAAGTAATACCGGTTTTAATGTTTTATCACTCCCACTCCCCAGAATACGCACCAGACATTTTTGCAGAGCGGGATTTTCACGAAATAAACACATTTTATTCGCACTCCGGCGCACCATTTGAGAGAAACATATGACCATATTTTTAATTTTTGCTTAGCATGCGATACTCATCTCTAAATTCTGTTAAATTTCACGCAGACCTTTAGCCACAACATTAACACTTGTATCCCATTATATTGGGTAGATGTTTTGAGAAATTTTCCGCTACATGAAGCAATATCGGATTTAATGTTTTATCACTCACCAGACGTTCATTTCCACAAACTAAACATCTTCACAATCCGGCGCACTATTTGAGAGAAACATATGCCCACATTTTTCCTTTTTGTTTAACAATCGAAACTCGTCTCTAAAGTCTGTTGAAAACTCACACAGACCATTAGCCACAACCTCACTACAAACCTCATCATGATATATATTAATATAGTGGTAAAAATACTTAAGATTCTCCATGATGACAAGATTTACATTCTCAGTCGCAGGGTACGAGTACTCGGTATGATGCAGCATGACATAATATCGCTTGTCATACCACTCATCAACAAGACTCACTATCCATATCCGTTGCTTCTCTTCTGCACGTGTTGTTTCTTCTACTTCACGGTATATGTAAGCTTTTATAAAGTGTAGTTCTAAACATAGTTCAATACATCACTTGTACTACGAAATCCTACAATGCTCTTGCCAGAATAGCCGTAGAGTATTTGTACCTCTTGCTCCTTCGCACCATTCAATGTATCCTTAAAAGTATCAAAGGAGGGTGGAATAGGGAGTTTTTCAGTATCCACCACATCTTGGCACTCTGCCGAATACCAATTCATAAACGTCGAACACGCAATATTAAAGGTAGCCATTACTATTTTCTGTCTACGCGGGAGAATACACGTCTGAGATCCAGGGCTTACGGCGATCAACTGAGCATGCAGGGAAGAGATATACTTAGGTAGTAGCAAGAGTCACGTGATCAATCTTACAGAGGGCGAAGCTTAGAACTTTCTCCTGTACACACACTGGGCGGAGCTTATAATTTTCTCCTGTGTGCACACACACACACACACACACACACACACACACAAAGGAGAAAGTGAAACGCTAATTGAAACACGATTTATTTAATAAACGAAATATTCAAGGTATATATATTTACAAACACGTGTAATAAATAAGTTAACAATAGACATATCAAAGATTATGGTATCCAAAGGGTACGGTATCGTAGAGACCAGGTACCTGGTAGCGTTTCCTATAGGTGCTACGGCACACCTTCGTACCCCTAATCTCCTTTACGCCCCCCAGCTTATGCGCCCGAAAATTGTGGGTACCTACAGTTAATTGGGGCAGTCGGTCGCCCTCATCATCATCCAAGCACACTAGATCCTTCAACGAATCAAAGTTAACGACCCGCCGGTTCGCCTGGTTGAGCGTGATACCCTTAGCCTTCATGATATATTTCATATCCTTCCCCACCCTCACCCGTACCCCATGAGTATTTGGCCCTGTTGAGACAAAAGAGTCGGCGTATGCGGTGTCTCCATACTCATCCTTGATCTCCTCAGTCAACTCACCGAGGAATTCACCAATAGAAGGCATGTATTCACCAGGTCCGGATTAACCCTCAATTTTTTTAGGCCCTTCAATCAAAGTTAACGACCCGCCGATTCGTCTGGTTGAGCGTGATACCCTTAGCCTTCACGATATATTTCATATCATCCCCCACCCTCACCCGTACCCCATAAGTTTTTAGCCCTGTTGAGACAAAAGAGTCGGCGTATGCTACAAGAGTATGCTACAAGAGTATGCCTCAAGAGTATGTGCTACAAGTTGTCACACATACTATTTTCGGTTGGTAGCCCTGAAGCCAGGAAAGTATAAACAAAAGATGAAATCTTAGAGGTAAGTTGATTTTTGGTTTGGCTCATGTGTGCATTGTTTATTTGATAGGAAGAACATTGCATATCAACTTGATACATACACTTCACGTTCCTTGGTTTGCATATTTTTGAGATAAAAGATTATAAAAGTGATGTTGACAATTATGAGAGTTAGAGACATTAGAATCCTGGTCCACAATTGAGTACCATTGGCACTCCAGCAGCCATTTTTACGTTTTCTATGAATCATTCATAGAAAACGTAAAAATGGATGGAAAACGAACAAAATTGTCATAGTTTGTGTGATTAATCATTAATGTATGTGCTATTACGGATTATGAATTTATGTTGCATATATTTAGGCCCTTCCTTCCCATTAGCCTTAGGCTCTCCATACCCTTAATCTGGGCCTGCTATTCACCCTCCTTTTCTGTGAATATCACACTATCTGTATCGGCTTACAAAACCCTCCGCCCAAGAGAATGCAATATGCCCCAAAGTTTGAGCTTAGGCCATTATGAAGCTGGCTACAGGTATGTTTGTAACCCGTGATGTATCAGTGGCCAATTCGGTATTGTTTTACATTATTATGTAAGTATTACTTACATTCACGATCTCCATGACCTCTTTATCGGGAGCGTTGGCATAATCCCAGACTTCACTATAACTTTGTGTCAAATGAACGTTCCCTTTCCCTGTATTCTGTGCAAATTTTCCCCAAAGACTGTTTAGACACAACTTTGCGCTAAAGCGCTTGCCTGGGTTCTTTACAATTTGGAAACGGTCAAGCTGTATACCTTCACGGTCACGGTAACGTTGAATATAGGCCGATTTTTCATCTTCGGTATCAACTCCTCGCGGATACCCTGATGCTTCAACCTTATCTTTCAAAAAAGCGTTTATATATGGCGTGAAAAGGTTGGGTAGCTTCTGAAACCTCCACACCTCATGTATCTTCATTATTCTATACCCATGGCGAACGGATAGGGCCAGCTCAGGGCTGGTATATACACCTCTGATCTTACGCTGGTGGGTTGTATTGTCACAATCACCACTGTTCTCTTCTGCGCACTTCACGCACAGGGGAAACATGAGCTTGTGATCCATAACGACGAGTAAGATCGGCATCCATAAATCTCGAGGGGGGAGCACGTCTACGAAAGAGAGTCCAAAATAGCGCTCATTCAAGTTAGCTGAAAAGTCATCGATGGTTGGTATGGTGGGACCCACCATTTTTTCAGGTGCACGTACGGGGTACCGATTGCTCTTCATTGCGTATGGATATAAAGAACAGAAGTCGTAGTAATGGAGTTTCATGCCCTTCGTAGGCGGAAACTATAGTTGAAGGGATTTGTACACCCTCCGAACAAGCTATCACCGCATTTGAGAGGATCCAACACCATTGAACGTTTGATGGCCCTTATTTCTTCGAGGTACTGTCCATCTGTTTCCATCCGTACATCAGATTTATGCTCCCACAAGACTTTGTGAGTAAACTGGGAGCCTATATTTTCATCGCGGGTGCGGTCCACGCAAGACTGTCGGCAGGAGCTCTACCGTGGATATCTCCTACGATTCCACACTCAGGACAGGGTCATCCGTGCCACCAGCAACCGTTCAAGGAGTACACAGTCTTCTCACCAGAGGCACGGTTTTCACTTAGACCATCAACCCAAAAAATACGACCATTAACCTTAATGGATACTTCACCCGTGTTGCGGGCATGCTTTTTGTATGCACCTGTCTGCTGCTGTAGGTGTATGAGCCAGTAAATAGACTTGTGCCCATAACTGTGGGGATTGTTTCTGTGGATAATGGGTAAGGTGTCTTTAGGCATGAAGTTATTCTTGAACACCGTAAAACATAATGAGGCGATGGTGGTTGCAACTTGCAACGGATCGCATTTAAAACGACCTATGTACATCCTTCTAAAGGCCTGGAAACAAACCCTAAGCACGTTCACATCATTCACGCAATAACGCTCACATTCATCAGCTATATTATAAGGATTACATTCATTAAAATTGTTGTAGTATCGGTCAAAATCTTCACGTTCAGCAGCTACGCCCATCACCTTGGGTAGCTTTGCTAATTTACAAGGTGTGAATAATAAAGTGTCTTTAAACTGTACATTACCTCTTATTTGCATCTGTATTAGTTTGTTGCCTCTTTTCAAGGGATCACCTGTAAATATCTCACATGACTCGTGCTCAAGCAACTCTTTATAAAGGAACTGTGTCAAATTTTTCCCAGTTATGGGCGAGAATATACACAGTCATTTTTTTGAACTGGTCCGCTAACTTGACAATATAGGACACAAAGAGTTTCACAGGGCTATCGTGGGCATTCGTTTTAAAAACGTTTGTCCGTTTACCACATTTGTGACACTCGTCACACTCGCTCTCCATACACTCATCACAGATAGTCTGGCTTACAAGTAAATATGGAATAACCTCTTTGGTTTCAGCATTCGTATATGTTTCTATATCGTAGTACACAGTTATACAAGGATTGTTTTTAGGCTTGGCGTCTTTCATATAACATACATGCTTTACAACCGCCTTATATTTCTCATGGCATGTAGAACCATGAATTTCTTCACATTTATGCTTGAAATTCATCACATTTATGCTTGAAATTCCCCCAATTATCCATCATATGAAACATACCACATTCACAGATTCTCATTTTCCTGCACGTGCCAATTGATTTATGGAGCGTAAAGCAGATATTACTGAAAAATGTGCGTCTACACACATCACAATCCCTCTTCTCAGCTTCAACTTCACGGCTTTCAAATTTGGAGCTTTTACACTGCTCACATACCATGTGGCAATCTTTACAATGTTTCACTGTATCATCCGCAAACTCGATACAACCCTTACACAAATCATGATGTCGCCCATATTTTCGACTTTTATCATAACTCGCGTAAAGGTCCCTTATATTCTGGATGGGTAGATATGTTGTTCCTGACAGCCTTAAAATAAGTAGGGGTCTTGTACGATCTCTCACACAGCTTTTAAAAACATACACAGTCCTACAACGATCATCCATTCCAAATACAACTATACGAACATTCATTTCCTGTTCTACCCTTCTCAGCTCTTCAGGACCCGTATTACACTCAAATTCAAGTTTACAGTCTACAGCTAGTTTACGGACACGCTCCACTACCGTAGGCAACCAAATGTTTTTGACCCGTGTACAGTAAACATACAGGCCAAGACTACTGCTATGAAGCCGCAACCACGATCCGCGTTTATATGCCGTTTATAATAGCTTGAGAATTGAAGTTAAGAGTATAAGGTGTGTGTGCTATGACCCGCAACACGGAATACACGGTCAATATTACCGTGAAGTTGTCCATATTGAAGGCTATACTACTTGTGAGGCCTGCATTATACGGCCTAATATATACTCTATATCTTCAGCTGCCAAGCGTCTGAATGGTATTAGTACCCAAAAATCATCTACATCTCCGTCAACTGACCCGAATCCGAAGGACAGGCTCCTCCTGACTTCACGTTCTTCGCGGTTCTGAAGGGCAAACTCTACAAGACGTTCAACTATGCGCCGTAGTCCGTGTTCAACACCATTGCTATACACGGATCTAGGATCAACCCTGACTATATACCGATTTCTAGTCAAGGCTGGGGTGGGGATTGAGGAGCGCACCAACTCGAATGTTATGCCATTCTCAACAGAACGAGAAGCTGCTGTGGAGGATGTACCCGGAATTGAATAAGGGGGTATATTTGAGAAAGGTACTATTGTGGAGGTTGTGTCGTAAGACGTAGAAGGTTGGGGCTCTATTACTGGTGGTGTAACAACCGGCGCAATCCTGGCGCGCTTTATACCTGACGTGGTGGGTTCTTCATCATGTTTCCGCTTTGAACTGGCGCGTGCTACAGGTATCGCTGGTGAGGATTCGTCAGCGGGGATGGATTCTGTGATCACAACTACACTGTCGTCGGGGTCATCTGTAATATCGATGATCGGGTGCTGTACCTCATCGTCATTCACGATTCTGTGGGCGAAGAGAAAAGCAAGACTGTAGAATATAAGTCATCACTTAAATATATATATTTTGTAAATGACCCACTTAGGAGTGTGACGTGTTAGAAATGGATTCTGTAGAAAAATTCAGGTTCACGAGCCCATCCACATGTATAATATCTGGACCTACAGGATGTGGTAAAACTGTGTTTATGCTTAAAATCATTAAAGAAAAGGGAGAGATGTTCTCAAAATTTATGCATAAAGTTATATGGTGCTATTCGACGTATCAATCAGTGTTCAACGAGTATCAAGATGATATTTTGTTCCACAAAGGTGTATTTGACGTTAATTCGTTAAAGGAAATGAACATACAGTCAATGTAATTGACGATCTCATGTTGGAAATGGATAAAACGTTTGCCGAGACATTTACAGTATTCTCCCACCATCTTAACATAAGCGTGTTCTTCATCAATCAGAATCTATTTTTCAAAAATAGATACATATGCGATGTGTCGTTAAATACACAATATCTAGTCTTATTCGCGCAACGTAGAGATGTATCACAAATTAGGGTACAAGCTACAAGCAAGCGTTACGGATATTTGCTTTGCGACCTTCATCCGCGAAACACTTTTAGGGTGCTTCTAAGAACGAATATATTTCCAAACGAGCCTGAAACGGTGTATATTGCAGAATGACAAAGAGGCTAAAGAAATACCATGAATTAATAAAAATCTATCATCGACTACCCCGGGCAATGCAGCAGATGTTTGCTAAAAATATTGACTCCGCCGTTTTAAAATGCATCTGTGAAATCTGTCTTAACGTTATAAATTGCAATGTATCAATGAAACCACCTCAGAAGGCTCGCCTACGCCGTTACAAGAACATAATACGCGCACTTGCTCTTAAAAGTCAAACTGTATGGAAGAAAAACGCATTATTGTACAAAAAAGAGGGTCATTCCTCCCCATCTTATTTTCAGTTTTGGGTCCTATTAAACAGTGAAAAAACACCTGATGAAAAAAAATCTTATACCAAAAAGCTCTGCAGAAATTTCTTCACGAGTACGAAAATTATAAGAACCCGACAGAGATTCCAGTGGTTATTAGGCACAGCACGGGGAACGATGGACATGGCGACATAGGACCTGTGTCCGACGATAGAGCTGACCAACCAAAGATTAATGGGCTGACCACACAACATATCGAACATGTCTTAAAAAGAATCCTCCCACATACATTGAGGAATAAAGGTTTAAGTCTTTATAATCTATTGAATGAGGACCCCGCCATACAGTGGGCCGATACAGGTGAGATCATTGTGGAAGGAGCAAAGGTACAGAGATCGAATATCGTAGACATCGTCCATGATCTGGTGAGAAAGTGGGATAGGTCCCCACCATCAGGATGGAAGCATATTAAAGCAAGACTACAAATAAATGTCCCCAAAACAATGATAGGAAATCTGAACAGGTTAAAAGACTTGGAACATGCGTCGCACGTGACACAATTGAAGACGCCATCACCCCCTGCGGTAACACCTCTGAAGAGGAGAAAGAAGAGGTTAAACAACGGTCAACCCTACTCACGTGCCTCTAAAATACGCAAATGGCTAGCATATTAAGAAGACGTTATTATGACATTTCTAACCCAGCTCCTACGGAGGCGGAGATAGACTGTACAGAAGTGTTTACGGAGTAGGAAAAAAAGATGTTGAGAGATTTTGCGGGAGCAAGACGCTTATACACTTCATAAGCCTGTGAGAAAGAGGTTTAAAACAGCCAAGACAATAGCTGCTTCGATTGACTCTATTTGGCAAGCATATTTAACAGACATGCAAAGATATTCTGTGTATAACGCTGGTTACCGCTACATTCTATTCATAATAGATGTATTCTCTAGATATCTGTGGCTAATTCCTCTGAAAAATAAATCACCTGAAACAGTTGCTAAAGCTACCAAAACATCGATGTTAAAAGAAAACAGGGTTCCTGGCTATTTTTGTACGGATATGGGGAAGGAATTTACAGGCCTTGCTTTTCGGAACATGTTGACAGAGTTTAATATCAGCTATTACACAACCAATTCTATACATAAGGCTACTTTAGCTGAAAGAGTTCAACGTACCATAAAGGAACGCATGCACCGCTATTTTACACATAAAAACATACAGATTTCTAGACATTCTGGAATCATTGGCCTCATCCTACAACCGCTCACACCATCGCACGATTGGGACAACAACTAACGAGGTTTTAGAAAGAGGTACGCGTCCAGAGGTGAGAAGAGATGGAACACCACCACCACCACACTCTGCGCGTTTCAAAATCAATGATTATGTAAGGCTGTCGCGTTCTGGAAATAAATTCGCGAAGGGATTTGAGGAAGGATGGACACGTGAGATTTTTAAAGTTAGGGCTATGAGACCTAAAGGTGAGATAATGATGTATTACTTTGAAGATTTGAATGGGGAAGAAATCGCAGGAGGCTTTTACCGCGAGGAGTTGCAGAAAGTGGCATTTAATTTTTAAAAAAATGTGTTTAAAATTGAGAAAATTATAGGAAGCAAAGGTTCAGGAAAGAGAAAAATGTACCTGGTGAAATGGCTAGGGTACCCAGAAAACTTCAACACCTATATAAAAGTTGATGCAATAATGAAGCTTAAATAGTATGCAACATGGCTCCTAACCATTTCTACGTCACACTCCCGTCCTACTCGTCCCTGTCTGTACACCCTAACAACATACTAGCCAACTTTGTAACAGATCTCCATGGACCCATTGAATTGGGTCGTTAGGGTATATCATACTTTTCCGAGTCCGAATTTCAC